>CM076408.1:5422511-6022511 GCA_038363315.1 Mugilogobius chulae
TATTAGTTCATGTAAAATAGAGCGGTTAAAGTCCCATTACAAGTAGGTGCTGTTGACGGGCGTTCCTGACTTTAATTGACAATAAGTTGATTGATTCAGCAGTGCAAAACAACGGCCCTCCCACAGGAGGTGACGGCCTGAAGAGAGGCCTCACGCCTCGTGCCTATAAGTAAAACACGAGCATTAAATAAAGAATTAAGTCAGCTACAGAATAAGTGGTTGGTTGGCATCTTACCTGCCGGCAGAGGTGCGCGCACTTGTGGGCAGCAGAAGGAGGGGGAAGACCGCGGAGAATGACGGGTAATCCCACAGCAGCCCAGGCTCTAAGATATAATTTAGGGTCAGCCACGGCCCAAGGACCAAAGTACAAGCGGAGCAATGAGCGTACTTACCCGGGAGGAACCCCGAACCCGCACCGCGTGCCAAACGCACGCGCTCCCACGAGGAATGGGGGAGGAGAGAGCTGGCACAGCAGCGGCGGGCTGTCAAAGCCCTAAACAAGGGAAATGCTGCATTAACGAAGTTGTTGAAACACAATGCTTAACAAATGTATGACTGACCTTGTCCAAGAAATAATGCGCGCCTGGGTTGGCGACAGTTTGGCCCAAACCCGGTCTCACAAGGGCACGGCACGGCGTCACCACAAGCCCACTCGAGACAAAAGTGTGTGTGCGCGCGCGCTGCGCGCTCCCGCATATAAAGACTTGGTTGGTGCCGCCTCTAAGGCACCTTAAAGGTAACCACCACACCAACATGTCACATCCTACCCCCCCATGTTTGTCGTCGCCCCGACGACACAACAAAGTAAGCAAAGTGAGCATTTCTAGAAAGGCGACTCAAGACGATGCACCAAGGGTGCGAGGAAGGTGGTGAACATTGGAATGCTGTCCCGCGGTTGCACGGGTGGTGCGGCGTAAGACTGGTGGACTAATACTCGTTCGAGGACCCTCGATCCTACTGCTTCCCGTTGCTGCATCTTCAGTGTCAAGGTCCCTATTGTGCCCAGATAGGTCAGCATCCGAGGATCGCCCCGGGGCCAGACTGCCATTGGCACCAGTGACTAAAAACCAAGAGTCACCATTGCGTGAGCACTCACCTACTGGTGGTTCCACGTGAGACTCTCCTTCGTGAGGCTCTTGCGAAAATCCAAGCGCCACCTGTGCCTTGAGCATATCTCGATGCACATTGCGTACAGCCTGCAAGTTGTTTGCCGGAGCGACTGTATAGGTTGATCCATCCCCTGTAGGGGCCTTCAGGACCTGATACAAGTCAGGGCGCCAGATGTCTTGGATTTTGTGGCGACCCCTAGCACCATGGTCTCTAAGATAAACCAGCTGACCTACCTGCAAGGGTGCCTCTCGTACACGAAGGTCATGTCTCTCCTTCCTGCGACTAGCATTTGCCAACAACCTCTCGCGGGCTCCAGTAAAGGCCACCTTGAGCTTTGAGCAATGTTCCGCCACCCAGTTCTGCACAGTTCCAGGAAGGGGAGCCTGCACATGGCCCAGTGCAAAGTCAATGGGAAGCTGGGGTTCGCGTCCAAACATTAGAAGGAAAGGGGACTCGCCGGTGCTTTGATGGGGTGTGGTGTTATAAAAAAAGAGCACCTGTGGGAGGCATGAAGCCCAGTCCTGTTTACGAGACAAAGGTAAGGTCCGGAGAAGATTATGGAGAGTGCGGTTAAACCGCTCACATTGCCCATTCCCGGCTGGGTGATACGCTGTGGTTCGTGATTTAGCCACGTTGTAAAGATCACAAAGCTGATGAAGCAGCGCTCCCTCAAAGCACCTTCCCTGGTCTGAATGGATGCGACTGGGTACCCCAAATCTGAAAAACCACTCCTGCGTAAGGATGTGGGCCACTGTAGGGCACGTTGGTCCCGAGTAGGGACAGCCACAGTGTATTTAGTAAAGACATCAGTCATCACTAACACATTTTCAATCCCATTACGGGTAGGTTCAAGCACAGTGAAATCAATGGCTAAGATTTCGTTTGGCCGTGAAGCGAGCAGATGACCCATGAAGCTGTGTGGCACAGGTGCGGAATCTTTTGCTGCCTGGCATCTTTTGCATTGCTGCACCCACCGTTTAACGTCATCAGACATTTGAGGCCAGTAGCATCGCTGACGCACCAACTCTAGGGTCCTTTCAATGCCCTGGTGGCCATGTTCTTGGTGAAGCATCTCTAGCGTCTGCTCCTGAAGAGCTGTAGGTAGGATTAGTTGGAGGACTTCCTCGCCCCCATCAGGACGAAACATTCTACGGTAAAGTACTCCTCCTCGCTCTACTATGCGATCCCACTGTTGAAGGAGAAGCAAGGTAATTCTGAGAGAGGCGGCGGCGTGTATTCTTCAATGGCCGGGCCTGCTTCCGCCAAAAGACCAAAAATTCGTTAAGAACTGGGTCTGTCTCCTGTAATGCCTGAATATCGGCAAGAGAGCGGCTGGGAAGTGCAGTTATCAAGGACTGGGCAGCAGTCAAAGGGTCTACAGCCTGTTGAAGGGCAAGTGGAAGAGAGCTGCCAGGCAACAAACCAGCGGCCATATCGGAAGAAGTTAAATATTGCCTGGAGAGGGCATCAGCGTTACCGTTGCTACGACCAGATCTATACTTTATTTCAAAGTCAAATGCCGCAAGCTGGGCCGCCCACCTATGCTCCAGAGCCCCGAGCTTAGCCGACTGCAGGTAGCTGAGCGGGTTGTTATCCGTGAAGACCACACACTTTTGCCCAAGCAAGTACTCCCGAAACTTTTCAGTCAGGGCCCACTTGAGCGCAAGCAATTCCAGCTTCATAGAACTGTAGTTGGTCATGTTGCGCTCAGTGGCCGCAGACCACGGCTTGCATAGGCAACAGGCCGTATGCCACCTTCAGTCTCCTGGGAGAGTACTGCCCCAAGACCACTGTAGCTGGCGTCTGTCTCCAAAATAAAAGGCTTGGAGAAGTCCGCATACGCAAGCACAGGGGCAGAAACCAGCTTTGCCTTCAAGGCCTCAAAGCTGTCTTCACACTGTGAGGTCCACGCCTCCCCTAACGGCTTCCCAGAGGCCCTTTTAGTCTTAGTCCCCCCAATAGTTGCCACCAACTTGTGGAGGGGGGCTGCCAACTTAGCAAAACCTTCCACAAAAGCGACGATAGTAGCTGGCGAATCCGAGAAAAGATCGCAGCTCTGTAACGTGCCGAGGGCGCTTCCACTCGGCTACCGCGTCAATTTTAGCAGGGTCAGTTGACACACCCTCTTGGGAGATTACATGTCCCAGGTACTTAACTTCCGGTTTAAGGAAGGAACATTTCTCCAGCTTAGCCTTCAGCCCCTCCCGCTGAAGGCGTCCCAGAACGAGATCCAGCCTCTCCACATGTTGGGATACAGAGGAGGAGAACACAACAATATCGTCAAGATATAGCAAAAGTGACTGACATTGCTGGTCTCCAAACAGCCTCTGCATTAAACGCTGGAACGTGCTTGGAGCGTTGCATAAGCCGAAGGGCATTCGATTAAACTCGAAGAGGCCAAACGGTGTACAAAAGGCCGTCTTCGACTTATCCTGCTCCGCGACGGGAACTTGATTGTACCCGCTGGCCAGATCGATGGTCGAGAACCAGCGGGCACCCGACAACGCGTCCAGGCTCTCCTCGATGCGCGGTAAGGAAAGGCATCTTTCCTGGTCTTACAGTTAAGAAGGCGGTAGTCAACACAGAGCCGAAGACCACCATCCTTCTTCCGAACCAGGACGATGGGAGAAGCATAAGGACTACTACTTTCCCTGATAACTTGCGCATCGAGGAGCTGATTAATATGGGCCTTCACCGCCTCGTATTCAGAGGGTGGAATACGCCTGTAGCGTTGCCGAATGGGCACGTCGTCCAGCAGGGGGATCTCATGGGTGACTAGATTAGTACACCCGAGGTCACCATCGTGCGTCGAAAACACTGTGCGGTACTTATGCAACAGGGTTCTGACCTCCACTTGTTCTTCCTCGTCCAGTGCGGATAAGTCCACTGAATCCACTCGGTCTAACTCCGCTCCAACTGTTGTCTGGGACGACACCGTGGCAGTCACAGAGGCAACCTCTGTGACTCCCGCAGGGAGACTCACCACTTCGGCTTTACTAAGGGCTCCAAGGCTAATTCGGGGTACAGGAGGGAATCGGTCTTACCCACATTTACTACGGGAATGTAAACTGTACCCCTTTCTACATGTACCAGACAAGGAGAGACAAGCAATCCAGCAGGTAGACCAGAATCGGGTGGCTCAAAAAGGACAGTCTGCCCAGCAAACTGTTCAGGGCAGGTGCTGGCAACTAGTTTCATTGTGCCACCCCGGTATCCGCACAGCACCTGGACCTCGCACTTTTACAGTCCCCACACTGGGCATCAGTTCACAAGCCTCCACTTGGTGGCACCTCTGTAGGGCATCAACAACGGGGCCCGGAGCCTGCACTATTGCAGGAAGCTCAAAAAGAGAGGAACCATAGGAACCAAAAAGCTCTGTGTAACATCGGCGAATGACATTCATTCCTAAAATACCAGGAGCAGAAGAAGCAGGGCCTGGGGATCTTTCACAACTAAGACCCCACAAGCGGGGATTACTTTGTCACACAATGCCACATTAAGTTCCAAGTAGCCAATGTATGGAATTTCGAGTCCGTTGGCTGCTCGCAACTGCAACCAATGACAGGACTGGAGGCGTTCAGGGCCCCATGGCTCAAAGTGTTCTCTGAAAAAACTTTCGGTGATGGTAGACACCATTGAACCAGTATCTAACAAACAGGAAACCATAACTCCACCCATGTCAACATTTAAGATTGGACATGAGGCCATTAACCCTGACAGTTCACGTACCTGTGAGCCTATGGACTCCCCTCCTGAACCTCGGCTCCGCAGTTCAGAGGGCTTCAGTTTTCCGGCTGGCCTGTGACATGTGAAGGTCCAGAGATGGAACTAGTGCGGCCACGAAAGGGTACGCGCTCTCCATCGCACTCGCTGGCATAGTGGCCTGGTCGCTGGCATCTTCGACAGACAATACTGCTACGTGGGACCCTACCACCTGACCGACCAGCCTGAAGGGTAGCCATGGTCTCTGTGAGCAGAGTCAGCTGCTCCTGCTGAGATTTCAGTAAGGCCATAACTTCGCTCAGGCCAGGCACCGGAACTGGCGTTGGCCCCAAAGGCGGACGCGCATTGCCCCGAACCTCATATTGGAGACCATGGATGGACGGAAGGGAGAAACTCCGCTCACGATGGGCACTAGGGAGTCCCTCTCGCTCCCACTGGAGGGCTTCAGTACGTACCTGTAACAGCGTAGATGTTGGATGTTCACGCGCAAACCGCTTCAACTCTCTACGTAAAGCACCATCAAGCACATGCTCTATGAACTGATCACGCAGGAGCACAGCAGCGTTCGGCACTCCCTCGGGTGTAGCCTGCTGCACCTGCTCCATCAGGGACATAAGAGCCAACGAGAACTCTTGTAGAGTTTCCCCTTCTTGCTGCCTTCGAGAAAAGAAGGCCTGTTGAAGAGTTACATATGGCGCGATACAACCATAAAGCTCACGAAGGACGGACAAAATCTGGACTGAGTCTTCTTTAACCTGAACTGGACGAAACTTAATTTCGCTCCTGGCCTCACCTTCCAAGTGATCGAACATGAAGAAGGCTTTCTCCCTAGTGGAAAGATGACGAGCCCGCATGCAGGCCTCAATCTCCTCCGCCCATTCCTCAAGGGGCAGCCCTGTCTTGCCATTAAACAGGGGGCATTTGCGGTCTCTGGACATTACTAGCACACGCTCAGTAGAGGGAGCATTTATTGAAGAAGCGTTACCAGTTGGAGTAACCGAGTTCTGATTAGCTCCACTAGGGCCGGCTTGGGTCGGTTCCCTCTCCCGACGAAGCCGCTCATTGTCCGCTTTAAGCTGTGACAATTGATCTCTGAGCTGCTGCAGCTCCTCCTCCATACTGGCCGCGAGTACACAAACAACCTTCAGGTAAGGAATAAGGTAAAATTTTTACTAACCTCGAGTTTTTGGGTCCTGAAAGAATTGCCGTTGTTTTGCTCTGCTAATATTATTTCTTTTATAGTCCAAAAAAACAAAAACAGTTCAATAATATGTACAAGATACAGATAATGTAAAAAACCCATAATAAATAAATCCCACCTCTACTTTATGTCCATCCTGCCAAAAACAACGCCAGATTGTGACATGAGCGATGGAGGAGAGACCTATATTTCAAAATAGAACCAACAACGCCACCCAGGGAGGGTGTATGGCCCTGGGACCAGAATGAAACCAATGTACAGAACAAATAATTAACTAAGGCCGCGCTAGGTCTGGACAATAAAGAGAGGTGGATTTATTACAAAATATATGGATTTTTATTTAAGTAACAATGGTTAAAATAGGCCTAGACATATAAAAGGTTTAAAGTGCACAGTTTGCAGGACCAACACAAAATAAGGCTTAAACAATCAAAATACAAATTAAGCAAATACCCCAAAAGATGAATGCAATAATAGTTTAAGCAAAATGAAAAACAAATGGCAAATCAAAAACACTGCAAGCCATGCAAAGCAACCAAAACAAATATAAAGCAAAATAAATGCAACAAAAGCAAGCAAAGCAACCAAAATAACATGCAATTTAAAACATGCAGGCGGCGGCAGGACTCACCTAAAGTTGTTGAGCTGTGCAGCCGGAGACCAGCAGACAATTTTTGGTTATGTCACTTTAAATGCGTAATTGATTGCAACTCCCACCGTGTATAGTCCTACCTACTATTAGTTCATGTAAAATAGAGCCGGTTAAAGTCCCACTACAAGTAGGTGCTGTTGACGGGCGTTCCTGACTTTAATTGACAATAAGTTGATTGATTCAGCAGTGCAAAACAACGGCCCTCCCACAGGAGGTGACGGCCTGAAGAGAGGCCTCACGCCTCGTGCCTATAAGTAAAACACGAGCATTAAATAAAGAATTAAGTCAGCTACAGAATAAGTGGTTGGTTGGCATCTTACCTGTCGGCAGAGGTGCGCGCACTTGTGGGCAGCAGAAGGAGGGGGAAGACCGCGGAGAATGACGGCGTAATCCCACAGCAGCCCAGGCTCTAAGATATAATTTAGGGTCAGCCACGGCCCAAGGACCAAAGTACAAGCGGAACAATGAGCGTACTTACCCGGGAGGAACCCCGAACCCGCACCGCGTGCCAAACGCACGCGCTCCCACGAGGAATGGGGGAGGAGAGAGCTGGCACAGCAGCGGCGGGCTGTCAAAGCCCTAAACAAGGGAAATGCTGCATTACGAAGTTGTTGAAACACAATGCTTAACAAATGTATGACTGACCTTGTCCAAGAAATAATGCGCGCCTTGGTTGGCGACAGTTTGGCCCAAACCCGGTCTCACAAGGGCACGGCACGGCGTCACCACAAGCCCACTCGAGACAAAAGTGTGTGTGCGCGCGCGCTGCGCGCTCCCGCATATAAAGACTTGGTTGGTGCCGCCTCTAAGGCACCTTAAAGGTAACCACCACACCAACATGTCACAAGTTAAATGGTAAATTTTCTATTTAAACAACTATTCTTCATATCGTCACAATGTGTAACAGAGATTTTTGAGTTGTGGAGATGTAGAAAACTTAAAAATGTAAGATTATTGTGGATGTGTGGATGGGACAAAATACAACTGTGTTCCATAAAGGGAAAAAAGTATTCACAAAGTTTAGTCCAAGGATTCATCACATTTGCGTGTCCAGTGCTGTAATGTCTATAATTCATATAATTCTACGATTCTGGCAAAAACGATTCCCAGAAGGAACAAAAGAATTATTATCATTTTTTTTCCCCTAAACTTATACTTCCACTAAATTAACACCGTGTTTGTGTTGCATTTTCAAACAATAATATGTGTGAAGAAAGAAAGCATTATAAAAGTAACAAGTTATATATAGTTACAATTTGCTTCAGCAGCTGTAAAATCCTGAGCTCCAACTCACATGGCCCTGGTCAGTCTACACCGGAATCCTGTATGCCAGTGATTTTCAACCAGTGTCCTGGGAATGCTAGTGTGCCTTGAAAAATATTGTCAAGATTCAATTTTTCAACGTATGAAAATAGAATAAATACATTTATGTGTATGTTTGGAACAACTTTTGCAGAACAAATCAAAGTAAAACTAACCCAATTTCCAAATTTAAAGAACAATGTATAGGTAAACTTTTCAACAAAAAAGTTCAGTCACTATTAAGATTAAATATACAGTATCATGTATTTTTTGTTTAATTATAGAACATACTCTTTCTCAAAAAACAAACAAAAACAACAACAAAAAACATAGTGCTCCTTGAAAGTTTAATGAATATATTCATAAAATTAAAGGTGGGGTAGGTGATTTCCACACTGCAAACACCTTTTAAGTTTTAAATTTATGTGAGAAAAAAATTCTCACATAAATTCTTCAACATATTGTTAATACTAATATGTATTAAGTTTTGGTTGCAAATTTTGACATAAACCCTGCTGTATCCCCACACGACCACCTGACCAGAGGCATTACTATGCATTCTACATGAGTGTCAGATACTTAAATGCTGGAAGTGTTCAAGCGACCAACATGGCACGTCTGGCGTTAATTGACGCCTCCAGTGTGTAAGCACCTTTACGATAACGAGAACAGGCTACAAGCTCACATGAGTTAGTTTTGCCTAAAATAGAATAGTTAAATGCTTCTTTTCTCTTTCTTTTCTGATTTATGTAGATGTTACTGCTGTATGTTGGTGAGCATGAAATAAAAACTGGGAGCTATAGGTGAAGGATAATGCACATAGCAAATTTTTGCTACCTTGAATAATAGCAACAAGTAATGTGTTTTGTTGCTACTAGCTTCCCGACTCCTGTGTACAGACTCTCTCACACTTCACAAATCACACAGCACACAAATCCAGTAACCTTTTTTTTCACAAGGCTTTGTAATGGCTTTGATCAATAATTGATCAAGGGAATCTTCTAACTGCTCAAAGCGCACAAGGAGTCTGCGGAGACAACCACTTTGGCTTTCCTCAGTTGCACGCACAGAAACACCCCGTGAACCCATCACAGATTGAGCCACTTCTGAACAACCACCAAGCAAACTGCAGTGACAATTTGGTGGCATGTCTGACAATTCTCAAGGGTAGCCAAGTCGAGGACAAACATTTCTACTGCGATTCCTGATTAGGAATGGGTCATGCCAATTAGCTGATGACATGAAACTTGGACTTTTGTGATAGAATTGTACTTAATAAATAAAATACTCAATAAATACTTCACTTTTTGAAGTAAGGAAATTCAAATCGAAACAATTAATAATAAACATTTAGATAATAATCAAAATTTTAGCAAAAGGGAAAGATTACAGTGTTTCTCAAACTGTGGTACATGTGGCACAGGCTGCCACATCACTCACATGACCATTTTGAGTTTTGTGTAGACCTAATTGGGCCAGAGTATTGACTTGGTGGTACATGGGGTGCCAAATATTAGATTAGATGGTACTTGGTGTGAAAAGTATGAGAGCCACTGAATTATTTAAACTGAAGAAAGACCTTTCAATATCAACATTAAATGAAAAATGCATAATATAAATATTATTTACTTAGTGTGCTCCTGATTGCAAGAATGGTCAAAGCAAAAGAGCTATCTGAGGCCTTCAAGTCAGCTACCCCATTGTTTGAAGAATAGTTGACAAGAGAAGAGCTTTCAAAACATTTGCCAAACTACAGATGTCTGGTTGTCTGGTCATGTTTATCCTGAGATCTTTGGATACTGCTGATGTGAAAGTGCATTTCTCTACAATCAGAAAGACACTAGTCTAACGTCATGAGGTGCATGCAAAAAGTATGTCTTTGATGTCTAAAATAAACATTAAAGCCAAAATAAAGCTGTCTCAAGAGCATGTTGACTAAAACCTGGAGTTGATGAATGAAGTTCTGGAAAATGTATTTTTTTTAACACATAAGAACTTGTTTTAAGGAAGACTCTGCACTCCTGAAAAGGCAACAGGTGTGCACGAGGAAAGGTACAACGATAGACAAATTCATTCAGAATGTATTTCCACAATGTTTAGATTCTTCCGACTTTCTTTTATTTAAAAAAATAAATAAATATTACATGCTACCCATGATTTCATTTGGTCCTAATTGTTCTTTACTTTATATTGTAACATTTGTAAGCCATTTTTGGCATACCAGTGATATTGCTACCAGTACAGGATTTATATTTTGGTTCTCCTCGAGGTTTCTGTTTTTCCCCCCAAAATTTTGAGTTTTTTCTTGCAGAGAAGTATGGCCTAAGGACAGGTCTGGGACAATTATCCATCTGCCTGTTTCCATCTGTCTGTGTTTGTCTGTCTGAGGACTGTTTCTGATTTTGTAAGGCTTCTGATTGTATTGATCAGATGTTTTATTCTTTGATTTTCTGACAATTGTATAATTGTAATTTCAGACATTTTTGAACAATTAGTCCATTAAATTTTTTGAAGCCTACAGCCACCTCTAATCCACTTCTAACCCACTTTTGAGATGCTCCATAACAACAATATCTTGACATTAACCAAAGCTCTAGGACCTGCCAAGTCGCATACGTCCGATAGCAGACAGCCCAGGCCAAGGTAGCATGTCACCTACTGGGCTTTCAAATGTCTGGAGAGCTGAGATCTGAAAATGTCATGGCCTCCGGGTTCAAGCGCTTCCTGATGGGCAATTTTGCTTGAGAAATCTGTCCTGGGTCCAACGGCTTCGGCCCACTTGACGGCTCTATTTTGTGGCCCATGAAAAGGACATGTCAGCCTGTCTTGTGCGGTGATTGTTTCTCTGTTGGATGTGCACGGATGCAGAAGTGATGCGTCGGTTGAAGAATAAGCGAAATGCCTATGATGATATACGTCATGCCTGTCATACACGACCCTTGTGATTGTGGAGAAAGGCATTGGAGATATTTACCGCCCCATTAAAGCAGATAAATGAACATTGGAATTATTTTTGGTGACTCCATGCCTGAGTGATATTTCTAAAAAATAGGTGCAACTTTCGGGCAACCTTTTATTGACCTGCTATGTCATCTTTAATGGACGTTTTTTTCGTTGTTCTAATAAAAGACCTTTGTGGCAATTAGGTGCATACTATCTCAATGGACAGAAGGTTGACAAAAAATAGTGCTATACTGTTGTATTTCTTTCCACGAGTCTGCACATCTTTTGGTCAATCATCATTTCATTGCGCTGCACCCAACGATTGGAACAACTTACAAAAAACACTAAAACTTAGCATTCTGATTCCAATAGCTACATTCATCAGCTCAATAAAATCCATAGTGTGTGATCAAGGTACCTTTTTTTTATTTTGTTGTTTAGTCATCTGTAAATCTGTAAATAGTGGTAAACGGAGACGTTTCAAAGTATGTTTTGTCTATGTCTGTATGGATTTTATACTGTATGTTGATGTGATTGCTGCCTCTTGGCCAGGTCGTTGTTGAAAATGAGAATTGGTTCTCAACCGACCTACCTGGTAAAATAAAGGTTAAATTAAATTTTAAAAATTAAATGCACAGTCACTGGACAATTTTTGGCCATTTTTTGCAAATTTCACAGAATTACTGTACCTACCTAGCTGCGGTATAATCGTTTCTAATCATTCTAACCAGTAGAGCTTTAAAACAAGCCTTAAACTAAAGCAAAAAAAAAAACAAAAACAAAAAAAAACTCACATCTAGCAGAATGGATGAAATAATGATGAGCTTATTGTGATATTGTTATAAGTTCATTAAAACTAAGTTTACAATAATTTTAGGATATGTTTTGTTTATCTTTGACTTTTAAAAGTCATGAACATTATAAAGTAAGAAATTATGGTTAACTAACAGGATTTCAATGTTAGTTCATTAAATGAAAAGATGTAATTCTTGAGTGAATTCATTAATGAAACCATTTGAATTTGCCGTATTTCAGGGTTACTTCATGCACATTTTTGAAGACTTGGTGAACTAATGCATAAATGCAATGAATTGAAAAGTATTAGCAAATCTATGTGTTTCTAAACTTCAGTGCACTACTACTGTAATAGCTTGTAGATTTTATTATAGGCAATCAACTAAAAAGGTATACAACAAAGATAATGCATTCAAAACAGTCTACATGCTCACATTATGCTGCAATTGTAGAGCCCTGTAATAGTTTAAGAGACTGTGCCACCGGGGAGAAAAAAAAGAAGAAAGAAAAGAAGAAAATGGAAACCATGGTGAACTGAAATAAATATCTGAGAGTCTAACAGGTCACTTTGTAACCTTCAACAGATCTCTCAGCATTCCTCTGGCCTTTTCTCTGCACAAACTCAGATAGACATGAAAAAGTCAATTGGGAAAAAGAGATTAGGAAATTTTGGAAAGGAGAATAGTGATGCTTCACAGTCTAGGAGCAGTTTACTCTGTCTGCAGGCGACCATGCGTGTTTGAACAAGTGTGAGTGTGTGTTTGTTAGTGTGGAGGGGTCATGCGTTTGTGTTTACTGCTGAGGCTTGTACAGGGACCAGGTGTGCTATCGCGGCCAGAGCAAGAGACAATAGTTGAGTGGGGTGGTGGTTGCGGGGGGCTGAGAGAGCTGCAAGGACTGAAGGAGAGAGAGAGGGAGCAGACAGAGAAGAGTGAATGAAAAATTCATATGGCTACAGGTCCCAAAAGACCTTCTGTCTTTGCCAGGAGTTTTCAAGCTTCAAACCGCTGGGCAGTGGTGAGGGGACTGTGCCAAGGAGAGCAAGGCAAACACAAGACATACAAGAGAGGCTGCTCAGTGATATGTTGGAATCAGTGTTGAGTTAAAAGAAGCACATAGAATTTGCGCAAAAATCCTTTGAGACACCCTTATCCACGGATTTCGAAACAGTTTTGAAAAGTGATTTAATGCAAATGAGCCTAAATGAGTAGCACGGCACTGACAAATATACGAAAGCGGGCGCTCTAAATAAATGAAATGATGTGGATCTTTGTAATTACAAAGACAACATCTCGATGCATAGCCACGACACAGCCCAGAGCTCACAGAACAGTCAGTCAGAGAAGACGCCGTGTGTTACTGCAGTGTTGCCATAGTCACCGCTGCATCCTCTAGATCTTCAGAATGCACACAGATACGGGGAAAGAACTTTAACCACTCTACCTCTGCCTCTTCTCTCAGAAAGTGGGTCAGCCAAAACACACAAACACACGCGGAGACGCACACTCACGACTTGTCACACAAAACAGCATCACTTTCAGGGCTGACTCCGGCTCATCTGTGAACCACGATCAAGGATTTGGTGAGACGGGTCCTGAAACGGAGCTGTCTCCCGGGGGCACCTGAGAAAGAGCACAAAGAGTAACATGATGTGTTTGACAGGGATTGTCTAATGCCTCAGAGCAGTACATCAGCAGCATTTAATCAGGCAAGTCAACACAGACGGCGGAATATTCATTTGACGGCAATGGATTACAGTAGAAGGCAGAAGGCAAAGAATTGTCACATAAGGGTTTAGGAAGGATGTTCAGAAAATGTAACCACTTCAGCGAGGCTTATAAAGCAGCTGTGTCTGGACTCATGTATGAATAATCACATTCTATTACTCAAGGATTCTTTTCCCCGAGTCTCTTTATCCAAGGCTTTTCATACTAATCATATGCATGTCTTTGTTTGCAGTTATTCCCTTGAACACCTGAATAAAAATACAGCATTTACTGGTTATTATAAGGTATTGAGTTTGTCTAGAGTAGAATTTTTCAATATTTTTTTTTTGTCACAACAACTGTATTTGTTTAATGTATTTACATCTCAAACAAATATTCCCAAATAACACCTGTTTGCCTGGTTCTATACAGATGGTAATGATTTTTTATTTGAATCAGAAGTTTGTTTAGGACACTCCGAAATGGTAAATCCTTATGTTAATCCTGTGTGAAACTGAAATTAGAATCTCTCTTAATATTTTTCAAGTCACAACTGGCAATACCCCAAAATATAAATTATTTAGAACATATAGAGAGGTATAAGACAGGTATGTCCAATAAAACAATTGGCCATTTGTGGAATTAGGACCAATTTTGCTCAATCTAAGGTTTTCTGTTGATTTTACAAAAAGTGTTGGTGTCAAATTTGAGCAATTATGATCTCATAATCTTCAATTAATGCAATGATCTTACACAAACCTAAAAAACAACATCAAAAGTAAAGGTAAAAGGCAGAATTTTTAATGAGTCACTTGTATTATGGAGCCCTTTGCTTGGTCTAAAATGTGACAATGTAAGAGAAGTTTTGGACGTCTCTGGTATAAACTTTCCTTTCCTTTGAATGTTTGACCAAAAACTCACATTTTTACATTTGTATAATGTAGAGTATGCAAAAAGGTAACAACCACCTCCTGTGACCGCAGCAGTGACTTACCAACCCCCATTTTAACTGCTTGTGTGGCTGGCATGCAATCACTTCATCACCAAAAGTGCACACATCCATCTGGTGAACGTAGTACTGGTTTACTGTCATGGTCAGGATGGTCGTTACCACCTTGGCGAGAAATCAGGCCCTGGAGAGTGAGAAGAGGTAAGAGCCATTTACCAACATTGTAAGACATATGGGGCATAAACACACAACTACTGACTTGTGCGCACGCTAACACTCCAACCATTTATGCCACCGGTGAAGTGAGTGATGACAGGGGACCAAGATGTCAAGGAAAATAACCTCTGCATCGATAGCGGCTGGTTGGTTGTAGACATAGTTTGCATGACTGCTAATCCAAGTGATCTTTGGCAATGTGATACTAATAGTGAAAAACAAAATGTCTAAATATCTTAAGTTCACATTAAAATCAGTTTATTATTATTTTTACTCCTCCACTTCCTCTAAATGAGATCTAAATTATAGATAAATTAGGTCTTTAGTGATAATACAACATTGCAGAGAGAGACAGAGCTCTGAAAACTTCAAATATATACAGTATATATATATATATATATATATACTCTAAATGAAAGAAAATACTAGAACAACAGAAGTGTCTAAATACTATCAAAAGAACATTATGAGAAACACTAGTGCAGCACATTAACAAAAAAACAACAAAACAGATTAAACAATTTATACTATAAATAAATACAAATAAATATGTAAATTAATCAATCAATCTATTAGTATTCCACACATTTTTACAAGATGTGAAGCTCAACCCCTACATTTGTATTTGGAACTTTTAGTTTTTTATTTTTTCCTGATAAGAGAAACAATTTAAACTTTGCACGTTGTAATCCCTTATGTACCTACTCATAAAATAAATACCCATTCATCCTCGTGGCCCACAGTACAAAAGGCTACAAAGACCAGGTTAAAGATTTTGGCTGAAAGTCGAAACATTTTGATCCTCCAAATGACAACCTTTAAAAGCCTCTTTTTGGGGAAAAAAACAAAAAACAAAACATGCCCGTACTTGTGTTGTTTCTGCCACATAACTGGCTGAAAAATGTATCAATTAAAATGCACTAGCTGATTTCTGAAACTGAGCAGAACTCAACCATTTTTCTATTTTTTCTTTCTCTTCCTTTATAGCTTATGTTTTGAAGACTGTAAAAATCAGGTACAGTCGCTTTAACAATATTCCTGGATTTTCTTGTAAAAACCCTGCCTTAACAGTATGCTCTTCCAGCGGTGCCCATGTGTCTCTGGTGATATGATGAGAGTGTGACAGAAGCAAAGGAGCGCCGATCTGAGTCATGGTCTCTTGGGAGCAAGCGCCATGATGGAGAGGCCCTCCGGGAGAGCAGCCCAAGCCTTACCTAAACAGCCTCCCTTTAATTCTCGCAGTCATCTCCTTTACCACTCACTAACCGGGCTCCATAAATTCATAGACCCGCTCCCCAAAGACCCATACTACTGAAGCATGTCAAAGAGTAAAAGTTATCGGGACTATTAGCCTATGCCACTGTGGAAGATAAGTGTGGATTTAGCTCTTGGTTATATAGTGTGCATGAGAGGGGCTTATATGGATCATACATGAACAGGCATTTTGTCTATCATTTATAGCAAACTGAATCCCAACTGGTCTTTTTGGTCAGACAGGACTTAGACTGCTCATGGTGTATGGATTTAACAGTACACCACAAAAGAGTAGGTGTAACTATGTGTGACCTTAGGTACCTTTTTAAAATAGCTAAAAAAACAGTAAAACTTTGCTATTTAAAATACACAGTGAAAAAGGCTTAAAAGGACACAGGTAAGTTTGTAAAATAACACAGAGACAGACTTTTTAAAATATGCAATTAAAATTTATTTAGACTAAAAAAAAGGAGCAATTAAAATGTTAAAATTAAGAATATTTATTACAGGTTAAAATGGGCCATCAGATTAAAATGAATAAAACCTTGCAGCCTCTGGGTGGGAAAAACAGTTAAAATCTGAAAAAAAGAGAAAAATGTTAAAAACAAACCAACAAGAGCGGCCTGAGAGGAGCTAGCCCCACCCCAAACAAAACGGAAAGTGCTACCAGACAATCACATCAAAATAACTCAAAATCCCAAAGTGAAAAATTAAACAAAATGGGCTAATCCCCTCCCAAATCCGCCCTGGGAAACTAAATTTGACGATAAACTAAAAACTAAAAACCCAGGGACTGCAATATTAAAAGCTACAGTGCAGAGTAGAGTTGTAAATAAGGCTTTAACAAAACTGACAAATTTTAATTTAAAGAATTACAAAAAACCTTGAAGAAACATTAAACAAAACTCTAAACAAAACAAAACAGTAGCAGGCTACTCTGCAAATTAAAAGGGGACAAGTGTTAAAAACAAATTAGTTTAAAACAACAACGTAAACAAACACTGTCCCACCTTTAAAAGCAAATTGTAAAAATCCAGAAATGGGAAAATAGCTGCCACCGGGACTCTACTCTAAAAAAACAAATTTACCTTTATTAAAACCATAGCTAAAAAGGTTAAAAATGGAGGGAGACTTTAAAAACGTACCTTTCCCCAGCCAGCGAAAGTCGAGACTGAGCCACGAGAGCTCAGCGCTTTTATAGCCCCGACTTCCGCCGGCTGAGGAACTAAAACCTTACAGCTGGGAGTAGGGCGACCCCTGCTGTCCGTCACAACCTGCCCCCAGTTTCTTATTGGCGTCCCGACAATACCCTGGCTAATCCCAAGGCCTAAAATAAGCTCCCACTGCACTACTCACACCACTGACCCGGGAGGTAGCAGCCCCACCTGACCCCTGCAATAACGTCGCTGGGAGATGGTGTGGGTTGGAATGCTGGCCAGCAGTGGCCCGGGTTGTTCTCCTAGGGCATCCTGCACCTGGGTCTGGCGGCTGGGCAACTGGAGGGACTGAATGCACAGCAGAGGGAGAAGAGTCATTAAAATGGACAGGTGTACCTGCTGTTGGAGAGGTAATGGTCACAGCTACTCCAGGATCAGGCCTGTCGACTACATAGACAAAGGTCTCTTCTTCCTCTGACTCACTCCGGTTCTCTGGCAACAAGGGGCTAGGCTGTTCCTGAGGGCAGAGGTTATCGGGTACAGGTTTCAGCATAGAGCGATGTACTGTTCTTACCCTCCGAGGGTCATGCACGGGCGCCACAGTATAGACTGGACCTCCTGCACTTGGTGCTTTCACAATTACATAGATCTCTGGACTCCATATGTCCTGTATCTTGGAGCGGCCCTTCTTGCTGTGATCTTGGAGGTACACCATCTGCTGCTCCTTCATGTCTGTGGCGTTACCCCAGCATCATGGCGCTCCTTACGTCGGGCTGCCGCTGCTTTGAGTCGCTGCTGTGCTCCATCAAACGCCACCTGGAGTCTCTTCTGATGCTCCTGGACCCAGTCTTCAATTCGACCTTCACTGGACTCCGGGACTCGGCCAAGGAGGAAGTCAACTGGCAGGTGGGGTTCCTGTCCAAACATTAGAAAGTGTGGGCACTCACCAGTAGATTGATGGACTGTTGTGTTGTAGGCGAAGATGACTTGCGGTAAGTACTTGGACCAGTTCTGTTTCTTCTCAATGGGCAATGTTCTCAAGAGGTCATGCAGTGTCCTGTTAAAACGTTCACACTGACCGTTTCCTTCAGGGTGATACGGAGTGGTCCGGGTCTTTTGGGTGCCATAAATGCTGCAAAGTTGACTGATGAGGGCGCTTTCGAAGTTCCTGCCCTGGTCCGAATGCAGCCGACCTGGGACCCCGAACTTGTAGAACCACTCGTGTACCAGGACATCTGCCACCGTGGAAGCCCGTTGGTCCTTTGTTGCGACAGCCTGTGTAAATTTTGAAAACACATCGGTCATGACGAGCACATTTTCTTTCCCATCTCTTGAAGCTTCCAGCAATGTGAAGTCTATGGCTAGCACTTCATTAGGTCTGGACGCTAGCAGGTGACCCATAGCAACTCTGGTTTGGGGCATGGAGGCTTTGGCAAGGGTACAACGCTCACACCGTTGGCACCAGTCTTTGATCTCCTTGTGCATTAGTGGCCAATAGCATCTCTGCCTTACCAAGTCTGTTGTTCTTTCGAGACCCTGATGGCCATGTCCATGATGTAGTTGCTGAAGCACCTCCTCTTTCAAGCAGGTTGGCAATAGCAGCTGGCGCAGATCCTCACCCCCATCCGACCTCTGGCTGCGACGATACAGCACTCCATTCAGCTCTTCGACCCTGTCCCACTGACGACACAACTCCAGCACCTGAGGGGACAAGTTAGCTCTATCTGTCCTGTCTGGGCGCTTTTGGTTGCGCCAGAACGTCATGAAAGTCCCAATTACAGGGTCAGCATGTTGGAGGGCAATTAGTTCAGCAGCTGAATGTGAGGGGAAAGCAGAAACCGCAGCTTGGGTTACCTGCAACGCAGCATTGGGTGGAGTCGGAGTCCGCAGCTTCCTTGGGATAGCAGTACCAGGCAGCGACCGTTCCAGTGACTCTGAAGCAGGGCACCTTGACAGAGCACCAGCATTAGTGTTTGTTCTACCAGATCGATAACGTAATGTGAAGTCAAATGATGCTAGCTGGGCAGCCCACCGCTGTTCTGTTGCCCCCAGTTTTGCTGTTTCCAAGTGGCTAAGTGGATTGTTATCTGTCCAAACAATGCATTTTTGGCCAAGCAAATAGTCACGAAATTTCTCAGTTAAAGCCCATTTTAATGCTAGAAACTCGAGCTTCATGGAGCTATAGTTTGACATGTTTCTTTCAGTGGGGCTTAGAGCACGACTGGCGTAAGCTATTGGCCTTACTTTTCCCTCTTGCTCTTGTGAAAGAACAGCTCCAAGTCCATTAAAACTAGCATCAATTTCAAGGACGAAGGGTAGTGAGAAATTTGCATAAGCAAGGACAGGCGCACTCACCAATGCCGCTCTGAGGTCATTGAAGCTTTGTTCACAGTCACCTGTCCAGCTGGCAGTCAGAAGTTGGTGCTTTCGTTTCCCTGAAACACGCTGCACATCAGCGATCAGGCGGTGAAGAGGGGCTGCCATCTTTGCGAAGCCACTGACAAACCGCCGGTAGTAACTGGCAAAGCCTAGAAAAGATCTCAATTCTGTTACAGTGTTAGGCCGAGGCCAGCCAGCTACCGCGGCGACCTTGTCCGGGTCTGTGGACACTCCTTCTCCGGAGATCACGTGGCCAAGATATTTGACCTCCCTTTTGAAGAATTCACATTTTGACAGTTTCACTTTAAGGCCTTCCTTTTGCAGTCGACTCAGGACAGTACCCAGGCGCTGAAGGTGCTCATCTATTGAAGCAGAATAAACAACAACATCATCCAAATATAAAAGCAATGATTGGCAGTGCTCAGATCCAAACATTCGCTCCATTAGTCTTTGGAAAGTGCTAGGTGCATTACATAAACCAAATGGCATTCTGTTGAACTCGAATAAACCAAATGGGGTGCAAAAAGCAGTCTTGTGTTTATCTCTTTCAGCCATTGGAACTTGGTTGTAGCCGCTAGCAAGGTCTATAGTTGAGAACCATTTGGCACCACACAGCGCATCAAGCGACTCCTCGATTCTGGGTAATGGGAAGGCATCTCGGCGCGTTTTACTGTTGAGCTGTCTATAGTCAACACAGAGGCGTATGGATCCATCTTTTTTCTTGACAATGACAATTGGAGATGCATAGGGGCTGCTACTCTCCCGGATCACCTGACCATCAAGCAGCTGTCTTATATGGGCTTTGACTGCCTCATACTCAGAGGGGGTATTCTCCTAAACCTCTGTCTGACAGGGGCCTCGTCAGTAAGGGGAATCTCATGACTAATTAAATTTGTGCAACCCAAATCAGTCTCACTTTTAGCAAAAACAGAACTATACTCTCTGAGTAAGTGTCTCACTTTGTCCTGTTCTGTGGGTGTAAGGGTAGCTAGATCTAGGGCCTCAACCGGGTCTAGCTGGGTACTTTGCTGGGAGTAGACCTGGGAAGAAATTGTTGCCCTGACTGGCTCAATAGGAGCTCCTACAACCTCAGTGATGCCCTCTGGCAGACTCACTATGTCGGCTGGACTCAATAGGCCTACTGCTGTACGTGGGTGGAGCATGGCATCTGTAGTGCTCACATTTAACACTGGTATGTAAGCAGTTCCCCTATGCACAGAAACCATAGCAGTGGATATGACTACACCTGCTGGTAAGGAGCACATACTGGTAAATGGCTCAAAAAGCCCTGACTTACTTTGACCAAACCTGCCTTGGGGACATGTAGTCGGCACTATTTTAACTGTACCTGCAGGGATGCACACTGGTCTCCGCCCTCGTATTCTCACCATGCCTGCCTTAGGGGGGTCGTCCTCTACTCCAGCTCTTTGGCAGTGTTGAAATGCATTAACCCAAGGTGAGGTAATTTCTGTTAAAAATGGAAGTTCAAACAGTGAAGCACCATGTTGTTGAAAAAGCTCATTGTAACATTCCCTGATAACATTCATGCCCAATATACCAGGGACCTTAGGCTGAGGCAGACTACTAGGGGGATCTTTCACCACTAAAATACCACGGTTCTTTACCACTTTGCCAAGCACCTCTATGTCTGCTTCTAGGTAGCCAACATAAGGTATGTCGACGCCATTAGCGGCACGGAGTTCAAGCCAATGACAAGAGTTAAGCTTCTCTTTGAAGTGTCTAGCAAAAAAGCTTTCGGTAATTGTAGTCACCATCGAACCTGTGTCTAGTAAACATTTCACTTCTACCCCACCCAGACTCACTGTTACCATGGGACATGATCCTATGAGCTTTGGAACAGAATTAAATTTAGCAGGGTCGGACGAGCCAGTGTCACTCCCTTCTGCAATGTGGCTCTGCAAGACAGAAGGAGTTAGTTTTCCGCCTGCTGACTGGCTGAAACGGCCTGTCCCCGTGGAGGCAAAGGTCCCGCCCTCTGACTATTCGGTGGCTGGCGGCAATTTCGGGCGATATGACCGGGCTGCTGGCACTGTCTGCAAATGATAGGACCGCCTCTGTTATAGCTTTGAGATCTGACATTTTGGATCTGTAACATGTTTTGTGTTAACACATTTATCTGCTCTTGTTGTTTAAGTAGCAATTCTCTAATCTCACTTAGACTGTCTTGAGATCTGTTTGTTGGAGTCTCATTTACCCTTCTAGGCTGTGAATACTGTACAGCACAATATGATGGTACAGACTGACTGCGCCCCCTAGTGTCAGAAGGCTGCCCCTCTTGTTCCCACTGTATAGCTTCACGCCTCACATCAAGCAGTGTATAGTCGGGATTTAGCCGAACAAGCCGCTTAAGCTCCCTGCGCAACGATGGATCTAAAACATGCTCTACAAATTGATCTCTTAATAAAGTAGGTGCATTTCTCAGGCCACCAGGGGCACTCTTTGTGACCTTTTCCATTAAACAAAATAAAGCATGTGAATATTCCTGCAAAGTTTCACCTTCTAACTGTTTTCTTGAAAAGAAATTTTCCTGTAAAGCAACATAAGATTTTGAACACCCATACAGTTCCTGTAGAGCAGCTAAAATACTTTCAGGGTCTTCCCTCTCAGCCCTAGGTCTGTACCGGATCTCCTCCTTTGCTTCTCCCTCCAGGTGGTCATAAATAAAATAGGCCTGATCAAGTGGTGAAAGATATCTAGCCCGCATACTAGCTCGTACCTCCTCAACCCAATCATTAATGCCAATGCCAGTGCTACCTCTGAATACAGGACATTTACGTTCACGAGGAATATACAAAATACGTTCACCAACTGTCGGGGCATTAAGTCCATGTCGGGGATGAGTTTGAGCAGAGATACCTTCACCACTTGGAGATAAAGTCTCACAGTCCTCAGTTCTTTGCTCCTGTCGTAAAAGTTCATTGTCGGCTTGTAGCTTCTTCACCAAGTCTCTCAGCTTCTGCACTTCCTCGTCGGCCATTTCTGCAGCAGACAAGGTGAGAGGACAAGACAAGCAGTAACAGGCAAATCGTCACACGGCTCAATCAGGAGCACACAGGTGAGGCCAGGCCACGGTCCAACGCCGGGCCCGCTACTGTTTTGTTATTAAAACACTAAGAGCCTAAAGCCTTACCACTACTGCACCAATAAATAAATAAAATTACACATTTAAAAAATCATGTCTCTGTTTACAAATCCTTCCGACAACGCCACGATTGTGACCTTAGGTACCTTTTTAAAATAGCTAAAAAAACAGTAAAACTTTGCTATTTAAAATACACAGTGAAAAAGGCTTAAAAGGACACAGGTAAGTTTGTAAAATAACACAGAGACAGACTTTTTAAAATATGCAATTAAAATTTATTTAGACTAAAAAAAAGGAGCAATTAAAATGTTAAAATTAAGAATATTTATTACAGGTTAAAATGGGCCATCAGATTAAAATGAATAAAACCTTGCAGCCTCTGGGTGGGAAAAACAGTTAAAATCTGAAAAAAAGAGAAAAATGTTAAAAACAACCAACAAGAGCGGCCTGAGAGGAGCTAGCCCCACCCCAAACAAAACGGAAAGTGCTACCAGACAATCACATCAAAATAACTCAAAATCCCAAAGTGAAAAATTAAACAAAATGGGCTAATCCCCTCCCAAATCCGCCCTGGGAAACTAAATTTGACGATAAACTAAAAACTAAAAACCCAGGGACTGCAATATTAAAAGCTACAGTGCAGAGTAGAGTTGTAAATAAGGCTTTAACAAAACTGACAAATTTTAATTTAAAGAATTACAAAAAACCTTGAAGAAACATTAAACAAAACTCTAAACAAAACAAACAGTAGCAGGCTACTCTGCAAATTAAAAGGGGACAAGTGTTAAAAACAAATTAGTTTAAAACAACAACGTAAACAAACACTGTCCCACCTTTAAAAGCAAATTGTAAAAATCCAGAAATGGGAAAATAGCTGCCACCGGGACTCTACTCTAAAAAAACAAATTTACCTTTATTAAAACCATAGCTAAAAAGGTTAAAAATGGAGGGAGACTTTAAAACGTACCTTTCCCAGCCAGCGAAAGTCGAGACTGAGCCACGAGAGCTCAGCGCTTTTATAGCCCCGACTTCCGCCGGCTGAGGAAGTAAAACCTTACAGCTGGGAGTAGGGCGACCCTGCTGTCCGTCACATATGTATATGGCAGAAAGATCTCAGCAGTCGACCATTTTATTTGGGGCGTCTGGGCAGGAGGTGCGCAACATGTCACCACTTTAAAGACAATGTACAGTCACCTAAAATACATTAAGATGTACAGGAACTAAATAAGGGCACGGCTAGATAAACTAGACTAAACAGAATTAGTAAATACAAAACAAATTAGCGTTACTAACTTAAATTGGACACACAGCTACTCCAGATTAGGATTGTAAATTGTAACAGACCAAATCTCTCTATATTTTATTATTTTCCTGAGGTATTGCATCTGTATCTCTCTTGTACGTTGTACTCATGCCCTTGCAGTTTATATCCTATACTTTTCTTCTTTACTTCCTGAACTTTGCCTTTGTTTGCTCAGCTCAGATTGCTCTCTTGACCCCTTTTGGACCACAGAGAGCATAATAAGGTCCAAACCCTGCAGCATCACTAGCAGGTAGTGCCACAGCAGCTGGGCATGACACATGTTCACCCAAAAATCTCCTTGGTTCATTTCCTCCTCCTCCTCCTCAGCCTTTAGTTTTGTCACTGCAGCCACCACACTGCTTGGGCACATACTGTCCACTCAAAATAGGTGATCTCCCACAGGTCCAGTTTTACACCCTTCACTTCCTTTCCATGTGGTTTTCTCCTTCAGCTCATATAGCTGCTGCAAAACCCTGTGGTGAGAGACAAGCCTCAACATCTGCTCACATTGGTGTTCAAAAAGTTAGAAGATTTTATAAGATTAAGTAAAGTCTTAGATACTAGGAAACATGTAATAATTCCCAGTTATGAAGCTGAGTTTGGGGTTTAGCAAGGTAATTTCTGGGTTAAACCTGGTCTGGCAATCACATTCTGTCAGTAGATGTCTATGCCAACATGCAGTGAACTCAGATCTTGCTCCGGACAAAGTTAGGTTCCCAAATGGAGCTCAACATTGACCGCCCACTTTCTAGTTCAACAACCTTAGGCTTCTGTCCTCGGGGCTAATCAACTATGTGGTGAGTCATGAACGTAAGAACTACATTTTTGTTTGGAAGTAGGTCTTGAATTTTTGCAGCTACTGTATATAAACTGCAAAGTTATTAAGACAGTTGGACGAATTTTAAGTTATAGATGTGCTTTCTAGACTGAAAACAACGGCGCTGTGGATCTGAGTTAGCACATAGCTGGCTAGAGTGCATTGTCTTTACAAAGGGGTAATGTACTTCTGGAATCTGTTGAGCTCCATCAGTTGAGAAGACAAGACACTGGCCAATCAGAGATGAGAATCCAGTGGCGATGTGTGAAGAGAGCGCAAAGAAATGCACGAGTTTATTCATGTGTTTTTGTTTGTTTTTTATACCAATGTGATGCTTAATGAGAAGAAGACTGAAGAATCCTGCTTAATCATTCCGCTTGATAATAATTAATAATTCATAGTCAAGAAGGACTGAATGACTTACACTGATTTTGATTGACATTTGCCCTGTTTTGGACATAAGCTACTTGTGTGAACTAAAGCAGCATAAAAACAAAGTTCTTTCAGACTAAGGACATGATTGATCTGCCGTCTAAGTGCAGACTCCACCTGAAGCTACCGTGTGTTTCTTTTGGCTTAGTCTGTACATTTTATTTCTGTTTAGTTTGTGATTTCAACTCAACATTTTCTGTCTTTTAAACATTGTGCAACCGTTTTGAGTTTGGGCATAGTTCTCAACTACTACTACTTTATCTGAAGAAGTTCACCAGAAAAGCAAAGACATGTTTTTGCACAATTCAGAACAGTGGTTTCAAACATCAATAGCTGGAACACCTTGAGGTGAAAAGAAATTAAATTCACCAAGCCTAAATCCTGCATCAATATCTCCCTGACTCCAGCAGTTTGTTCCATTACCATTGTCGTGGCTTTATCTCAAATATGCCTTTTTCCAGCTCATTATGCTCACTTTAGAATCCCATAAGGTCATTAATCCCAATCATCGTGTTCGTTTTCACACATGCCAGACCATTATTCTACACGTGGCATATCTTTTTAGCCCTGTGCTGTAATGCAATCTCATGCACAAACTCTTCTACTTAGTCATTCTGTTTGTGTCTCCCTGTGTGTATGCAGACAAACATAAAGCACTGTGCAAAGGAATCATAGACGATAATGATCAGAAGATATCTCACCAAATATAAGCTTATGCGCTTGAAATCTATCCTTGATGACAGCCGACATCAATGGAGCGCATTTGGTTTTTGAAGCACAAGCGGAAATGATGCACAACAATTGTTCTGCTTTTAAAAGATTCTCAGCCCTCCAAACACAACATAATCTTTACATCACAAGTTATATAGGTTATGTAGACAAAAAAGTACCATTTTAATCGCACAAGAGAGTTAAAGATCATGATCCTGTTTTTACCAGACACTCCCTGGTGTGAATGTGTGTTCTCCAAAGCCTCAGTCAGGGGAACACTGCCTCTAATTCCACCTAGGGTCTTAACCTCCTTTTCTTTCTGCACTGCATGTTTCTGACTTGAGTTTCTAACAGGCACCAGTTTAGCCCATTTTCTTTCATTTTGCCGAGGTCAGACAGGAAAAACACTTGTGGGATTCACCTTTTGACGTACTTTCTCATTCTTTACTTCTTTTTGTTCGCTTTCATCTCTTTGGCCAAGGACAAAGATCTTTTAGGCAATGACTCATTCTCTCTACAGTATCCCTTCTGCGGGCCCAAGTCTCAAACTGAATTGACAAGCAGTAATTGACAGTATGGATATTCAGCACAAGTCCATTAGGATCCATTACTGCATTTCTGATGCGCCATACTTCGGCACTTCCTTCTGTTTCCCAAATGTCAGGTGGGAAGCTGAATAAACATCATCTGTCCCTCAGTCATGCAGGATTTACCTTGGCATGAACTCTGCAACGTGAATTTCCCTTGACACATCAGCCTGAAGAGGGACTGACCCATCCACTGACTTATGGAATACATTCAATCATCGTGGCACAGGAGGTCCACAGCAACAATGCAGCAGAATAAGTCTCTGAATGAACTTAAATTACATTCATGTGGGGCCCGGGGTAGTTCAGGGTTCTTCTAGTTTATCATGTGAGTCAGCATAATATATAGTAGATTATGGTCAACATGTCTTAGAAATAGGATTTCCATGTTTGCAAGCCAGACAAAGGGTTGATATAACAAGTTCTATTTTGATTTACATCTGAAATGTCAGTCAATGAGAATGGTAGTTTCTTATTTTTATTGTTGTGTCACTTCCCATTATTGTTTGATGGAACGTTTCATCAACAATACACAATTTATACATTTCATCCAGGAAAGAACAACAAAAAAGCGTTGCCAATGGGTGATCATTTAAGAAAGCTCATGACCTCATGTATCTCTAAAGCCTACTTGGGAGTGAAGGACATACAGCAGCCCACTGCATTTCTCCTCCCCTAGGTCTTATTCTTAGCACCTATGGAGATGGCCCAAACCTAAACTGATAAGTTGAAGTGCCTTTTAGAAGGTGTTTCTGGGGAATTGAATTTCAATTGTGTGAGCAGTAAATGAGAAGATTTATGTGGCTGTGCATGGGAAAAGTGTATAACAAGGCAGTAGCTGTTCACACCCGCACAAAGAAGGCATTAGGGCTTTGACCCACTTCAGGATAGACTAGAATATGGCCCTATTGCTAATGCTGGTATAATGAGCACTGTCAACTTTCTTCTCTGTGTCACTCGTAGCATTCGCTCTTTTAAAAGCTCTTCCAGTGGAAATGAGTGTCTTTGTTGTCAGAAATTCATTTGAAAGAACTACAGTAGAAGCTCTCCTCATAGCGTTATCCCCATTTTCCATCTCAGCAGCTCCTGCTCTAGCCTCTGATGTCAGACTGATAGAGTTTGGAGTACAGCCACTCGCTGTCAAGTTGCCTCTAATGGAATCAACATGGTTGACGGATAAACCTAAAGAAAATAAGTTGTCACAGAGCAGTGGGCCCTTCATCAAGCTCTGTCACGTGTACCCCAGCCTTGACCCTCCCTCTGAGCACTGCAAGTGCTTCATCTTGACTAGGCCAAATCACATTTCAACTTTTTATTTCATCAGTATTGAGTTACTGCTTAATGGAACTGAAAGATGCTTTTGTTCAACTGTTCTTTACCCAGACATCTTTCCTGCAAAACTTTACATATAGAGTAAGCCTACCAAGACCTTGCAGTGATAGAATTAACAAAAATACCTTAATCTAGCAAGTGATAATGCATGACGTTGAATACAAACATGATTAATAATAAGTGCTGACTAAACATTGAAAACTGTGTTTTGCCAGCAGTGAAGAATTGTAGACTGATCTAGTTAGTAACTTTACCATCTGTTGCCCATGTTGTACCTACATGTCTAGGTAAAACAGGGATAATAATGGTCCTTAAAAAATTCAAAATTAGGAAAAAACTGCTTCAAAATATGACAGAAGAACAGTTTCTATTGTTTTCAGTATGACATTTGATTGTAAGAATTCCACACTTTATCAGCATTCCCTGTTGAACATCTCACACACTGGTCAAAAGACATACTCACATTCTGCTGTGAATTTAATAAGTCAGAGCAATTCAATCAATCTTTAAAGCCAACATATTTCTTCATCAACTAAGAAATAAGATCTAAGACCTGTGGTTACCAGCGGTTGTGTTGCACACACACACACATACACACACACACACAAATCTAGGTCAAGGATTCCACACATAGTAATAATTCTCCTTACGCAGTACTTTTGAGGTTCACTAGGAGCCACTGGTGATCCATGCAGAAACTGAAAAATAACATTGGGGAGGTACACAAAATAAAAAAAAAAAATGCTTAGTGTATTAGAGCAGTCACCCCATTGCTTTGGAAAAAAGACAACCACGCTCTGTAACCCACTCGACAAGATTAAAAGTCCAAAAGAAATACGCAGCATTTTGGAGTAGCAAGGGCCATGTGGTGCAAATAGCATTTTTTGACGCAACAAGAGAAGCCAGGGCATAAATTAATGGCTGCTTATAGGATCATCAGCTGTGACCCACTTCCACTCCAGCATCCAAATAGTACGTATGTATGCACTTAGAGTTAAGCAGTGGACAAAATCATACTTTGCTGGTGTTTGAAGGAGGAGGATGAGAGCTGACTGATGACAGGTGCACAATGCCAGGCAGCACATCTCTCACAGCCAAGTTCTACCTCCAAGCTCCAACACCCATTCATCCATGGCTGGCTGTTTTTGTTTGGTTTGTTTGTTCTGACATGTTAATAGGACAACTGATGGACGGGCAGGCGGATGCAGCGAGAGGGCCACCGGCTGCTGGCTTGTTTTATTTTCTGACTCTGAGCAGGAAGGTCATCACAGCCATACCTCACCTGGCTGTACTCTGGCCCTGTTTACTCAGTGCTCCAAATCGCTCTTTGGTCTCCTCTATCAGGATGCATCACCGGAGGCAATGTCCACTGTCATTTTCTCAATGATTGAACTATTCAAGTAAAAGAGAATTGCCTTCACGTCATGGATAAGCCACATTTTTTTTAAAGAAATGGGGCAGAATTAAGATTTTTTTCTTAAGCATGCCCCACCAGTAGACCTCAACTAAGATCCAGGACATGATGGAGGGACTATGAAGCTTAACCGGCCTTGGAACGTCTCGAGTTTCACCCAGAAGAGCTGAGGAAATTGTGTGGGAATGGACGGAAATGGACGACTTTGGATAAAGCAGGAGAAAATTGAATGGAATGCAAAAACTGTTAAATTATGTAGATGCTGAGTTAATAAAATCATTTACCGTTCTGAATACTTTTGGCAATCGCATTACAAATTAGGCAGTTTTGCTAACATTTCCAGTCAAATGTGGTTGTGTGGAAGGGGTTCACTTCTACGTTAAAGGAGACATAAGCCTTTATTTTTATTTTTATTTATTTATATTATAACGGACAGTGCACATTGACCAACATTAACTGTATAACATGCCAGAATTAGCCAAGAGGTTAGTTTTCATCTGTTGTCTGGTGGAATGAAGGCTCCCTTGCGCTAGAGCAACTTTAAAGAACAAAAAACATGTTCTCATTCATTTACCCTTTTATTTACTGTTCTTTGTTTTTGTTTTTCTTTTTCTGCTATCAAGATACCAAGGCAACATATCTTCTTCTTTTCGGCGATCCCTGACACACGCCTTTTGCTCGAGTTCGAAATTATTAATAATATTATTTCATCTGTGATACACATAAGATTTTGTAGCATCCTGTAGCCATCATGGCCCAAAAAAAAAAAAAAAAAAAAAACTCTACTGCTCGCTTTTGTGATGTGCAGCTCTTCACAGTCGGGGCTGTCAGCATGTCGTTTTAGATCAATAACGCGATTTAAAATGCCCGAAATATAAAATACAAAACCACAGGAGCCCTGGATAATAATAAGGCACAAAATGTCTTCTCTGAAAAGCATGATTTTGTTCAGAGTGCACATTGTAAACAATTCCAGAAGCATTAACAATTGAGAGAACTCTGACCTATGAACTGATAAACTACTAATGTCATAAATCCTTTGAATTTTACCTTTAAATATCTTTAGAAACATGGTCGTTTTTGCAGAGGACATTATATTATCTTTATAAACTGTTGTAACTTTATATATTGTGGCAACTGAATTTGCATTTTTTGTGTAAATATTACAAAGTCTAAAAAAAGGACTCTGGGACCTCTTGGAAATATTGTGATTTTTGCATGATTTGGTCATAAAATGTGATCTGATCTTCCTCTTAAACACAACAATAGACTCACTGCTTTTTTGAGCATTTATATAAGCATTCATAGCAGAAAAAAAGTATTTGAACCCCTAGAGTGTGTGACAACTGAAGTCACAAGTCAGGCAACTGAGAAAGTGGCTTAGAGTGGCACTAACCAAAAATGGTATGGCTTGATATGAGCCACACAAGTCAACAGGTTTAGGTGAAGAAGAACCCAAAAATCCTTTAGTGTCAGCTAAAGATCTAAAATCTCAAGCACAGGCTAAAGTTTTTGCTTACAAACCAACAATAGGTAAAACATTAAACAAGAAGGGACTTCATTGTTCCATGTTTAAAGTTTGCTAAAGTACATCTGGACAGAACCATTGCCATAATCTTTTGTGGGTATATAAAACCAAAGCTGATTTTTTTTAAGAAAGAACACACAATGCAAATTGTGGATAAATTAAACAGTCATCATCCCTACTGTGAAGTATGGCACATTGAGCATCATGGTTTGGGGGCTGCATTGCTGCCCTGGGGCTGATCTGCACTGCCCTCATCAACAGATTTCCAACTGAAGCTCAACAGAGAATGGATGATGCAACAGGTCAATGACTGAGAGCTGACTGAGAGCTGATCTGAAACTATTTTGGAATGAGGGATGGTCCAAAACTTCTCCTGAGTGTTGTGCAGGTCTGATCAGAAACTACACAAATTTAGTTTAAGGATAGTCCTGCAAAAAAAAAAAAAAAGATGAAAAAGGTATTAAAATTGAAAGTCCACCCAAATAGATGAAACGTAGACCCAAACCATAAAGAAATCCTGGTATTTCTGTGGTCCAAATAAAGTAAAGCATATCAATAAACCTTAACAATAAAAGCACACACACACAAAAAAACATTGTTATCCATGATTTGTCTAAAATCCATCCCAATATCCACCAGCCAAAACCCAAAGTCAAAGCTTTAACCTAAGAAATCCTTCAAATCTTCCAAAACTTGCACCAAAGTACAACAAAACTTTCACACTGAAAGAATTTCTGTAGCCTGAAGACTGCCAGAAGGAATGTGTTTTCAAAAACCAACAGGATAGAGGAAGATAAGCATTGCTCCGTTTTTTCTGCCATGACAGCCCACAATAGTTAAAGCGAAGTTCCAGATTTGAACCAACCGATTAATCAGCCAAGAAAAAACACCCAACATTTGATGGGTCATAAAGATTTTTTCAGGTTTTTACTTATAGCTTGTGCTGAATGGCTTAGAGCTATATAAAAAGAATATAAACTTAAAATGTCAGCTTTAAGAAGGTGTGCAATGCATGAACTCTGAGAAAATATGTTATGACTTGAGCCACACATTGATTTTTGACTCTCAGTTTCAAACAATTCAAAACTAAAAGCATAGTCAGACCATTTTTAATACTCTTTTCAGATTTCGTAACATTTTGAAGGTTTTATATGTAATCTTGTTGTGCCGTTACCTTGAGATTTTTAGTTTTCCACAAGTACGCTAAACAAAAGCAATGTCACACCAAATTGGATGAATCAGACTTGTTATTTGCCAGTGGTTAATTCTCTCTGTTTGCATTTCTCTGCATCCACTCTCAGCAACAGGCTGCTTAGATTCCCGACAAGCTCTTCAACAAGGTCGCTACCACATATTTCCTCGCCTACGTAATTGACTCTTCATGTTTGAGTGGCTATAAAAGTTTATGACTATTAACTGTAACAACAAGTAAGCCATCTTCTTTTTTACCCAACTATTAGCTAGAGGAGGCCTGTTGTGAACTGCCAATTAATTGCTTACTCTGGGGATAGCTAATTGCCAATTGTTGCGGTTATTAGCTGATTAGAGGGTGGAATTGACAACCCTGAAAGGCTGAGAGAGGAGGGGACATGCTTTAGTTGACATAATTGGTTGGAGCGCACAGTTTTGAAAGTGGCTGTCAGGATGGAGATTGGAAGCGTGATGACATCCACAGCCTCTTGCTGATTTTATAGAAAGGGAATGAGAATAAATGGCTTAAGGTAACTGGCCTTCTACTGCAGCATTCCACGAAATGAAATGATGCAACTTACACTGTCATTTTATATTTGTCCTTGCTATTTTTCAAGACATTTTGCACCTTTGGTCACACAACTGAGGGAAAAAGGCAATATTTTTCTTCTTTGCATAACTAGAAATATTTTTAGAGCTTGAGATGAAATTGATATGGGAGACAGAACTGCTGCTTGGTGATCCATCCAGTGGGGCCAACCTTGGTGGTTGAAGTGACAAATTTAGACATAGACTGTTCCCCTCCAACAAATTAGATCAGGCCAATGGGCCATGAAAAACTTCTTTTCATGTCCCTGGAAACCACACGGTTGTAAGAAATGAACTTAGAAGATAAAGTTGGAAAAAATACAGGATAAAAAGTTTTTCACATGCTTATAATGCAGATACCTTTTTGATCATTTCACAATCAAAACTACTAATTAAACAATTTTAATTGTACTAATTTAACAACTGTTTATCTTAAATATTATAGCATAGAACAACTGCATAAATTGCAATATGCTTACATTGCACTATAACCTAATGTTATTAAAAGACATTTCAGAGCATTGAAACTAGTTAGTTCTTATGAAGACACGGAGCAAGTTGTTTTGTGTTTGTACACAGAAAGCAGATCATTCCAATGTTAATCATTTTAACCACACACTTATATTTGCCCTCCAGATGCACAAATTTACATTCAGAACTTTTGAAAACAGCACACATGGTCTAGAAGCATGCTGCTAGGAAGAAAGAATTAAAGTGAACCTCTGTGACTTAGTGATGATGGTGATGCCTGAAGCATACCCTTGAGGCAGAAAACTGAATGGAGCCAGCAAAATAAACTTTATCCCTCTAAGGATGCAAGGACAAGGCCAAGATTCAATACAACATTTAGAAATAATGCATCTCAGTAAATGGACATTAACAGAGTATTGTAAACAGCAAAGACAAATGCATAATATAAAAGACTTGATTTTCAGTTTTACATTCCGTCCTTGTCCTTTTTATAGTTATAGTTTCATTAAAGAGATACCACAGTAAGCAGAATATCACAGATCAAAGATTTGAGTGGAAGGCGCAAGAGCCGCCTCCATCCCAGCATTTTCTTCACTTGCACAACAGGTGGTCAGATAATTAGTGCATTTAAGCATGGCCAGTTTAAAGACTTCTCCATCATCAAGGTGAACCAGTCTGAAAAACGTGTTTTCTCTAAATGTTACAGAACTAGCCCACCGACAGGGTTAAAGACTTCAAATGGGGGTTGCTCCATATCCATTGGAAAAATAAATAATGATTAGAGAAAAAAAAAAAAAAACTAAAAATATTTCTATGCTACAGATTTTTCCCGTCCTTAAGCTTGCCACTTGCATTACTAACAACATTTTCAGTCATGAGCAAGTGACATAGCTCATCACTGAATTTAATCTCCTCTAGGTTTTATTTTAGCTTTTTTCCCTAATTCTATCAAAGTCTTCATGTAATTCTGCAGCTGTCAGAAGCTGGCAGCATGGTGGTTTTACTGCTCACAGAACATCCCTCATGACTAGATGGAATTGCTGCCTAAAGGTTGCAGCAGAAAGACAAGGCCTGTATGCTAATGATGGCACAGGGGGGACTTTACCACGAGGAGGAGCTGGTGCCAAGCCTGCCATGTCAGTATAACTTACACCAACTGTTTTCAGCCAAATGTGGAAAGCCTTGGTCTTTGTGTCCAACTCCATACATGTGCAAAGCATGAATTTTGAAGCACTAACCACATTGACTGTTTGTTGCATTACCATTCCCCCCACATTTCAGTAATCTCCCAGAACTCACCTAAAAATTTGAATCAAACTCTCAAAATAGAAGCAGTGGATTCACCCTGTTCATTATCTCTCCTGTGTGGCACATTTGGGGTGATTTGTGGTTAAGCTTTCATGGAGGATCAGACTTGAAAAAAGGTTTTGCCGTGGGAGTTCAGGCATACAAAAGAAATAAACAGAATGGGGAAGGACAAAAGAGAAGGTTTCAGTTCTGGTTATTGAGCAGCTCAAACTCAGAATCTTCAGAGGCCCTGGGAACTTTACTCCTCCAGGGTTATTTGATGATGCAAGACCTGAAGAGGGATGCTGTAAGCAAGGATTGAGAGAGAAACTTTTGTCACACATCTCACAGGTTTTCTTGAAAAGATTGAGGTGTTTATTGAGGTTGAAACTAAGGTATTCTGTGAAGCAATATTAAGTCAAAGCTAATTTATTTGGGCAGTCAAGCTATACAAATTCCCAGTTGACCATCTTGCTATGCTAAGTAATTTATAATTATACTGTCTTTGAAAAACAGACAAAAATTACAAATCTTTTGCTTGGATAAACAAGGCAACACAATAAAGCAAGGCAACACAACACAACACAACACAACACAACACAATCTTTCAATATACTGTATGTCAAAGCCAATGAAAAGAAAGAAGAGATATTAGCTGAAAGAGGATGCAGGCGAGCTTGCATCAGACACAGTGGAATTATGTAGATGGCTGGCACTAGTAAAGAAACAGTGTCAGATCCTCCTGCCAACTGATTGATGGTTATCCTCCAACACAGCAGTACACCAGCCTCCATTTGTATAATAAACAGCTGAAATGTAATCCAAAGCACTTGTCTTTAGTGTGTCTGTCATCCGTGCCGAATTAGCCCAGTTGTCACATTCTCTGCTGTTCTAATCTGCCTCTTTCCATACTGGGCCATACCATCCACTTAGAGATAACGGTCACATTGGCTTGACAGAGTCCCTAGATGCATCACTTATTTGTTTGATGTTGTTTATTTATGTGACCATTTGGTTCGGCCTGTGGGAGGGGAATACAATCATGATTATATAAGTGGGCTGACAAATTTACATATGTGCAGAAAGAGACTGCAAATTATGATAAGCATCAATCACAAAAATAAAAATAATACAGTACAGTACAAATATGAAAAGAGACATTCAGAGTTACATTATTTTAACCTTCCAATAGTGATGTCCAGATCAACATGGTTTCCAAATTAGCACAAATAATTATTTACTAGGGTAACTTGGTATTCGTAGTGCACCAGTTAAGAAGGTTGGGTCAGTTCTGGAGAAGTGGAGTTTGTTGACAATGTATTGTAGAACTTTATGAGACGAAACTCTCTGCATGGAACTGTTGCCATTTAGAAAAGCAGATGAAGTAACCAACTCTTCTTCTTGCTCTGTGCTGGTGAACAGAGCATTTTAAAAGGTCTTTTGTCCATGTGAAGATCTAATTAGGAAAGCAATGACTTAACCCACACGCTATTGTTTTATAATGATCGCAAACCCAGAAACTGAACTGAACTTTTTATTTTACCTGACGAGGGAAAAAATAAGTTGCAGCAATTTTTATTAATTAAGACATTGTTTGAAGAAAGCCTCACAGGCAGGCACCAATTATGTCGTAATATAAATAATTTGGGGTTTTATTAAAGAATTATCTGACTTGTGTAAGTTGGAACACAGAACACTACAGACAAAGCTTCATAATTTGATAAACAGAATTAAAATAGAAAATAGACTTTCTCACTCATCAAAGTGAGAAATAATTGATTCCAAATCCAAATCTTTTAATTCATTAACAATTTATTGATTAATTAAGTAAATAATTTGTCTAATATGAAGGTTGTAAGATCTTTTCACATTTCCAGTGACTCCAATCTGAAAATAAATTATGCACTTTACACAAGACGTACAGTAGATACACATTAGTGACACTGTCACACTTTTGTGAAAATGTGAAAACAGTTCTGAATTACCGTACTTGTGTTTCTCTCAAACAACATCTGACTATCAGTCTTCAGTTTGGTGTGGATGAGCTTGAGCTCCTGTTGTAAGTCAAATGCAGGAATGTGTTTTAGAGAAAAGGAATTGAAGAAAGTATCTTGCCTTGTGGTTACGAGGACCAATCCAGCTTCCAATAAATGGAAAAAATGCTGAAACTTGATGTCAATGATCAGATGGACAGTGACTCTTTCAAAGTATCATTTTGGTTTGAGCAGCAAATTAGTATCCAATATAAAAAAAAAATAAATCTGTCATCACAAAATTGCAACCAAAAGCAATGAATGTGATCTAACCAACACAGTTTGTCCAGGTAAAAGCAAACAAGTGTCCAATCCTTAAAGAGAGTTGGCAAGAAAATTGCAAGAACAAAAGATATGCCTTCAGTCCAATATGTGGAAACATGAAATAACATGAAAGTGTTGCATTAATACAAATAAAATGTGGATTCACAAAACAACTAGATGTGTAGTTTCCAACTTGACCCTCTTTGAACAGTTTGACCGCTCATGTCCCAATGCGTCCTCAACCATTACAGGAAGCCAGAACACTAAGAAATTACAGAACTCATACTCACCACTGCAAATGAGGCAATTATAAAAATCATAAAATAAACTATTCAATTTCACTGCCAATTATGGGCACATTTTTCTTTTCATTCATTTCCGCTGACCTTTTATAGGCTCACATTTGTCTCTGCGATTACAAATAGTTTTCTCCTGGCTTTCAAACAGGAAAGAAAAATGTGTCCCCAGCCACAGACTAAGCACAGCTAATGAATCACGACACTGACGCGGCAAGAAAAGTCACAAGAAACATGAAGAAAGCTCCGGCAGTCTTTAAAAGGGGCTGCCAAATGTTCGCCGAAAAAGCAACGTTGGAGAAATGAACGGCAAAGAAATAACAATCCAGAAGTTTGAAAGTGTCATTTCCATTTTGACGACAGTGGATGGATGTTGTATACATTGTGCACATACCTGACTCTCCAATTGGATTTAATAACGCAGCGTGGCTTGATGTTGACCGGTGTAATAATGAGGAGCTTTCTTCTTGCACAGCACCTTTGATATGTTAAAGCAGTCACACTCGCCAACTGGCAGCAACAGATGACCCCCGGTGCGTTTACCTTCTGGAAAATAAAAGGAGATGAAAAAGAGAATGATCAACCGAGATCGCAGGTTTGATGAGTGTGCTTCATTTAGCCCTTTAGTGAATGTTCCATCAAAAGGCTCAGCGTGACTCTATTACCCCAATAAGGTAGGTTTCTTGTATCTATAAATGTTGCTAAGATACCAAACTGTCTGACTTGCTTGATCCTTAATACCACTCTGATGAGATAATGATGTCTTCTTTTGAATTGGACAACATATGTAATGTGTTTTATATGTACGTACACAGTAAAACAGACCTAGGCAAACTACGGCCTGGGTTCAAGTGAGTGTTTTATCTGGCCATCAGCATGTTTATGAGGATAAGTGTTACTTTGTAGATTTACTTCTGTCTGCAGTTGTGATTTTAAAGGGCACCCATTATGTAAAATCTACTTTTCTGAGTTTTTAACCATGTAACAACAATGTTCTCTCATCATTAGTTTACCCAAAGATGTGTTTGGATTGATTCTTGCACGTTTGAGTAAACTTGTATTGTCCTGCAGCTGATGTGCCAGTGCTCAGAAAATCCTTGTCTTCACCTGCCACCTATTGTCTTTACTTGACATTCAAAGTTTTTAAATGTGTGGCTTATTAAATTTTAATTTAACCAGTTATGCAGTTTAAAACATGAAGTCAATGAACCTGTTTCTATTTCTAATTTCTGTGTTTCGCAATGAACACAATGTGAATTATCGATCTACTTGCTATAGTTTCTTCCTAAAAATACTCCAAAAAAAATCACAATAGGTTACCTTTTGTTGTTGTTTTTTTCTTTTGTTTTGGACCTGTTTAAAGACATTACTTTGCGCAAAATGACTGTATTTGTCAATGATCAAAAACATTGTATTTCGCCCATTGATAAATTAATTTTCCTATTCTAAGACAAATCTCATAACTAGCTTTGAAACCACTGATTTATTCTATAAGTAAGTATCTAGGTAAAATGACTCAAATTCAGATTTTAAGGTTAGGCTATATATTTTTTGCTGTCTTGTAAAATGTAGAATTCCGAACACAAATTATTGTGCCGCGTCCTTCAACTTGTCTGCATTTGAACATGGCCCGAGGAGAAAATAGTTGCCCACCTCTGCACTAAAACAACACACATGAGGCTGAAAGTGTTGACTTGATGACTTGAGACTTGACTTGATAAACTTGGGACTCCGCTTGGCTTACAATTTCAGTGACAGGACTTGACTTGGACTGGGAGCTCTGTAACTTCAGAGAACTTAGTGCTTCATCTTGAGGAAAAAAAAAAAGAAGAGTAATTTTCTATAGACAAACTGGAATATATCCATCATCACTTGCTATTTTGTTAGATAATAAAAAAAATAAAATAAAATAAAAAAAAAAAAACAGAGAACTTGGACTTGTGGACCTGCCTCTCTTTGACTTGGGACTTGGACTTGGTGCTACTTCTGCTGAAAACAGATAAACGTCTTGCTAAACATGAACTGGAAAGAACAACTTAAGTTGAATTAAAGAAAATCGATTTTGGCCACTTTAAATAAGTTTGCTGTCTCAATGATTTGGGGTTTTTGGAGAACAGGTCATTTATATGCTTAAGCTTCTATGAGAGTTGATTGATAGTCTGAGTGCTTCTCTGAACTATATTAACTGTGAATTTGGTCAAAACAAGCAGTGCATGTTCATAATTGTGTTAGGGCTCCTGTTTCACAAAAAGAGCCCTATGTAATAATGATAGTTACAACAGAGAGTGTTATACTGCAGAGCCAGTGTTTAAAGCTTGATTACACTGTACACTAAAGTCATCTCAAATAACAGGTTTGCATGTGTTTACAAGGCCCAACATCTGATTACTTCATTCAGACAAGAGGGAAATCACATCCAATAATTATAAAGACCCAAATTCTGCTGAAACCCTGCGGACAGAATGTGTCTGCTTTGGCATTTAAAAGTGAGTAGGATTTATTTTTTGAAGAATCTGGACTAGGGCTGCAACAAGTTAATCAATTAATCACAAGTAATCGTTTATTGATTTAATAGTCAATTATTTTAGTAATTGAAGAATTGTTAAGTAGTCTATACAAGTTCCTAAACATGCCTGAATTGAAAAAGAAGAAGTTAAATGACAGTAATTGGACAGTTTAATGACTGTAATTGGGTAGCATTGTAATACATATTTACACACAATTGTAAATAAATCAGGGCTACTAGTTCAAACATTTTTTTATAAAATGTCCTTGTCTATCTTTTGCAAAAAAAAATAAAATAAAAAATAATGATTGTTCAATTGCCAAATACGAACTAATGGTCTAGTTTAATTTGAGGTCATTTTTCCCCAGTGTTTGCTTTTTCTGAATAGAAATCTGTAAAGATCTCGTAGTATATACTGATGCCACTTTATCTATTTATCCTGTCATATCCTGCACTGTGCCATAGCAAAAATTATTGTAAATAAGAGTCTTTTAACTATTGTATCTTTATATATATTTTAAGTCTATTTTATTTCTATTATCTTGTTTGATTGCATGCTTCTATTTTCCCTGCTGCTCTTAAAATGTGCGTAGTCATGTGACTTCTGCGTTCTAAACAACTAATCGATTAACTGAACTGATAATCTCCCAACTAATCGATTACGACTCTGTGGTGGCATCTGCCATCCTGTACGGTGTGGTCTGCTGGAGCAGCAGCATCACAGAGAGGGAGAGGAAGAAGCTGGACAAGGTCATCAAGAAGTCCAGCTCTGTTCTGGGCTGTCCTCTGGACTCAGTGCGGGAGGTGGGGGACAGGAGGGTCCTGGCTAGATTCACATCTATGCTGGACCATAAGTCTCACCTCCTGCAGGACGCCCTGTCTGCTCTGGAGAGCAGCTTCAGTGACAGACTGATTCACCCTCGCTGTGTGAAGGAACGGTTCCGCAGGTCCTTCCTTCCTGCTGCTGTCAGACTGTACTGAACTCTGAACTCTCATCACATTTATTCATTCATTCATTCATTTTCTACCGCTTAATCCCGTTAGGGGTCGCGGGTGACTGGAGCCTATCCCAGTAACTGTGGGCCTTAGGCGGGGAAACACCCTGGACAGTGGCCAACTTGCCGCAGGGTTAGACAGACAACCATTCACTCTCTCATTCACTCACTAAGGGAAATTTACAGTGATGCCCAATTAACCTAAACATGCATGTCTCTGGAGGTGGGAGGAAACCGGAGTACCACGGTGACACGGGGAGAACATGCAAACTCCACCCAGAGAGATCGTGAGATGTTGATATGGTCCGACCCGGGAGTCGAACCCACGACCTCCTTATTGGGAAGCCAGAGCTCTAACCACTTGGCTACCGTGCACCCTCATCACATTTAATCTTGTGCAATACTATGTTACCATTGGAAACATCTCTGATACAACTCACTCATGTCACTTTATCTGATAGTATTTACACCTCCTTAAATGCTGCTCTGTACATAAACACATAAACATAGTCATACTTTTACCTCATATTTATTACTGGTTATTTATTCTGTTCATCTGCTGCAGTTGTACATAATCATAGTCATATATTGTACATAATATTATATTCTATATACTGATGCCACTTTATCTATTTATCCTGTCATATCCTGCACTGTGCCATAGCAAAAATTATTGTAAATAAGAGTCTTTTAACTATTGTATCTTTATATATATTTTAAGTCTATTTTATTTCTATTATCTTGTTTGATTGCATGCTTCTATTTTCCCTGCTGCTCTTAAAATGTGCGTTGCAACACTGGAATTTCCCCATTGTGGGACAAATAAAGGATATCTTATCTTATCGTATCTTATCTTATCTTATCTTATCTTAGTTGTGACCCTAATCTGGACACTACTTCAAATGTTTCCTCAGTTAAGATTTTGGATGATGGGTAAATAAGTTGTACACTTTAAGTTGATATTTTTATGTACATATGTTAGAAACAAACCAGCACTGCATGAGGTCAAACTGTCAACATCACATCTAGAATTTTAATCCAGAGCTATTGAGTTATCATGATATAACAGCGTAAATTTACTTCATACAACTTTACATTTTATTTTGAGCTCATTCGGTCAAAGAGCTTGTTGTAAAGTTTTGAGCTGAAGAACAGAGGAGACAGTGCATGACCCTGTGAAGAATAGACCTGTGTACTAGATTGTGCACGGCTCTCTGTCATGCTGTCCAGCCTGTCTCCCTCTCACCTTTGTTTTCAAACACAATGGAAGGGAAAATGATGAGGAAAAGCAACAAATTATAGAGAGGACACGATGTGTTATTGTTCCATGTAGCAGTATCATTGTGAACATTCAACCTTGAGGGTGTTTCCAAAAAAGATCATACAGGCCTACACTGGACTTTAAAAGTCCTTTATATTCTGGTAAACATTCTTCAGTATACTGTAGTGTGATATACTGCATCAGTATCGGTATCGGCCAATGTTTACAATATTTTTTATGAAATTTGTAGTTGTTGATCTAAAAAAATATCAGCGCTGATAATTTCAGAGAAATTTCTATTCGTTCTCTATTCTTTGCCCTGAAAGCCATCAAATGTGTTGTTTTCAATAGACTAAAAAATAAAAGGGATGGAACATAAGAAGACGAGCCACAAGATTGGGTCTACGAGATCGAGACGACACGAGATTTTGAAATTATTTGCATTTCTTGTTTCAATTCAGGATTTTAACAAAGCAAATTACAAAATGTGATTTTTATTGTTTATGTTAGTTATATTAGTTTAATATTTATTTTGTTTATCTTTATCTTTCATTATGCCTATTACCTTGTATTCTTATTATTTAAATGATCTAAGTTAAATCATTTGACTAAATTGATCTGCTCCCACATGTGCAGCTCAGGCTCCGCCCCCTTTCTCCTGCTGCCTCTGCAGCGCTGCTGACAGGGACCAGACATACACAGATGAGAACGAGCCAGACTTTCGTACTTTTTACAAAGTTATTGATGACATTGGCCAAAATATATCTTGACCAATGTCATTTTAAACTATGTTTAAATGTGAAAAACACCAGGCAGTTCTCGCGATGACTGCGCATATACTATATATTTTTGCGTTAACTTTTACAATGTTAGGACTAATTATCTCTTTCAATATTGGTCTTATCATTACAAAATAAAAACTGGGACACAGTTTAGACTAGTTTCCTGTCAGAATAAGTCTACTACAAGTGTGTGGAGGAGACTTTTTACTACAGCTGCTCAAAGAAACAAAACATGACCATTCATAATAGCCTATGTATATAAGGAAAAATCTTGCGAGATAGTTCTGTACGTGTGTGCACAGTATTGACAGGTTAATCTCTTTTGCCACGAGATCTCGTCCCATCCCTAAAAGTTTATGATCTTGTGAGTCATTGCTATAGATTTTAAAATGTAAATATTGGTATCAGCAATTATAGGTTATTGGTGACAGTAGAAGGACAAATGTAGGATATTGTCTAAAAAAATCCATATCGGCCCATCACTCCTGCAATAATATTTGTTTTTTTGGGGAAAAAAGTTCCAGAACATTCCGTCATACCCTACATTTACTTGGGCATCTCCTTATCAGACAACGCAAACAAAATAATAAAAATAAGCTTGCAATGTCAAAGCAATTCTCCAGCTTACAAGTTGAAAGAGTGATAGGTGTAAACAGCAGACAGTTTTATCACAGACAGAAGCCCGAGCAGATGACAGCATGTGCCAGTTCTGCCCAGGGCAAATTAGACGCTATATTAATTATAATAAATACATGGCCACTCCACATTCTGAATGTTCACGTCAGACTGTCTGCAGCTAACAGATAAGTTCATAAACACAAAATGGAGGACAGGCTTTATCCTCAGGCAACAACTTTCAATATGTGGAGGAACAGTATGTCAGTGGTTTGAGCTCAAATGCTTGTGTTATGTCACTGTTCATAAACAAGAGACTTCCAGAGTGGACAAAAAGTCTTTTCCTTTCCACAAGTCACTATGAAAAAAGTGCATTATTCAAAATTTTGGTTGCTTTAAAACTGTTGGACACTTCCTGAACTTTAGTGAACAAGTGGGAAAATAGTCTCAACGCCCCTGAGAGACCAAGCTAGATTGTAGTGTTGTAGTCTTTTAGTTGATTAATCGGTCGATGGAGTCTCTCAGTCGACCCATTCTTTTAGTTAGATGATATGGAGTGATATTGAACAGCAACATAAAAAAAGTGAAGTAGCTTAAGGTTTGCTTGCTTTTTGCCTTTTTGACATAAACACTAGGTATAGAAAATCAAAAACTCCGAAAATCGATCGAAGTATGCAGCAATCGAATCGAAAGACCAGAATCGACCAGTTTTGTTCATGCAGCCAAAGACTTAAACACACACTCTGTAGTTGTATAATACATGCAATAATATAATAATAGTCACAGAAACAAAGAGTGAACTAGTGCAAGACCTGAATGAATGTGCGTTATTATGTTGTGTTAACAACTGATGGATTAACGACTCTAAATATGGACACTAAATATGACTGTTTACTGTTGCATTTTCTTTTATTGAATACAGTCCTTTTTATTAAGTGTTATTCATTAACAAGTGACAGAAAAAGAGTTGAAGTGACTGGCACTATACATAAAAGCTTGGTAGATGTGCAAAGATGCAGTCACGCAGTCACTCCGTTACCTTTAAAGTCCTTAAAATAACATGGACACAGTTTTAGCTTTAGTTATACATATTTGTTCATGAGTATGCCCCATTTTATTGTTTGACAACTTCAGTTATTAATGACTGACTGAGATTCAAGTACAGGACCACAGCTTACTTCCAACGAACACACCACAACTGGCAACTCAACCACTCTTCTAATTAGCCAGTCGAACTATTTCCACCGGCCTTTCCCACTTTTTGGCTTGACTACAAAGTTAAGTGAGCTAATAAATGTGTTTGGTGACCGCAGCCATAATGAAAGTGGTGGGTCACATTAAAACACAAACAGAGCCAATCCCTGAGCCACATTTCAAAATGTTTATATTTATAAAAGTGTTTTTACTCAGGTAGCGCTACAATGTAATTACCAGTTTATTATTTGAACTGACGTGTACGTGTACGTAGGAGGGGATATCACATTGCTGGAGATCTTTCATTATAGGTGCAGTCATGTTTCCGTCAGGCGGGCTGAAGCCGTTAGCTTCTGTGTAACTCTGACTCGCCTTTCGGTGGAATAATAGATTATGGAGGTTTACACCACTTCAGCCATTCAATTACACCAACTGAACATGATTCCTATTGAATTGCAAACAGACACACACACATACACACACATACAGGAACACAATCTCCTCTCTCCTCTTATAGATGTAATGGAACTCTGTAAATAGGGCCATTTTGAGTTGAACAAGCTTCAGGATGAATTACACCATAGGCTCTGCGAGTCAAGGCAGTGGCATAATGGATTTTCTCCTTCTTTTCCCTTTTTTCTCTTGTCCTGTCTCTCTGCAGCATTATGTATCCTGCCAGGCTCGTACATAGTGGATAGTTGTGACGCAAAGATTAGATTAAAGGGAAAACGTGTGGGCTGCTCTATTGCCCCGAAGGCTAATAAACTCAGTGTTTCTGTTGAGCAGAGGAGAGATAACTTTGTCCTTGGCTAGCTCATAACCTCATCAGAATCACTCAATGATTCACGCAGGGCCATAAGTCAGGGAAGGGGCAGCTGGGATACAGTTAAAAAATACCTTTGGTGGAAGAGGAGGGGAGTTGCATTGTGGGTAAAACAAACATGTCACAAGGTGCACATAAAACAAAAATGACCAGCAGCATTTGTATCTTTAATAAATAGCACTGTCCTCTCACGTTTTATAAAGCTTTGTTTCCATACAAGGTGGAAAAGCAGAGGAGATAGTGAGCTTAAGCAGGTGGAATTTCACCTGAGGCCAAACGTGCAGCACAATACAGTATTGTTTTCTTCTCATTTCAGATAAAAGCAACTTAAATACAAAACTGACAGTAGATTTTCTTTTGTGTGGGTGGGAAGCATGTACTGTAGTAAAGAGAAGTACAAGCATAGCATAGTAGCAATAACATTAGCCAAGAGGTAAAACCTAAAGAAACAGCTTGCTGGCATACGTCTGAAGATCTAGTGATAACAGACAGCAGTAAAAAAAAAAAAAAAGAATTTGAAATGAAAATGTATTACATGAGGCCTATTGTGCTTTTTCGTGTATTTAGTGCAATAATTTTTAATAGTAATAATGCATTGGATATATACAGCGGACTAGTTTCTCTCATAAATCCATGTATCCAAACATGTATTAAATTTGGTTGCAATTATGGCTTATAAACTTCTTTTACAAACAACAAAGTGAAACTGAGAGGACCACCCCAGCTCAGCCAATCAGAGCGCAGCATTCAGCTCCAAATTAGAACTAAAAATCTTCATTATTCAGTTAAGAATGTACTTTATCATAGACTTTTTAGTTGAAAACACAAAGCTTGACAAATTACAAGTAAAAAAGTTAGCTACCCCAACTTTAAGACTGACCTAAAATGACTTAGAAATATAATCAGGTTCATTGACTTCTTGTTCAAAACTACAAAACTAAAAAGCCCAGCTTTTGAAAATGTAAAATTTTTCAGGTAAAAAATCATTTGCTTTTATAGCTGGAAAATGACCATGTGACCATTTTGAACCCATATGACTTGGAACTTGATTTTTTTGAGTAATCACAATAAATACAGACAAGTGTGCAGAGACAGAGTGCTGCAGCTGCGGGACAATACAAGATTACTCAAACATGCATGAATCCATTCAAATACAATATTTTGAAAGTTATACGTTTACATTGTCTTACTGGATTAATCTCAAAATCCTTAGAAATAATTCCAAAAAGTTTGATTGGTCTAAGCCACATATGTCAAACTCAAGGCCCGGGGGCCGGATGCGGCCCTCCTCATCATTTTATGCGGCCCTCAGGGTCTTATAAGGTTTACTTTAATTTGATATTAGTGCCAGGATTAGTCTGAGTGTCTAAACTTGTTAAAATGATTTGTCTGAAATTGAATGCAGATATACATTCTGTCATTTTCACTTCAATAAATATATAAAAATCTAATACAGAGACTATTATTTGGAGTATGTCAAAGATTAGTATGGTAATTTTGGTTACAAACGGCCCTTTGAGGACAAACCCGATGCCAATGTGGCCCTTTGTCAAAATGAGTTCGACACCCCTGGTCTAAGCCAAGAGTCCCAATCACAGGTCTGGGCCAAAACCGGGCCGTGTGTCATCGGCTTTAAAATTTATTTTATTTTTATTTTACAGCCTTTCACTACTTCAAAGCAAATTCAAGCAATAAGAAAGCTAAAATCTAGACTGCATTTTATGTTGTTACTGGAGCTACCCAACCTCAACCAGTCCCTGAAAAAACTGTTTTGACTGTTTTGGTCCTTAGAAGAAAACAGGTTCAGGAGCACTGGTACTACAGATCATTCACACACTTTTCATTTGGACTTTTTCTGTTTTGGTGACGACTCGCAGCTTTCCTCTTCTCACGCAGACTCAAACAGGCTGAGCTTCTAGTTTGTGGATGAGCGCAGTGCAGCAAACAGACTTACATTGTGAATTAACCGCATTATGTGTTTTAAGAGGCTTGTCAGGTAAACCTCCACCTGGCTGCCTAAAAAGACCGGAGCTGTCTGTGAGCGACTCTTTGCGCTTTGAAGTCCGGAATATCTGTTGCATGACTGGCATATCTGAGCAAGCGCTGCACTGGTACAACGCAGGGATTTTAGGTGAAAGGGTTGTATATGCACTGACAGAAAAACACACAAGATTAGACGGATTTGTGCGTACTGGAAAACTCATTTGAATTTTATAGTAGCAGATGGATGCATGGAAGACAACATATAGAACAAAGCAGGCAGGAGTGTCCGTCTGTTTACATTTTTAGTGTCAAAGCACACCAAATCAAACTTATTCTGCTTGAACATGTTATTAAAACACAATTTATTTGCTATATTAATGCAAAAAACTTTTTAAGACACAACATGAAATTAGGTTTGGCCCTTGGTGTCTTGCAAAATCTTTCATATGGCCCTTTGAGGAAAATAGTTTGGGCAGCCCTGCGTTTAATTGTGTCTCCTTACTGTGTGTATGTTTGTATCTCACCAAAATTAGCACATACTGTATGTCCTGAAGGAAGGCCTCCTATTGTTGTTCCCTGTGGCAATAATTTGTTAGTATGATATGAAACGTAACTGAATTTTTCAAAACGTGGCTTAAATGTTTGATTTGTTTGGCATCCCACAGCTCACAGAAAGTTAGATGGTGTTGTTTTTATTTACAGTATATATTGATTTCAATACCACAATAATAGAGGTGGGATACAAGAAAAATTGAGAAGTCTTCATGGTCTTGCCCCTCAGTATCAGTCAGACCTGCTGCAACCTTACGTTCCTACTCGTTCTCTCAGGTCAAGTTTGATGGATTGATTGATTGATAAATCAATTTGAACTGGAGCTGGAAAATCTGGGGAAAAACATGATCACAATTTTTTTTTTTTTTTTTACTCATTTAATTAATTTCAAGTTTTGATTTGATTTTCTTTTAACCTTTCCAAACACAAAAGAAGAATAGCTTTTGTGAACATAAACAAAAATGTTGTATATCATGTTTATCAAACACACATTTTTAGTGACAAATGATTGGTTATCAAAATGTAATGTTATTATGTGCACAAATTGAGAAAAATAGCACAGATCTGAGACATCCAAATCTTAGAAATAGACATTGCATCTTTATTTATTTATCAAAAAATTATGATTTGCTTATAAAAACATAATTTTAAGAGATATTTAGAAGATCAAGATTCATAAACTCTTCCAGAAACATCCACATTGTCTCAGTGCTTGAGGTTCTGCTTGCCGTCCTTCACATTGGCTGAATGAAAAGAACACCTGGCTCTCCGGTGACACCTGCACCACCAGGCCTATAAGCTGAATACACTGCAGGTCTCCAAGCGCTCTCAGACTGACACATTTGCTTCATCACCACTTGGATCAGATTTTATATTATTAATACTTTCCCCCAGAGAAAGAGATGCCTTCAGGAGCCTTCAGAGGACCTATGAAGCAGACGCAGCACTTCCTGGTTTATTAACAGAGCATGCCTCAGATCAAGTGTGGATATGACTAAGAAAGTGCCAACAATTTAGAGGAGATCAAATACCTCTGACAGCAGCAGAATGTCTCTGTAGGAAACAACCTTTTACAGTGCAAGACAAAAACTGCTTTTAAAAACAAGACCTTCACTGATGAAATTACATCCATCAGAAAAAAAGAATAGAATAACAAGCTACAATAGAAATACTAGGATTTCTGCAGAATTTTATCATAAAACCTGATTCACTCATATCTTCCTGTGTATTAACTGTTTAAAGTGAAGCTAAGCTGCTAAAAAGTGGATAATGCTGTTTAAATGGCATTGTCTATTATTCTGAGTTTTTTTTTTTTTGGGGGGGGGGGGGGGGGCAATTTTAGTGTTCACTCAATACTGAGCACTAATTACACATACCTGCTGTCTAACAAATCACAATACTGCTCTTTACTATGAGCTCCTCCTCCTCCAATGCTTTTCAATTAGTTTGCTGTGTTTGAATGTTTACTGGTGGAATTTAGACCTCGCTTTTATCATGTTTTGGCCAAACTATTCAAAGACAATGTTGAAATATTTGATAATATGTAAAGCATGATTGTGGCTTTTCCAAGGTTATAAAAGCTTGCCAACAATGTAGGTAAGAAGTCAAAACACGACAATTTTTCACATGAACAAATTCAACACAGCAGGATGTGCGAGTGGAAACCATCAATCATTCATAAACCACCACTGAGAATTACTATGGAAATAAAACATCGCAGGTCAGACAAAATGGGAGTACTACGCAGGCAGGCATCATTTTGTTGAATTGAGCAATCAGAAAATTGGTCAAATTGTCAAAATCTGCATTGCACACTATGTTATGTAAGACTTTAGTTCCATATCCAAAAATAGATTCCGATGGGTCTGAAATGCAGCGACCTTGATGAACATCACTGACATGGTATTGGACTATTAATACATCGCTCTCTCAGTCAATAGAGATGTGATGTAACCAACAAATATAGACATGATGTAACCAGCTAAATCTCTTGTTCAAACTTTCATTTCTTCGAGAACATAGTTTCAACTTGTAATCATCATTACTGACCCTACTTCAGATTTATATACACATATTTATAATATATGGACATCCCAGTTAATTGAGATTCATCTATGTTATAATATATTAAGGCAAAGAAAAATTGACAACTATGTTTCAGATAAGCTCAGTATCTTTGTGTTCAGCCTAGTCACGCTTTAATTATCAGATTAGTTGGGTGTATGTTCCTTGTGCATTGTTTTGGGTCTAGGTTAATTAGCTTTTTCTTGTCATTCACAGAACTACTCAATGTGTGTGTTAGATGCTGCTGTTCCAGTGGCGTGGGTCGGACAACTGATGCCGTACCCCCTCCTCTTTCTGGACCTCCGCCCCACCTCCCTCTCCAGGATTGGCCTGTCCTGGTCCTGCTAGACGAGTCGTTTCCCTCTCCTTATGGACTCTGGCTCCACAAACCTAAACTCTATAACTTTGTCTTAGTTACATATACAGCCCGCCCGTCCATGGGAGTGGATCCCTTCTTCACTGTGGTTCTCCTTGAGGTTTCTCTTTTTCCCTTAGTTTTTTTTTTTTTTTGAGTTTTCCCTTGCCAAGAAGGAGGTTCTAAGGACAGCGGATTCTATGGACAATCATTCATTTGCTCTACAAATAATCCCCTTTAAACATTCTTGATCAATTACTGCTTCTGAATGTTTATTGTTTTTATGAATGTGTATTGTTTTATTTTATTTCCTACTAATCATGTTTGCTAAATTAATAATCTTGGGAAGTCCTCAGAGATGACTGTTGTTGTGATTTTGGGCTATGCAAAAATAAATTGATTTTGATTTGATTTGATTTGATACTTGTTCCAGGTGAGTTTTGCCTCATCTTCTTTTAGACTTGAAATGATCTGCCTGAATTTGTAACTTGACAAGGAACACAGTCAAGTTTATATTCCTTGTCATTGTAGAAGCCCTTGATGAAATTGGGGTTGGTTCTCCTGTGATTTTTTTCAGAACTGGCCCCGTCTACTGTCAAATTTGAATGGGGGAAAAAAAGAGGCTGACACTCCCGACTCATTGTACAGAAGCGTCTATTCTGTTGCATGTCTTTGGTTTGAGATGGTTTGAAGTTACTGGTAGAAAGGTGAACAGTTGTTTAGCAAATTCAGGGCAACATTTTAGCTGTTTAAAGTCATTAGTGTAAAAATTATTTGGCAATTATTTTCTTTGTAAAATGAACAGAGAAACAAAACAGGAAAGAATGTTGGAATAATAATTTAAACTAGTTCAGCACCATGGACAGCGACATGTCTGAAGCTGGATTAATGAAACTTTGTGTGCTCAGATCATGTTTTATATCTTGTTAGCGACAGAAACAAACCTGCACAGAAAGAGGACATAAAAAGGATAATGTATCTCATGTGTAGTTGGAGCTGTCACATCTGGTTACATCTAACATGTGGTTATAGCATAACATTGTTTTTTACAATAAATCTCCAAACACCTTTGAACTTTATACTTTTTCAAACTTTCTTAGAGGTTAGAACATTTACTTTTTTGCTTGCAGGCATATTTAACTTTGACCTGTAACTTCAACAACTCAAAATCCCTAAGCAGCATAAGATCCTGGTCAGTTTGATGAAAGGCAGTCACTTGATGTTACTGTCTTGAGACTTTTCTTCAACTGCTCCCATCTACTTGAACTTTGTTATGTTTCGCCCTAGGAGTAGCTGTTTCAAACAATTGGATAAAAAAAAAAGTGATTTCCCCTGGACCTTCCTTCTAGTATAGCTTTAAAACGGTCAGCATTTCTAAAACAGGACAAGGAAAGAAAAATATGTGACCCACTAAAAATGAACTCGGTTGCAAATTCTTCAATAGAACCCTTGGTAACTTTTAATAAAGGGCAAAACTAAAAATCCTATTTTGAGCCTATTTTTTACCTTTTTAAATGTACCTGATGTTGTGTTTTGCTTCAACCACATCCATTTTAACACACAAATCCAAAAATATTTAGACCCCTAGACTAAACACTAAATAGTACATCCACACATTTTACACTGCAAAATAAAAAAAAAAAAAAAAAATCAAAGAGCCAGGTTTTTCTTTCTTAGGACAGACATTCGCCGCATTTACCGAAGTTTCTGTGGGAGACAGCGGAGAGAGTCGACACATGCTTCAATGCCCCAAAATGTATAATTATGTAACCAGGAGACTTCAACAAGGTAAAAATGCAACTTAGTTCTGTTTTAATTTATCCATTACCTCCCAATAGTAATTTCAGTACAGTGTTCTCTCGCTCTAACAAGGTCTACTTTTCATTTCAAAGATTTTTGCGGTCCTATAGTTGTACACTGTAGACGTGCTTTCCTCTCAAATGCGCTGTTTGAGGACCATGTGACATTGCAGCATTCACAGGCAACAGCACAGAAGCTCTTTTAGAAAACTTTAGACGCTTTGGACGTTTCTCCAGGTGAGGATTTGACTCTTTGAGCTTGTAGTTACAATGATGAATTTGTTCACGCTGGGGCATCATTTGTGTAGTTCAGATGTGTTTATGGAGTGGGTTGTGACTTTGCTAGAGTCCGGATGTGTTTCGTGGCTGTCGGCTCTGGAGCCCGTGTGATGCTCTGCGGTCGGCTGTGAAGCGCAGCAGGACAGGCAACCTGCCAAAAGCAGAGCAGGCGAAAGCGTACAGCACCTTAAAACCAAACAGTTCCGTTGAAGCAGTCACAAAAACGACTCACTCAATCATGTGTTCAGCGAATTATAATCTGCACAAAACACACTAATCATAACCAGGCAGGTTATGAACTGAAATTATTGGTAAAAAATTAAGATCACTATTTCGCGGGTTTCGCCTTTCGCTGGTTATTTTTGGAATAATAATCCCCACAATAAACAAGGGCCCACAGTACTAACACATTACCAACCAACGCGCAACACCCAACAAGGCTTATCAATGACATGAAAGTGCTCATTGTAATACGTTTTATGATAGCATAAGGTGAGGAGTTCACATAGCATTCCATTACAGTGCTGAAAGGTACAATAGTCAGTACCTCTATTCTTCAAGTTAAAAATGGATATCTCTCACTAGTAACTACAGAAAACAGTGTACAGCGAGCCTTTATTCCCCAGTATGAGGAGCTTTTGTCAGGTAATTCACAGTTAGCTCCTGCGTCTGTCAAGAGATCAGCTACAGGCTAATGTACCTCTTGAAGACAGAATGAGCTTGCAGCAAACCGGAGCACAATATTTCACTCCTCTCCATTGGCAGTCAAGTACTTCTTAAAGCCGTCTTAACCAAAGGAAATGTCACTGATTAGTTTGGTCCCTTGATGTTGTGTGAGGTTGAGAAGAGGGAGCTGAGGGCTACTATTGGAGAGGAGCTGTCACGCACGTACCCTGGCAGATGATATTATTGATCACATCACATTTTATGGCATGTTGACAGAGTTGAAACGTGCCTTTATGGGTTCAGCTGCATAGAAAATACTGCCTCATAAAGCAGAAGGGATACAATATGTCACTAGTGCGGGGACATGGTTGTATAAGAATGAACAAAGGATGAGTGTTTTCCAAGTGGTTCAATGAGCTAACTTTAGAACCGAATCCTCTTGATGCAATCTTAGAGAACAGCAGTACAGTGCATACAATATTACTTTAACCTTTATTATTGATAACTAGAGTTACGGTTATTGTTAAATATTGATCTAATAAAAAAATCAACTTTATTTCTAGCGTGTAGCCCCAGTGGCCACCCCACTGGTACTGCAATGAGAAAATTCTTGTTGTTTTTAACTAATCTGATACTGATACTTTGTCTCAGGGTATGTGCCAATACAGATACCAGTCCCAATACCAAACATTGCATTATAATGGCTACAAAAATAAAATAGGCTATTGTTACTTCATAATAAAAGACGTGTTTATTGAAACTGTTATGTATTTTGATGTTTAAGCCTATTTTAGAGTCAAATGTATTTTTCATTAAACATAACTGTGTTGAGTATCTTATTATTTAGTGCTTTTCTACCTCAGTGTGTCATAAAAACAACAGTGAGGCCTGTAAAAAAAAAAAAAAAACGCTCATCCTAATGAAATGCAATGTAAACAAAAGTCAGAGTGTTCCGGAGCATGTTAGCTCGTTAGCGTCACTAGCTAGCATTGCTGTTGAACCATTTTTACAGTTAGTTTTACCACAGTTCTTCCACTATAAAGGCAAAATGAAACATCACAGAGCTAACAGGGATGTTTGTCTGTATGTATGGAGTATATTTATGGTTGAACTTCAAAGAGCTTTCACAGAGGCTACTCTGACTGTTAACTGTAGCATTAGCCATGAGCAGAGAACAGCTGCTGTGGATGCATCTATGGCTCCTCATTCAGGACAATACAGGGTGGTATCGGATCGGAGGTTTGGTATGAGTACTCACCTTTACTGATACCTGAACAATTAGCTGTATCGAGTGGTTTGCCGATACCGGTGTTGTATCGGAACAACAATGAACAAACAATGAAAAACAAAACAAAACTCCCAAATCTTGTAGTAATTAACTCTGCGACAGTGAACTGGCAAGGAAACAGCACCACTAAAACAAGCCACAATGCGGACAAATGTTTTCATTGAACAGCGTACAATGGAAAAATGAATCACGAAATGGATAATTTATCAAGACGCATAAAAATCAAGCTATAGGGAATCTACTGCCACTTTCAAGAAGATTATTCACATTGGCCCTCACATTGACCCTGAAACATGTAGCACTTAACAAACAAGGCTTTGATTGACTAAAGCGTTCGTCTTACAAGAAGTTGTGGCTCATTTTAAGCCTAATATGCCTGTCCACAAGTTTGTTTACAGCTGTGTGTAAACTGTTCATTCAGTTTTTTTTCATATATTGACATTTTAATCACATAGAAGGAGGAATTCTTTTCAGCTACTTTTTCCCCCCACAACTGCAACTTTTTTTTTGGCTAATTGTACAATTGAACCGGGGAAAAAATAGAGCGTAAAAACACAAAACCCATTTTGACTTTGCACCTCTTTGGGCAGTATCAGGCAGTCTGTAGCCTATTTCATCTCTCTGTGTTTTTGAATCACAGGTAAACACAGCAAGTGCCAAAGAAAGAACAAACAGGTGGGAGATTATATTCCCAATAAAATCTTGGCTGCTTCCATTGTTATTGACATGGCAGAGATTGCTGCTGTGTCGAGGGCACAAAAGAGCAAACATGGTTCAAAGGAGTCTATTGGTCTCAGTGACTGTTAGTGCACATCAAGCAACACATGCACCTTATATCCACCATGTAAGTCGGGCGGCTGCTGGCTTTAGTGAGGTCTAGTGACAAGTTCAGTCTCCCCTGTGTTGCTGTGAAAGTATATCAAAGCTTCAGAGCTCCATTGGATCAAACAGGGCCGGTTTGTGTTAAACAGACTCATATGCATAGAGAGACATGGCGCTGCAAGTAAATACACCCAGCAGGCATGCACACTGCAAGGACAGCATAAACTGTACAGCTCACAAACACACACGTGAACATGAGGCTGCTGTGGCCAATAGAGTACAGCGTAAAATAGATAACCTGCTGTTCTCCCTGATCCCACACTGAGTCACTGCAAATCACAATGTCATGTTACTTTTCATAGTTAACAGGATGAATCAACACAACTGCAAACCTGCAATACATTTTTTACTGTGTTTTATACTGCAAACAGCACATAACATCTGCCCAAGCAGTGCTGTTTACCACTCTATAGTCAAACTGTAATGTTAAGATTTAAAAAAGAATGTCATTTATAGTAATCTAATCACAGTCTCCTGAAATGTTTAGATCCTTTGCGAATATGCTGACCCCACACTGACCCCAGAACCCGAAAAAGGAAGTCACGTAACCCAGGAATACATGTGTGCTCTTTGTTTTCGTTTACACAGCGCAGTCAACTCCGTTTATGTGATCAGCTGCTTCTGGATCCTGGTTTATTTTTAAAATGGATTATAGACAAAAAGTTTTGAACTAAAAACATTGTTAAGTAAGTTTAAAGCAGATATTGGATCTTTAAAATGAAGAAAAGACTATCCTACTGGACAACAACTCTGAGAACGACACATTCTCGAGGAGAAAAAACTAAACTTCCTCCTCGGTGGACAGAGTAAGTAAAACTACTCTATTTCTTCATGTTTGGAGGGATAATCTATACCCCGTGAAAGAGGCTAAATGTATTATCTGCATCAGAAAATAGGAAACTGCTTTGCTGTTAACACAGTTTTTGTTGGTGTAAATTGTTTTAATCATGTAAACCTCATATTTTTTCTCCTAAAGACGTTATTTTATTGTAGTAGATCAGATTCTTTCACCAAAAAGGAGAAAAAAATGACACTGACATGAAGTTTGCATTAGAAAAAGGACGTTATCTCAAAAATTTGCCATCAAACACTGAAATCTAATGAAAACAAAGGATTTCAAATGCATATATAAAGGGAACGGATCAAAGTAGAATAACAATTCTTTTTTTAAAGAAACATAGACACTCATTTGATGTACAACATGTCATGATTCCAGTTGCACAAGTTTTTATGAAGCTGAAAATTAGCACAAGGCCTGGCAGAGAAGGGGGGGGGGGGGTGAAAGAGAGAATACGGCTGGCAGTGAAAGAGATCAAGACCTAATTGCATAATAATTTGGAATGCGGTGTAAACGTTGTATTAGAAGTTTGTTCTGTCTTAAGGTAAATGTGTTTTCACAAATTGTGTTTGCAACTTGGGCACTTAAAGTACATTTCTGTGCCATAGGGAAACAACAGGATGACTATAATGCTTGATTTATGCATGTAAAGCAAATAAAAAGGGTCATCTGTTGCCTGCTTTCCCTTGCAACTTTTATAATTACAATTAAGGCTGGATCACCATCTGCTGCTCATTATGGCTGTCTCAGTAAGCACTGACATTGAAAGGTTTATGATCAGAGATTTTTCCGGCTACATCAAGGATGAACTGGCAATTTGTTTTGTTTTATTCAAGGAAAGGCGGAAGATAAGGCTTTCCATATCACTTGTGTGTTTGTGTGCAACTAATCAGTAATACCCAGGCCTGACAGAGTAATACATTGATTGGAGGAGTTCCACGCTAAGGCACATTGGGAGCGTCCTGCCAAGCGGTCAGTTCACACAGAAAAGCAGAAAAACAGTGCATATCGCTCTTGTATCCCAGTCTCATTTAGCAGGTTCTCAAAGGGCCCATCAGCACTGAGCTTTATCTGTCTTATCACAGTGGCCTGGCACCCATTTGAGACAGGGACACTGCACAGTCTGGCTCCCTCACCCTTGTGTCTGGGCTAAACAACTGAATAGAGCGGTGTGTTTTTAGATCATAGATTATTTGCACCTGTCTGTTAACTCAGATTATTTTTCTCACTTACTTCAGCTTTCATCCTGCTTTAAGTGACAATTAGATTTAACCATTTAAAATAAAGTGTGACTTGGATTAAAATTTTATTAATCTCAAATTCTATGGGAAAATGACCACCAGTGAACATGACTCAAAGTCGACATAAAATCCAAATTGTGATCTGGCTAGAAGAAAACTGTGATATAGTTTTTTGCTCTATCGCCCAGCTCTATTTGATGGTTTTGTTGACCTGGGCAACATGACTTTGAAGTAAACCTAGACACAGGTAGAACATGCAAACTAATTTGCTAAAGTGCAGCCAATTAACGTGTCAATACATTACAAAAGATTTAGTACAGCTTACATTAAAGTTGGGGTCAACTTTTTTGGTTTTAGATTAGTAACTTTTGGGTTTTCCAAAATATGGTAAATGCAGCACTTTGTGAAGAAATGAGACCACGGAGTTCTGTCTGAATTGAAAAATAAAGGTTTTTAGTTCTCATTAGGAGCTGAATGCTGTGCTCTGATTGGCTGTGCTTGAGTTGTCCTCTCCATTTTTGCTTTGCTGTTTGTAAGAAGTGCTTAACTGCAACCAAAAACAAAAATATCAACCATATTAACCATGTGCTGAAAGATTTAAGAGAGGAAGTAGACAAATATAAAACCTAAACCATTCACTGTGGAAAATTCAGGCACCCCATCTTTAAATGATTTGAGAGTAAAATATAAAATGGAGTTCTGATGCTTCGCTTTTCAAACCAAAGATGGCTCAATAAAAAAAAAAAAAGTGTTTTAAAACTGATGAAAAAAATACATGCAGAATTGAATGTGGCCTACTTGAATTGACAGCACAATAAAGTAGTTGCTGACATACTGTATTAGAGTTAAAAGACCTGACTAGTATTTAGTAGTGTTTAATAAGCACAGACAAGCTCCCACCATAGAGAACATGTAGAGCCTAAGTGAAACCTGTAAAAAGTGTGCCCTCGTTTCTTACACCTTCTCAGCTCTGACAAACTTCAAAGCGGAGAGAGTGCCCATCTGGCTGGGTGTGCGCTGGCTTCTCGCCTTGTGGTACCTGCAGAGAGATAAGCAGACGCAGCTCTAAACACCCCTAGACAGACCCTTATCCCAGTGGCTTAATGTCCTTGCGGCTAAGGGTAATGCAGAGAGATGGATGGCCCCGACCTATCCTCCACGCCAGGGTCCCTGGCTGTGAGATTGCATGCCTGATACTATCCTCCATCTCTCCGTCTGTGACAACCCCCCTTCCCTCTCCCTCTCCTCTGACATACCTCCCACCAAACCTCCCAGATCGATGCGACTTGCTGATGTGCCGTCCGTCAAATACGTTGGGTAAGCAATCCGGTGCCACCATGTGAGGAGTGATGGCTGCGAGACAGTGCATGAAATGAAGCTGGAGGGGGGGGTGACACACACATACATTCATATATGTGCTGAACCACTTCCTGAAACGGATCATTCAATCTGCTTCAAATGGCGTGCATTTTTTCTAAATGTTGTGCCATCTTTCTCAGTAGATCTCCCGCACACAATCTCGCTCTACTCACATCCTTGACACAACGTGATCAACTGGGTGCTTTTAGGGTTCAACGGTTGACCTGCACTCCCACAAGCCCACCATTTCATCAAGTCTTGTAACCTGCATTCCTCCATCACAATACATCTCTCCGTCACTCCTTCATCACGCTAGCCTTTTTCCCTTCATCAACAAATTCATCCATTTTTCTTGCACTTGAGGCACACTCTTTCCAGATCAGTCACCTTTGTATGAACAGCCTGCACGTGACCTAAACTCTTATGCTGGGCAGAGGTGAGAGACAAGTCACATGAGTTGAGTTGAGTCACATTTCTCATGATATACCTTACTTGGCTTATGATCCTCAAAGACTTTTGACTGTGTAAATGGTGAAAGTTTTAGATGAAATGGTCAAAAATTGGCTCTGTGGTCATTGCAGTGGCCAAAGTTGTACCTAGTCTAATTGTGACCTCATCATGGATTGCCCTGATTGTTTTTGATCACAAGCAGTCAAAGCAATCACACTCTCTCTTTACTTACTCCTCCAGTACTCTACCACATGCCCATTTTCTCAGTTTTAAGTGTCTTAGAGGAGTATATTTTTTTGCAATAGGAATTTTAGTTGTTGTTTTTTTTTCTTCTCTCTTTTGTACACTTCGAATTTCTGTCTTGTCGCAGAGGATTAACATTTTCTACCAAGTTTCTATTTACAGACAAAATGGATTTGTAGATTTTTTGGAGCAAGTTGTGTAGAAAATATTAATTGGTAAATTCAAATTTTCAGAACAGAGCTAGTCGCTTTGGGAGCAGCATTTGGACAGATGACTTAACCAAACATGACTAAGTCTTGTTGGCTTTTTGTTACTGCTCAATAATGCAGAAACTTAGCATTTAAGGTATTTATCTTATTACAAGAACACCATTCAACTACAACTAACTTAAATCAGCAGAATCATGTTTGGCTTCTATTAATGTACTAGATGTTTGCCTGCTTCACTGCTTGTGCAGAACTGTGGCATTTGTTTCTGGGACAGTCACTGGATTCTGCTGAGCTCATGAGTAAAGAACAGGGCCAGTAAGATAGGGGGGAAGGATTAATCAGTCTCTCAAACAGGTTACCTTATTTGAATGCTGCCCTATATAAGAGAAAAGGGGTCACACTTACTCACGCTTAACTGCATGAACTGTTGTAGGTGGAGAGAAGGTGCACTGGAAGAAGATTTTCTCTGCAAATCATTAGTCATCACAACTAAAATTAACTGTCTACACCACTCTACGTATATTCTTCATTGCTTAGTACCAAGTAAACTCATATTTAGGACATTTGGAAAAGGAAAACTACATGTTTTATGTTACTACAAACCTAATCAAAATAAGGACATTAAAAACAAAAGTTTAAGTCTAAACTGACGTGTGTCTTCAAAGTAAATGCTAATGTTTTCTACAATTGTGGGAGCTACTTTTCCAACTCTGAGTCACTAATAACACACACAATTACTCGATTATACCATTTTTATAAACGATTACAGCAATAATTTAAATTTAAATTTGATTGATTGCACAGCCCTATATGCATTATTAATTACACATAAAAACAGTAACAACAAACGTGTAAACATAAAACGTGAAAAAAGAGAATAGATAAAAAAAATTGGCATTTCCTTAATAGTATGGTTTGGCTCTGTAATAAAACCACATTATGATTTCATTAAAGGGCCCCTCAAAGATTATAAAACTTTACTTATTTAGACCAATAAATTATTTTAATACATTCATTTTGCTAAATTAATCAATTGCAATACTTTAAAGTATCTTCTCAAGCAGAAACTTAATACTATGATGTTTTTTTTTTTTTAATGATCCACCAAATAAAGTTAAACTTGAAACATCATACCAACCTGTTACAGTCACTTTAATATTAAAATACAGATGAAATAGTGTGACAAGCTTATTCCACAAAACACAAAGGTAACTGTCAAAATCAAATCAGTGAAGGACAGAGAGTATGCAAAGCTTTTGTGTCAGAGCAAGACAGATTGAGGTGAGAACTTGATGAAGGAGAGAGTGGGCCATCTGTGTGACTTTTGCAGTTTCTACCCTCTCCCTTTGCCCTCTGACAAAGTCTTTTCTTAAAGTGGACTTCACCTATTCTTGCAACAACCTAGAGGCAGTTACATGCAGCATCGGAAGTGTTTCTAATTGATTTGAGGGTCACTGACATGTATCTACAGGCAGCGCATACCCCAAAATCGCATGCTGTGGATAGCCATGAGATGGACCTCAAGTGGAAGAAACTGACCCCAGCAGTCAAACCAGTGCCCTGCAATCACTGATAAACATCCCCAACGGCAAAGAAGAGGCCCACAGCCAGTGAGATCCTATCTGAGTAAACCTGTCTCAGAAGGGCACTGAATTTTCTGCGCAGAAGTCCATTTACCACATACTGCAGAATGGAGAGAGATGTTAAGATAAGTGCAGGGAGAACTGCAGATAGAGAAGTGTGTGGCTTATAAAAAAAAGAAAATATAAAAGTATGAAACAAATAATAGAGTGAAGGTCAGTGAGGTCAGTCACAAAATATGAAATTCATAAATGTAAATTGTGTTTTGCTTTTTGCTATGGGTACTATTTCCCTATCCTTTTGTCTTTTAAACATGCTTCGGAGTTTGGGAATCTTTGCACGAGTCTTGAGCTTCCCACATCAGGAACTGAGTTATTGAGGAATTGAGTTAGAGCTATATCTGCTGACTGCAAAGGAAGTATACAGGAGAAATAGTCAAATTGATCTTGCCTGTAAAACTACAGAATTGCTCAAATGAAGTCTTGATGATTTATGGACAATGCAGAAAATATCAGAAGCTTATAGCATCACAAAAATTCAGAACATTGTTTTCTAAAACAAGCAGACAAACCTGATGAACTCTGGGAAGGGAAATACAGGGAATACAAGTTATTCATCTCAAATCAAACAAAGTTAGTCAAACATTAGTCATTCTCAGTGACAAAACAGATTTAATTTCCTCTTTCCAGCGCTCACCCAATCAGTGACCAAGCAGATCCCAAATAAAACTTCCTTTAAAAATGCAATAAAATCTTCATGAATCTGATGGAAGCAGCTATTCATTTGCAGCAGTGTGGTCAGTACCAGACCATGAGATCCAAAAAGATCCACTGTCTGGCTGTCTCGGTGCATGTATCCCGTCTTCAAGGTTATTGCTGAGCCATTTGTTGTGTGTTAGATAATTGACTCTTAGATGAGGGATAACCATGATTTATCGAGAACGAGAATATATATTTCTCCATATCTCAGTGGTGATTTATGGAGCGATAGAGCTCAAGTGATGGCCATTTTATCTGATTGTATGTCATGCAAAGTAGTCGATCACGTCTGAGACGATCAGTCACACCTCTCTTCCAACTAAAATGACAAAGAGGCGACATGCGGCTGAATTTCCACATCGTCTTTAAAGCTCTTTAAGGCAAGTGATTATATGCAAAGCTGTGTAAACTAGAGCCATCTTAGTCATACCAAGTCCAAACAGCAGAGAGCTAGTGTGATTAATGACCTTCTTAGAGTACACATACAGCCTCAGAGTGGCATTTGTCATACGTGGGGCCACTGTGCGCCAGAGCCCCATCAGAAGCATATCTGACCTTTACAGAATAATTGTTTAATTTCAAATTTCACCATTTTTATATCTTCTATGTGTAGCAGGACACCCCAACGTGCTCCTGTGTTTAGCATAGTTGGCGGAGGTGAGGTCACACCCTGATGTCAAACATGACTGCACGCTGTAGTGCTGCAGGCCGAAGAGTTTAATCTGCTGCTTGTTGTGTCTATTCATACAGTGCCATTCAATGGAACTTACATTTGTATGCTATTACTGTGAACTTGCCCCTTGTGTGTGGACCTGATCTACTCAACACCTGTGTCTGCGTTGTCTTAGTTCCATTCTGGTAACCACGTTCTTTACACATCACTATGCATGTCTATTTTAACATTGCACATGATTATTTGGGTGCAAAGAGCCAGCTTCGGCATGGAATCACTTAGCTTGGACGTGTGCAATGCTATTCAGTGAGGGCAGTTTATGCTTGTTAATGGGGCATATTCATTAAACACACATTGTAGTTAGTCATATGGTTGATTGGGTTGGACAAAACAGAGCAAGCTTTCCCTTTCTTTTTCTTCTTTTGGATTTCTGCTACAATGAAATGTCAACAAGCTACAAGAAGCTAGCTACTTCATGTCTTTGTTACTCAGGTGAGGCCTTGCTGTCCAGCTCACCTGATGTGCAAAGTGTCTGTGTTGGCGAATGTATGAGATGACATAGCTCCCTTATCTAGTAACACATGCACATCCATTACGACAATGTAACAAAGCATTAAGACAAGTCATTCTCAAAGTACTCCAAGTTCTTTTTTTTTTTTTTTTTTTTTTTTTTTTTAATAAAAGTTTGAACTGGGCCCATGAACTTCTCCTCAGCTATCAATCATCTGCTGAGAGCTTGTGGCGCAGAGAGAGAGCACAAATGTTTGTGTGGTTCTTCATCCAAACCCATCCAGGCTGGAAAACTATATTGGACCAGACCTTTTGGAAGAAAATTATTCACTACAAATTTAAAAGAGAAGCTCAAGCATGTCTGCCTATATAACACTGCAGTGTTTTGAATTATTAATTCTCCAAATCTAATCCAAGATTCTGTCCTTTCATATTGGGGAAAGACTTCTGTGTTTTAACAGTGATATTGAACTTCTGAACATCAGAAAGGCAAATAGGTTTTGTCCATTCTCATTTTCTCAAAGGTAAGACCTAAATTAATCCATGTCTTCTACCTTTACAGAAAACAGCCTTTATTGGAGTGAAATTAACTTCCATTGTCCAAGATCTCATTCAAATTCCATCGCAGACTCGCTGTAACAAGATATGTTGTTCAGCGTAGTAACACGTTTGCACTGATGCACCGGGCACAACATCTTTTTTTTTTAGTAAGCACGAGAGCCTATGTGATTATAAAAGCCTCACAAAACATATGCAAGTGTTCAGACTGAAGCTCACAAACACTTTGCATTTTGGCAAGGGGCATATTGGAGCAAAACAAGTTTACCACATTTTCTCTCAGTGAGCCTCCCTGTCCTGATGGTCATGAAAATAAATTCATCAATAAATGAGTCAGATACTGGAGTGGTGATATCTATAAGCAAATGTATTTGATTTTAAAAGTTAAAAGTGTGTCTCTAAACAAACTGGATGACAATGACTTGTACTAAAAGCAGTGACTTGACACAGACCTGACTTTATCCTTGTAACTAGGTGATTTACAGGTATTACTTGCATGTTAAGTTGCGAGACCAATTTGTGACTTTCTCTGCTGCTTATAACAATAGTTGATCTTCCAGCTGTTGTTCATGGGGAGTTGTGAATTAATGACTAAAATATACTTGCACTGGATACTTAATGAATGTAATTTAATTCCATCTTCACTGTCATAAGCTACAGTATTTTCTTCGCAAAGGCAGTTTTTCTTTCATTCGTCTTTTTACTCCTGTCAACTCATCTCTTAACTTGGTGAATGAAATGCCAAGGGAGTCTCAAAGAATCTACAAACTCTTCATCGTAGTGGGAGCAGAGTGACCTCGTCTAGACCCAAAAATGTCTTCACATATTGTCAGGGATTGTTTGAAGTGCAACTTTAATATGTGGGGGAAGTTGTGACTTTATGAGGCTTGTTCATCTTTGCACTTTGGGATAACAGTGATTAACAGGTAAGACAGATGGTGATGTATTATTGTGAGGCACCGCATGGCCATGTGGTGGAAGTTGGCAGCCAGTTTGTGTGATTGCTGTAAATTACATAAGGAACACGTAACAAGTTTAGCCATCCAAACATGTTTTTGTCCACGATTTGTACTATGCCAAAGAGTTCAATAAAAAGACAAAAAAAAAAAAACATTTAAGCATGATTATGATCACTTGGCAGAACATTTAAACCAATAACAAATACAACATTAACCTCTAAAATGTTGGATGATTGCATAATACTATGGGTGGCTACTAATCTGGCCAGCCAGATGGTTTATCTCGCGGTATTTGTGAATTCACAAACACGAGAGAAACCATCTGGCTTTCGTCCGGCTCAATTGGTTTGAGAGTCCGAAACGGCCGTGGTTCGGCCCACTCACATCACAGCAGCGTGGTTTTGAGGCCCAATCACATTGTAGCAGGGCGGGCTAACACGGGCCGTTAGCTCCCCGGTGCCACAGCCGAGTCTGATTCAAGCTAAACGAAGACGGCGGCTTCCGTGGATGTACGTGTTGTCTGCTACTTTTGATGCGGTTTCAGCAGAAATACGGAGTAATTTCTTTTTGAAAGAAGAGCGGTATGTGTGACACGTAACGTTACTGTTCTATCCCAAGCGGACATTGGATACACCAGTTGTTGCTGTGATTGGCTAGCTCAAATAAGGTAGGCCCCACACCCAATCAACTAGAAGTATTTCACTAAACGCCCCGCCTTTTCTCGAACGCTTTCAGAGAGTCAAGTCCCAGATGGATATAGTGAGAACTCAGATAGGAGTTCAACACATATCCATCTGGCGTGAGCCAGGTTAGGTGGCTACTAGTTATATTAGCAGCACTTTACTGTTAGGGACGACTAGTTTCTTATTGTCTTTCTGCTTGGTCTCCTTCTTCATGTGCACTTGTATCGGCGTGGTAACTTTCTCTTCCCTTTAAGAAAACCCTGTGGTGGGAACAGGTTGGTCCAACAGTGAGATCCAGGATTTTAAGTTTCTTTTAGTCAATATTTCACTTTAATTTTCCTCTGTAACAAAGTTAGTTGTATTATATATATTAAGCAGCTAGATTTTGTCAATGTTTCGATTTGTTGACATGAAAACATTTGGAAGAAAACACTAGCAGTGTTCATTGTACCTTTCGTAGTTTGGGCTAACTGATTGTTGAGATTGTTTACTTACAGTATATAACATTCTAGATTAAATGGAGAGAACATCCAAACATTCGATGGTGTCCTGTGGTTAATACCAGCATCAACAATCATAAATGTTCACACACTAGTTCATTTTGTTTCAAGCCGGTCAGTTTACCTGTAATCACACATTTTTTTCACCTGCCTTAAACAATCGACCAGCACATTGTTCTGATATGCGTCACAGAAAAAGGCCTGAATGTCCATTGCAGAAAGTCCACCTGACAGATCGTTGTGTTCCTGATTCGATACGGAGTCATGGAGAGTACAATGTGCAACAAGCCAATAGTATCACACTAACTCCACACTTACTGAAGGCAGCACTCTCAAATATGAGGCGTCTAGACTGTGTTATTACTTCACCTAATCAGAGGTGGCTGACATTTTGTACAATGCTTCAGTCTGTGGTCAAATTGATTGATTCTTCCATTCTGTTGACCATATTCCCCCTTCCTACTACACCCAGACTCAGGACTGTGTTCAGGGCTGTTTACCTAGAAATATTCTTGGTGCCAAAGACAGCTCACATGTCTAAATAGGAACAGAAAAATAAAATGGATATTTTTTCCCTTTAGGTAATGTCTGCACTAATTGTCATTATTTAAAAGGGTTCATGGGAATGCAATCTTTCCTTGTTCTCCTGTCATATTCTAGTGGGAGATGTGTCTTGTCTCATCCTACATGTAACTTGCTTAATGCTTTATTTGTTTTGCCAAACCAAATCTAAGCATGTGCTCAAATTAGGCAAATGTGTTTTGCTAGACGAGAGCTATGACTACTAACTGTTAGCTTGTTCAATTGTGTGTTTCCTCTATTATTTTCCTCAACCCAATTATTTTTGTTCCAACCAAGTAAACCAACCAACAATATCCACATCAGATACAGAAAAAAAAAAAAACATGTCTCCTCCAGCAAAGCCTCGTGCACATTATTCCTCACTGCGTTCCAGGCCATTCTCCATTCTTCTTGTCAACTCCACACAACTGGAAGCTTGTCCCGGGGCTTAGAGCAGGCATTTCTGATTCAGGGTGATGAGACTTGTTTTTCATGCCGTCGCTCACAGTAAACACAATCAAACATGTATGAGAGTTTTATGCAAGGCATCAGGGAGACCCCACACTCTTGCTGGATCAGGTATATAAACTGCCTTTCGACATTACGTGCTTCTGTTGTAATACTGTTTATCCATTAAAACTACTATACATCAAAATTATGGCTTTTTTAAAGCTTTAGTTTGTTTTGTTCATGGCAAGTAGTGTAGCAAAATAAGCTTGTACTTATTTGGAGAACACCAATGATCTTATGATTTCTTTACGAGCAGCTGCAGTACTAACTTTATTTGCCCTGGGATAACAAACAAAGTCCACCATTCACTCCATAATATAGTTTTGATTAGGTTTCATCATGTTTACAGGTTACACTAGTTGCAATACTAGTCAACAACATATCTTTAAATGTACAGTAAATCTCTCCTTGACATACAGCACATATCTGTTAAAGCTTGCAATTGCATTTTCCCACACCACCTTCTGCCCAGTCATCTCTGACAAAGTAGCTACAGAGACTTGAGGGGTTTTGGCATAGTTCCACTGAACCTATGTTCCAATCCCCATCCTCTCCAGGGCCAAAGTTGATACAGAGCCATCAATTCCATTAAGCCTGTGCCTGATATAAGAATCTAAAGCTTCCCTGTAGGAAAAGGCCCAGGACCTGATAAGAGCTGGCACAAAAATACAGCCAGTTGTAATTCATGATGTGTCACTGTCTTTCAAGTTTCCACGGCCACCTTCTCCCTGTAGATACAGCCAGACAGGCCTACTTAGGGACTTAATTACTGAATATAGCGGTTCTAAAATAAACGTCTCCTTTCTTACAGAATCGTTATTGAACAGAACGTCTATCTGTTGAATAGAAAGGTGCAAACACAAAACACACATACAGTACTTGAGAGATGTAAGGTTGTGGTTGGTCGTTGTGTTAGTAATAGTGCATTTTCATGAAAATGCAAACTGCTAAAACACAAAGTGCATAAGCGGAAAATTGCTTAACTAGCATCTTAAACACTGGCCCATATTTCACTGAACAGTCCAATCCAGATTCATAAAACACATGTACGACAAGGCTGCAGATAACAAGCTGAAGTAGAGAGAGGACGACTACAACAAAACCCCAAAGATGCACAAATCCACTTTTTAGAGGAAGATTTTCTGGCTGATCCCGGTTTTGGGCAATGCTTCTGATAGGGACTAACTACCAAACTAACCAACTGATGTCATAAACTGTGCAAATGTCTGCAGTGAATCAAACCTCAATCAGAGGAAGCTCACTTCACAAGATTAGGAGAGTCTTAAAGAATGTTTTATCCAGAGCAGTGTTTCTCATACTGAGGTACGCAGCCCTCTGCAGTTTGGAAATTCTATTCATGTTTTTGTCCTGTTGAGTCAATCATACATTGGAACAGCTCCACCCATGGTTCACTCATGTTTCAGGCCAGATGCAGATAAACCAATGAGAGCATTATACCTGACGTAGTTTGAATTGGAGTTTGGTGGTAACCCTTAGCATGCGATGACTAACTACTTTTTATTTATACGTGATGATCTCTTTATTGACCACAAAACAATATAAAAATAGAAGAAAAAAAAAAAGATAAGACGCAAACAAAGGTAGTCTGAGTTTATGCAATATCGATAAAATACTGGATTAAACCTCTAAAGATTCTTAAACTTCAATGGGAAAAACACTGCACATTGACTGTTCTGTTATGCAATGAAACTGAAAAACAAACAAAATTTAGATTCTAGATCCCAAAACAGTGCAAACAAATCAATGTGTGCTTGTCTAGTTGTAATTCCAGAGCGGGCAACTCCCCACTATAATCTCTATTTCAGCATTACCCCAGCAGTCTGTACCTATAATTGGAAATGCTTTATTTGTTTGAAATGATGGCCCAAGGCCTGCTGTCAGTCTCTGGCTACGTTTACCAAAAGTGACGGGTTGGAGTTGGAAGTGGAACACAGTGTCCCAGGCACACATACGCTCCATTTGAGATTGTGGTTGTTTGAGAGCGGTTCTGTTGAATAGACAAAATGTGCTCATCCAGATCTTACATTTTAGCTCACTACAATTATTGCAGGAGAGGAAATGAATGCAAGTATCCCGTGGCTGATTTTCAGATTTTTTTTTGTGCCAAACTGTTTCTGTCTATTTGTGGCACATACCCAAATTAAAACATAGCTGATGTTGTTACTTATGTCTTGCTTACACAGTGGTAATATCCAAAAGGAGAATTAACTTTGGCTCAAAAATGGACATTACTTTGCTTTGAATCAGGATCCCTTAACAGCATCGTCTTGCATTTAAAGTTTTAGGTCACACATAGTTTCCTTGTGCCGCCCCCTTTACAGATGGTGATTAAATCTTTAATTGTCAGGGGGAGGTGGGACTGCAGAGCGGGGAGCAGGAAAACTGGCAAACAGATTTTTAATTATGGCCCACTAAATTAAGATCCCCAGATTTGGTCCCATCTCTGCAGCTGATCTGTCTCTCTCCCCACACTGCTCGTCCCTGTCCTCAGGATGCCCCTTGGCTACAACTGTATTACTCATTCACAGGGATCATCAGTCATTGTAGACCGGCCACACAGAGGCTACTAATCATAGCACGGCTCGGGACACAGTGAATGGAGTTTTAAGGTATGGCAACAGTATGATTGAGAATTCATTTGATTCAATTTAATAAAATACCCAGTGTATGGAATTTGAAGATACATTAAGCTATGTGTGTAAAGAATATGCCAGCCATCCAAAGCAAAATGTAGAAATACAATACCTTGAGCTAGGTTAAAAGAAACTACATTTCAGATATTTTCCACACTAAACTGTTGAAACTTTTCAAGATGATGCTTTGTAAATCATTTTTGGGTGAATAAAAACTGAAAACAGCATGACTCCATCAGGGTAGGAGGACTGCAATATTAAACAGAAAAGCCAACTGAGGCAACTTGAGTCATTACTGTCAACATCTTAGTGTTATCATCACTGAAAGTAATGGTGAATATATTTTTATAGACTCTTAGGGAGTAACATGGCCAGATGTTGGCTAAATGTCATTTATGAAAATTTACAAGCTGTGCAAGACCAGCTGGTTCCTTTTTTGCAATGCAGTAATTTTCCAAGAGACCATATAAACACCTGACATATATTTTCCCCTCTGAACGGCAAGGCATGTAGTGAAAAAATGGGAGTTTTAGTGATCACCAGCATTATTTTTTATTGCATGGTACTTCAATACGGCTGAAGCCTACTGTTACAAACAGAAGCAAAGGTGCAAAAAATGTATATAATTCAATCAATCATAATTTGCGTTTCAAAGAGACTCACTAATGTACTAAATGAACACACACCAACCTGGACACTGCAAAAGGCATGCTCCTCTTAACATTCATTCCATTTTTATTTTTGTAATTAGGCAGAGGCATATAAAATAGGCATTTTCTCTTTTGCATCACTCTCTTGGTTTCTCCTGTTGATCCAGTTTAAAATAGTTAAAGTTTTGGCCTTTGAATCTAGCACTTTCACAAGGCACTGCACGTTTCTCCCCAATTAAAGTTAGAATACAAAGTGAAAAAGTCTTCTACTGTATATACAGTATCTACCTGTATTTGACACTATCCGAACATCTATAGAAACTTCCACACAAACAAGATGAGGCCCTGGCTTATACTGCATATTTTGTGAATATAAAAATGTTTCATCATAAATGGTAAACCGTGCCCGTCTCATGCTCATAATTTCACATGCGATTATGAATTGTTTTAGCTGCTGGAGTTTTGGCGCTTGAAGCTCTTAAAATGATGCATTCTATAGAAATATAGGCCTATTTAAATGTGCAATGATGTGCTTAATTGAATTATTTGATGAAGCTGTAAAGGCGTTGAGAAATTGAGCCCAGGGCCTGCAGACAAAGTATGATTGATATACATCTAATTGGGCTAAGTCGCATCCTGGAGCTTTTTGAATATTCTTGGTTCATCTTGGTTGCTCAGTGCCTCTACGCTAAACATTGTCTATTGTTCATATATGGTACACACCCTTTTGTCTTGTTTGTGCAGTTCAGTTTGCCCAAGACGAGAAAATCACATTCTAAACTCTCTGAGCTGCAGCAATTTAGTTTTACCTATAAGGGACTGTACACATGGGACTATAGTTCATTGAGTAGGTAGCTTAAGAAGCTATTAGTTAAAATATTGTAAGGTGGAGAGCCAGTACATGGTGGCAACAAGGATAGGGCAGCCAGATAATGGGCTACATCACACTAAATAAACTTCACTTTTGCCCAGGCAAAGCTCATATTTAGACCACCGTAATAAAACAATCAAAAAGACCTTGACACAGGAGAGAAATGTTGTTTTAAACAGGCAGAATGAGGACAGCCTGACAGATTTGGGTCATCAATGCTGTCATTAAGCATGCTGTAATGGGCCATGAGAGATGTGGTTCTGCTCTGGCGCCGGGCCGCTCGACCTGTGGATCACACGACCATTATCAGCCAACGGATTGGCCCATTATGCCCTTGATGGAGGAGAACTCAGGCTATATGCCAGGCAAACAAAATAGTCTATTTTTTACAGCTAATTTACAAAAATGTGTTCAGCAGATGTAAAGCAGTACGAAAATCTCATGCAAACATAACTCCAAAGTTATTAGGCAGCTGTCATGGAAATATTGAAAACTAAAACCAAATAGTCTTAGGCATTTATGAAACAGCTCAATATTGATTACCTAAAAGAATTTGTATGTTCAGTTAATTAAAAAAGCTACCTGTGTGAGAGTACCATGGTGTGCCAGAGCTCATAACTACTCTGCAGTTTGCTGTCTAGCATATGGGAACAGCATGAGACAGAGCAGTGACTGAAGGTGACAGGCATTCTCCATAACAACAAACACTCATCAAAGTAAATGTCAGCCTAGCCACTCACAGCCAGCCACTACTTTCTTTTGCATTTCATATTCTGCCTCTTGTGCAATAAGATTAAAAAGGGCATCTGAGCATGAATTAAAAATAATGAACCTTCACTTGGTAAACTATTGTGTTAATGAGCAGGGGGTAAATGCTTATAATAACGCAAATACTTGTCATATTTGTCACACTGTACTGCACACTTGGCATAGTTGTTAAAACTTGAATCTTTCTTACCCTGACATTCATGTTTAACAAATGACGGACATTTCATGTGCCTTGTCTCCTTCTAGTACTTGCACAAACAATATAGTGTTCATTGGACCCGAGAACTCTGGAAGAAAAAGTTTGCTGAACTCTAATATTAATCCTTTCTCTCAGAGCAAATCCAGGTGACATCATTTATGCAACAATAACTATCCATGTTTCTAACAAGTTAAAGAAGATACAGGCTGATTCTTTCTGATAATGCAAGAGACTCTGCACAGTGATTGTTTTTTTCATTATCACTAGTCAACAAGGTGCCTAAACTGTATACAGTGAAATTTTACTCCAATCAAGAACCTGACTGTTCCGCTGTACTTGGATTCTTGCAGTGCATTGTGGTCTTTGCTTACCTGTCTAGTGAGTGACAAGGGTCTGCACGAAATGATCTTTGCCATTACATCATATATTTTGATTGTGACAGATTAAGTTTATATCTGACCGGCCAACACAATTGAAAAAGTACCAGTTGAAATTTTGCTATGCCTCCACTTGCATTATGTATGTTCTTGTTCATTTAAGTCAATAACAGCTGATTTATTTAAAGTAAGAAGAAGTAATGTTCTCTGTGTAAGCCACTCATGCCACGAGAGTCCTTCTCTTCACACAAAGACTGTAAAGACCACCAACTTCAGATTCTACTGGTCACTTCTTGGCCACTACTTCTTGATCTGAACTGCGGTTGAAGCAGAGCTGTGAGGAGCCTCGTCACAGGCCTCTGGCCCTTGGCAGCCCCCTTGTGGGGTTAGCCTTACCTGAGAGCAGGTCAATAGACGGCTCTTCAACCAGAATCACCACCAAATGGAACTCTCAGATTGCTGTTAAACCCACCGAACGACAACAACTGCACCCTTCCAATGATCGTAGACCAAATAAGGAAGGTCCTCTAATTCAACGGAAGTCTATAAGCACTTCAGCTGTGGCCTTGATGGGATGTAAGGAAAATGGTGGCTGAAGATGACTTAAGAGTAGTTAGGAAAGTTTTGTGACACATGATCTGAACCCAAATCAAATCTTATTATCTCATAACTAGTAATTTTGTCACTGTAATGAGAGCTGTGCCTTTAGGGAGATGAGGTGTGTAGGTTTATAAAATTTGACTTTAACTTTAAAAAGTTAACTCTGGTGCTCCAAATTGATTGATTTCATTAACTTGCCTGCACATTATAATAACTACAAATTAGCATTTAGTGCACCTTGCCACTATTAGCCTATTGTTCCTATTAGTTATTATATTAGAGTAAATGCACAATTTTGCTACAACTTGTGCCTCTCTATTACGTACCTAATGACAACACAATAGCCAAACTCTCTTGCTATAATTACATTCCCCATGACAAAACATTGACTGCAAATCTGTTTAACAAAACATGATTCCTTGTCAAGTCATCTTTCCAGTGGTTTGAGATTTTGATGGCCACTGTCGCTGGTAGACACTGCAAACTCATTAATCTTACAGAGCTTTGACTGGTGGGAGCTGGGGAATTGTTGCCTGTTATGTCTCTCCACACATCTACTGAGGGCTCCAAGTCATGATGGCACAGCAGTGGTCTACACAGAAGCAAAGAGAGGAGGCTCTGTCTCTGTGGACCGGCTTGTGGGCAGCAGAGCTCACACTGCTGCTCAAAGAAAAACAGCCTCACAGCGAGGAGGTAAGCCAGACAAACTGTGCTCGGAGTCAGTCTGACTTAATGCTATGAGAGGGGCTTCACAATGGGTGGGGGTTCGGCCTATGCAGGGGGCTGCGTCTTTCAAAAATACTGTATCAAAAGATTTCACAGTCAGGGGTTGTGTCTGATCAACATATCTCACGCAATCTTCTTCATCTGTGTTCTTTTTTTTTTTCTTTTTCATTAGATTTTCTTTGAGGGAAGCACACAATGTTTCCTACCAATCAGAGGAAGATGCCGGTACATGCTGCTAATTATGTTCCTTGGCTAACTCTTCAATGGGTTGCTGGGCTTGAATTGAATTAAAATGGTAACAAAGCAGCCAAAACAGCTTGACAACTAGTAGGGTGCCCGCGATACAATTAAAGGCGTTTCTAGAGTCGAGTTTGACCGTGTCACCTGGAGCTCTTCTGATGTTATTAAGAAAGCTGAAGCACATTACGGTGTTTTCTCCTGTATTCAGTCAGGGTGATTGATTATGATGCCAACAGCAGTGACATTCAGAGGTGAAATGGTCTGTGTCCAGTGCAGTTCAGCTATTCTCTAGAGTTTGACCTTTTGTTAAATACATCAATTACAACTTTACAACTCATTTAAAGTGACCACATTAAACCCCAGAGGACAGGGTGTAAATTACAAGGGGGGCAGCATGTACAGTTAACTTATATGCCAGTCATTTGCATAGATGGTGATTCAAAATGATCGGTGCATTCCTGTTCGTTTTAGAGGATACGACTAAATAAAACCAGTTCCACTTATTTCACAATTTGGTGAGACTGAAACAGAGATGTCCTATTTAACTAGTTACTACATTACAAATACTACTTCAACTTTTGGCAATCAACTTCTCCAATGGGGTTTATGCACTAACGTCTTCCGGTCTCAGATAGACATAGATCGCTACATCCGGTGGCGTGGTTGACATAGTGACACAGTTGTTTTCACTAAATGGATTTTTGGCGCGTCCTGAAGCAATCTTCTTTAAAGAAAAAATTGTTATTTGTTGGAGATGCAGCAATAGCTGTAACTGCAGGAAAAGTGTAGCTTCTGAATCGGGTTTTTCATAAGGAAAAGTTGTAAAAGTCAAAAATATCTACGAGAACAGAGGCTCCGAGCACATACCGAGACTCGCTGTGCTCATGAGCCCGGGCAGAGGCGCTGAGGTTCGGGGGATGTCGCTTTTGGCTCTCTGAAAGTCTGGCAAAACCAGGCGGTGAGTGTGCTTACTTCTTCCCAGCCCACAACGCGCTCACGAGCACAGCGAGTTATGTGCACGAAGCTTCTGTTCGCATAGTTCGCTCACTTTTTTTTTATGAAAACACGGTTCAGAAACTGCACCACAGCCGTTGCTGTAGATGACAAAAGAAAACTTTTGTTTTTTTAAAGGCTAAGATTGCTTCAGGACTAAGCCAAAAATCCCTCGTCTGATTTTCATCACATTTGGAGTGAACAACTGTGTCACTATAGAAACTACGCCACCAGATGTAGCGACCTATGTCAATCTGAGACCGGAAGACATTAGTGCATAACCCCTATTGTTGTCAACATGTTGATATTTGAACTTGATTTTGACTTCGAACAACTTTGAAATAACATATTTCAGGGCAAAAAGTGACCACTTGGAGAAGCTTAGTCTTTAATCATACTGTTATTATTATTATTTTTTTTTTTATTACATTTTATATTTAAATGCATTGTACTGAGAGTATTTTTTCAGCCATGTTATTTTGCCTGCCAATGCTTGTAATCAATAAGAGTAAAGTTGCCAGACAGTTAATTTGCTCCTACGCTGTGTGAGCCGTTATTGACCGGCATTATACTGTACTTCTCACTAAATAAGCAAATGTCAATTTAAAGCGAATGCAGACAGCTTCCCCAGACATGTCCAGAGTCTACAGTGAATCTTAAAAAGTCTCTTCAAGAAAGCCATTACCACAGCTATGATGCTTTTCACCAGGCACATGATCAATGCTAAGGTTTTAAAGCCTCTTTGAAAATGTCACATCCACTTATTTTCACATTATGCATAAGATGAGAGCCCATGCCTTCAGGAAGGTGAAGGAAATTCTTTGAAATATAAGGCCAAATACCACCTGCTGGTAACTTGTAAAACGAACATCAGTGATTTTGTCACTATTGAGGAGTGACCAGTAACATGTGATATAAATGTAAATAAATAGGGACCAGTTTCCATTCTCTAATCTTACATTTGAAGATTATTAAAATTGGTTTTCACTCTCCCTTTGCCAATGGAGATGAAATGTTGACCTACATTCAGCCATTTGTTCTGCCGATTGTAAGAGCCCATCGACTACACAGCTCACACAGCACTGGGCTTCAACTCCTGTTTTTGATCTCTCCCCAAAGTGAAAATAGTCATCTTAACACTAGAGGGCTCACATGTGTTGTTATACAGCGGCCCGCCTTATGTTTTCTCCAGGAAACTACTTCTATACTAGACAACTACCAAAACAGACAGCAAAACTGATGTCTTTCATTTGTCTGATAAAAAATGTCCTGCACGACAACCCTTCACATTAACGGTTCAGTCTTGTAAAAGGTTAAACTGCCTTAGCATCTTTTAACAAATGTCCCCTTCAATAGAGATCAGTTGTCATAAGCTCCCTTTAAAGCCTCTCTTTGTTGTAAGATGTACTTATCGTTCCTACGTCTAATCCGAAAAAGAGCTGCATTTAAAAGGTGCACTGTGTAACTTTCTGGAAGTAAAATGCCAACTATAGAACAAAGTAGAAATGGAAAGTTAAAGGCATGCTTTGAAAGATTTTTAATTGTAATAATCGTGTGTCATGTTATGAAACACACAAGTGGTCAAATAATGGTCCATTTTGTGTCCAAGCCAGCTCAAAGTAAAGACACTGATTTTATTTTGTATTTTTGTCATTTTAATGCCTCAAAAACATTGAAATGACAAAATGACACAAACAAGGGCTTGTAAGAGATAATTGTCACTTTCAGTGGAGTGGGTCCTGACCTAAATCTTTGTTGTGATTACAAGAGCTGACAAATCTAATAAAGGGCCAATAATGCACTTATTATGTTTAGGTTATGTTGTGTTTCATTCACACAGAATTCCTACATATTTTGAGTTGACTATACTGTAAGTTGCTACTTTATTTTAAGCTTTGAACTTTACATAATGATGCCGGAAAATATAGATTCTTATAGACTTGCTATAAACAAGTGAGGCCTATATGTACATACTATTTTGTTTTCATTTTTGGTGCAGCTTATATTTAAATGTGAAAATAGAGCAAAACTCTGAGACTACCAGCTCTTATCTTGTGCTCTGCACTTACTACTTTATTGTTGTATTTAGGGTGTTAATGATCATTTTGATAATCAAATAGTTTAGTGATTATTCTTTCATTAATTGAATATTTGTTTATGCAAACTCACAAAAATAAAAGATTTTTACCAATTTCAATCCAAACAAGACCTAAAATTTAATTACAGTAGATCATGAGGACGTTATCGACTGAATTAAGATTTTTACTGCCTTGAAATAAGGTTTGCTAATGGAAGAAAATAGACTACAAGCATTTTCTCAGTTGAAAATATGAAAAACTCCACTTGAAAAAAAAAAAAAAAATCACATACAGTTCTATTGGCAAATTTCATTAGTAGAATTTTCAGATTCTTTCAACTTCATTCACATTTACTCAAATCAAGATAAAGTTTGCATTTACTACTATAGTAACACCCACTTATTTAAGATTTGTTACTTCTCCCAAATATTTTTTTCCAGTTCATTCTTGTTTGGGAACTCGTAAAGACTACCTAACAATTATTTGATTTTTGCATTAGTTGATGATTAGTTCAATAATTGATTAGTTGTAATGAATCAATTTACTTGTTGTAGCTCTAGTTCTAAAAGATTGTGTAAATGCAACTGTTGTTAAAAACAAGCTGTCAACTACATCACAGAGTAGAACAGACCATTCAGCGCTTTAGAGAAGGTGACAGCCTAATAATCCAAGATCAGATTCATTCAAATATGTGTGAATGAAACAAAATATAACTCTAAGTATGTTTTTGATGAGTGAAAAAAAAGTCACAGCATCAATTCAGAATAAACTATTGTTTAAAAAGGGTAGAAAATCATTTTCCTTGGACTACTTTTGGACAATTGAAAAATTACACTGACATGTTCATGGTCCCTTCCACTGAATAATTTTTCACTTGTCACCCTCTACCCACCTTGTGTGTGCAAAGTATATTATATCAGTCCAACACGATATAAAGGTGCATTTGTGAGCGTCTCCAAACTGAGCATCTGGTGTCCCCTGTGGGAGTCATTAGCGGTGAAGCTCATTGTTTTGTCACATCCTTCAGTGTAGCGTCCCTCACCTCACAGCCCAACCTGGGGGCTCGTCACGTAGTGCCTCTCTCACACACCTGCCTGCACTTCCGCTGTCTTCCAAACATCAAGGCGATCCCGAATGGCTGCTCCCACTGAAACTGAGCTAGATAAATAGTCAGAGAGAACACAGAGAGCCAAAGAATGAGGTCTGTCAGCTTTCTACAAGCCATTATCTGTGTCTGGGAGGACTGGTGTTCTCCTACACCTGTCTTTGTACCGTGGAAGACAAAAACACTTCTCTAACTTTCCGTCTTTGAGCCATTTCCCATTCCGTTCCTTAATTCCCTTGCTTCACTCATCCACCCATCTCCAGCAGTCCATCTACAGCAGTCGTACGCCTTGTGCTGGTTTGCCTTTGCTCTGTGGCTCTTCACAACGATGCCACAGAGAGTTGTATGAAAACCTGCTCTTCTTGCTAATCTCAGTGTGGCAGGGAGGCTGCTGCTGGCTCTGGTTCACATGTATATCCCCCACACTTCCTTGCATCTGCCCAGAAAAATCTCATATGCTAGTAAAGCCTCAGCTGACGACAAGCCAAAACACGTCTTAAGCAATCAATGTTTTCCATCTTTATGTCTCCTGCCATCTCGTGTTGTTCATGCATGGATCTAAACAAACTTGTCTATATGCCTCATATCAGAAAGGATACACAAATAGCAGTGACTGATTCAAATAGAACGGCAGTCATTTCAAATAGAACTATGTGTTTAATTTGTAATTTTAGTCCAAGCTGCTCTTTGTTAGGAAATTCATCTATTTTCTCAGTATGTTGTGCTGAAATCAGTTGTGCTACAATGCATTTCAGATAAAAACTAGCAGGAGTAAACCTACTAACAGTGACTATGTTTATAGGAAGTCAATATTTGAGAATAATCCGCTACATGTGTGAGCAAAGAGAGTTACTCCTGTATGCATGGTAAGTGTGATCAATTAACATGCATAACGGCGTGATGGCAGAGTGGCTAGTTCTTTCATCTCACACTTTCCAAAGAGGGATTTGAAAACTGTCTGTTCATCCCTTCTTCTACCATCTGTACATTTTTGCTTGTTTGTTTTGTTTTTCTTTAATGCGGATATCATCCTGATAGGCAATTTACCAGATATTAAGGTTAGAAAAGGGGTCATATTTAGTTTTTAAGAACGGGAATATGAGCATGTTGAGGTTTTTGTTGGTGCTTACAAGGCCTTGGACAACTGGGTTATTTCGGTTATGAAAGAGTTATTGACTGCATGTAAACGTTATCAGTGTGTGCAGCCTATAGGTGAGTGTTTATTGTCCAATGAAGTCCTTCGAGGTTTCATCAGCAATGGCCTGCAATTAACCTCAGGTGACGTGTCAGGTAGAGAAAAATATTTTTTCCCCATAATGCAGTAGCCACAAAATGCAGTTGCCATGGCCATAAGTTGGGGAGAAAAATAGCATCCTTCCCATTGCTGTAACATATTAAAACTGTTGCACTTGTTCGTTTGGAATGGTCCAGGATGCTCTCCAGAGAATCCAGGCCATCCTTCATTGAATGTGAATGGAGACAACCCAGATCGGGAATGAACTCCCTTTATGGATTTCTGTTCCAAATAAAGTGGATCATTCCCACCAAATGGCTGTGACCCCAGTACAGTTAACCTGGCCATTCGTCACTTTCAAGGACACCCACTGGGAGTTTAGGAAAACTGGCCAACTTGTCACCATCCTTCACCCTTCCTATATCAGTAATGGAGGTTCACAGAATGAATGACATAATTTACCCTGTCTCTTCTCCAATATTTCGGTCTCATTTCTTTTCAACCGCTACTACTCAGTCTTTAATTTTCTGTCACATACCTCCTCTAGGCTCACTTAGCACAGCTGTGATGCTTGAGGAGTCTTGAGGCATTTAATTAAGAATCACTGTATACTGCCCTAACTAGCTTGCTAATCACTGCTGCACCTTACAAAGCAACTTGGGCCCTCCCAACTGGATGAATGAAAATACAATTGATTTCCTATGGAGGCGCAGAGCCAGACCTGAAGCAAAGTGTGATCAGGTGTTAATGAATATCAATGTTAATCTAATGGAGGGACAGACGAAGGTAGCTGGGACTGTAATATGGAGAAAATAATAGCTCGCCTTGTAATGCTTTGCAACTGATGTGCACTTTGCAATAACAAGTATGCACTGGGGTCTCAGATGGTATAAGCAGAATAAATGTTGTTGTTGTTGTTGTTGTTGTTGTTGTTGTTTTTATAAATCATAAACTTCAGACATTTAAAAGATGGAACAAGTTTTTTTATATACATTTAGTTTAGTTTAGTTTAGTTTAGTCTTTATTTGTCAGGGACCATGTACAAAATTCATTAATCTTAATAAAAGAAGAGATGAACTGCACCAGATTTAGCTATTGCTACTTTCCATCTGCAGTCCCTGGGCAGGTGAACACACAATAAAAAAACATATACAATTTACATACATTTGTTCATCAATAAATAAGCAATGAAGTAGACGGTTTCATTAAAACAACAACAATACTCTTCACAATAATTTCTGGAAAAATAGTTGTTCATTTAAAAAGCTAAATTTCGTTTGGTTAACTTAAATTTACTAATGTTGACACGCTGTCGTGAATGTGTTTTTTTAAGTTTCGTGTAAAAATATGTATATCTACAGACTGTTTCAGACTGTCTGGAAGCTGATTCCACTGTTTGATAGTTTGAAATGAAAATGCCGTCTGTGCAAAAGCAGAGGATCTTCAGCTCAGCTCTCTTTTCACAAGTCAGTTGTAACATAAAAATGCATGATGTAGTGTATGGTATTATCGTAGTTTCACTCGCAGTTGTTATTATTACTAGAGTCAATCAATCAATTGACAGAGGTCAACACTACAAAGCCTCAGCTTCACAAAGAGTCCACCCAATTGTTTATGTTCCACATCTTTGTGGAACATAAAGATGTGGAACATAAACATAATTATTATTATTATTATTTTTTTTTTTAACAAAAGATTAGTCAAAACACAAACAACAGGAAGATAGAGAGGGGCAGTTCAAATTGACAAATTTGTGTAACTATGAAGTCATTAAAACATCAATTAGGCCAACAAAGTCCAAAAACCACATACGTCCTATTTCTTTTCTGTTTTGTCCACTCTTTTTGAGACAAAACTATCGTAACAGGGAGCAGCATGAGTGATAAATAAATGTGGTGGTATTTGCATTCACCCAATCACTCAGGCTGTTAAACAAAGTGTTGTTGGAGACAGAATCAGAGGGCATTTACTTTATCACTTTATCTTATTCGGCAGCAGTGGAGCGATTATTGGGACGAGGGGCTTCACCCTGTCGCCTTAACACAGGCTAGGTCAGGGCATCTGTCCTCCCCTTGCTCTGCCACCATTGTTAATTCTCCTCTATTTCACAGCATTGATCTCCTGCCTCACAGCCCAAACATGCTGGTCTTTGTGGGGCTGTTAAGCGGCTCCACCACTGGACTGTCTGGTCTCTTGTTGTGAGCATGATATCGATCTCAAACTCCCCACGAAATGTCGACTTAAGAAATGGAATGCAAGGTATTTTCTATAAAGACTGGATTCTAATGCAAACTATTATTTAGCAGCTTATATTACCTACTTTATAACTTATGGTTACAAATTCATAAATGTGACTTACTTGGCATAAACTCCACAAGCTTGTGTGCATATTCCACTGTATCCCACTTGTTTTGTTCCACAGAAAAGCACTGACTACGCAGCACAGGTCAGGAACTTTTGTGCCCCGACATTCTGCAACAACTCTTGGGACGCAGCCAACTGTTTTCAGGTCAGCTGTAAGATGTCCCTTCCTCAGAACATCTCGAGCCTGCCCGAGGGTCTCTTCTCTGCTCACCAGGAGAGAGGCAGTGGGGGCCAACCTCATTTGGCTTCCCTCAATGCTAAAAGTTCAGTAGCTCAGTTTGATCAGTGGTGGGAGGAACACATCGGAGCATGAAATAGGCAAGATAGCCAGCAGAACATAGAAGCTTGCTCTGGTGTTTTCACTCAAAACTTTTGACAACCATGGCACGGTGTGGGATGACAAGAATGACCCTGTGATTCAAATCTAGATGAGATGATATGCTTGCTCCAGGTTTGTAGACTCCATTATAGCAATGACTCAACATGAGTATTACTATGTTTTTTTTTTTTTTCAAAATTTAACCTTGATCTGAAAGTAGTTTTCACAAGCTGGTCAGACATTTTTCAGCTTTGGTAAAAAATGACAGCAATGCTGCAGACCAGATTTAAGGCTGCTGGTTATTTTTTGCAAAAAGTTGGACTTTGCACTATCAATTGCTCCACCACCAGATTAAAATTCCTCAAAGATATTATGCTGACTCATAACACAGTGTAATTAGGCTGAGACAACTTATTCTAAAGTCCAGGCGTAAAAATGTCAGCCCAGCGTGCGCCAGAGACAGGAGGTCATGTCTTAGTGCTGATTAAAGGAAAGGTTTTAAATGTAAGCTACTGCCCCCCAGAACCGCCGCTTCACTGATATGATAGCACAAAATGAACTTGCATCGTCAAAGCTTCTGCGTGATATATCAGCTCTAAATCCTAATGTTTTCTGCTAACACCAGCTTATTTATTGGGGGATTTCTGTGGGAATCTTCTCATAGCATGTGAGTTATTGTTCAGCCGAGAGGACAATTCTTGTTTACCGTGTTATCAAAAGGTGTTATAAACAGAAAAACACCGAAAGCCGGCATTGTTTTTAAAGCACTGCAACAATTCAGCATGTGGGAAGCCATTTGAACGACAAACTTTGATATTTATGAGCTCCGACTGGGCAGATTACAGGTAGGAGTTCTTTTGTGAATATTTAACCTGTTCACCTCTAACCATCCTCGTGATTTAACTAACTTTACTTTGTGGAAACTGAAAAATTTCGCTCAGTCTCTCCTTCTAGCTTGCCTACACCGGACTCCTCTCTGCCATGGTGTGTGCGCAGGCAGCATTAACCTAAGCCAAAGCATTAGGTGTAGAAGGTAAGCCTCTGCAGTGCGCTTCATGTTTCATAAAGAGATAACGGCCACTAAATATACCCGAGGTGAGCAAAGAGATAGCCAGGCATTAGAAGAGGTATCTACAGTGAGCAGCCAGCAAAGCATTCGCTCTTTTAATTCCAACTACAGACATTAAAGAAGAAAAGGTTTAGGAGTCACACATTATTCAATATACAGGGACACATTGGGGAAAAATATGAGACAGGCCTTTGGGAATAAAGAGTGGAGAATGTAATCTTTTATAAAAGGTAGGATGGGGAAAACATATTTAGGGTTAAGTACACAATTGTCTAACTGTAATCATTACTCCAACATTGATCGTGGGTGGTTGGCTGGTTGTGGGTTGGGTTGCAATGACGACAGGAAGTACCGCTTGTATCAAACAAAACAAAAATGGCAGCATCCGTGGATGTACGCATGAATATTGAACATTGCGTATGCAATTACGATTAGTTGCTGTGATTGGTTAAGCACAAGGTAGGCCGCACACCCAATCAGCTCGATGTATTTCATTAAACGTCCCTCCTTTTCCTAAACGCTTTCAGTGAGTAAAGTTCCAGACGGTTATGGAAGAACTCAAATCGGCGTTCAACACAGATCCATCTGGCATAAGCCAGGTTACATATCATACACTGAAAACGAATATTTCTGAAATCAGGTCCCAGAGTGAAAAGATTTCAAAACCCTGGTTTAGCACTTCCACTGTTAGGCTATACCTGTCACTTGACGTCACTAATGACATCACTGCCCCAGAAGTCATGTCTCTGCAGAAAGAACTGATCGTTATAAGATCACTGTGAAAATCTGCTGTTTTTTTTATTTGGGTTGGGTGAGGGTTAGGTTAGGTTTAAGCAATTAGTCACTGAGGTTAAGGTTATGGGTCAATGAAATAAATGTAAGTCAATGTAATGTCTGTGTCTGTGTCTGTGTGAATGGTGACGGAGAACCCAATAATGTATTTTTAGTTGTATTCTTTTAATTTTAAATATTCATATGTCCATTTACATATATAAATTAGCCTGGTGGCATATGGCACAAAGTAAAAGTCACATCTTTGAGCTTAAAATACATCAAAAAGATCTGCCCTTTTCCATATCTTAAGCTTGGCTGGGTGTGACTGTTGGGAAAAAATGAATCATAGAGAACACCCTCTCAAGCATACAGTATTAGAAGTCTTTACCAAATGTTCTGCACCTCCTGCATGGAGACTGTGGGTCGGATTATTACTATTAATATTGTGATGTATGCACCAGTATTTTGTAAATAAAGTTGGTATGGTATACTGATGACTCATAACTTTGTTTTCAATGTCACATTCTGAAACACAACTGACTAACAACAAATCCTGTGTTGCTTTTTCATTTTAGTTTCAAAGACAGAATCAATCATTAATGGCTGCCACAAACTAAATTTCAGAGCGAATGAGAAATGATTACTGCTGCTGACGCACACCATGCCGTCCTCCCACTCTTCACCGTGTGGATTTTTAGCAAGCTAAAGTGGATGTCAAGTCATTGGCTGCTCCTCATTTAAACAGAATATGAAGAGAAAAGGATTAGTGAGGCAACCGTCAAGCCAGCCTTCTCCTGCATTTCAGAGTTTCATCTCTCAGTGTGATTAAACAGGAGACATTCACAGCTCATTGGTTAATTTATCAAGATGCTGCCTTGGAGAATAAGGAAGGTTGAATTAATCCTGTTTGCACAAATGTGTGTTGGCTTGCATAAGTAATGGTTGAAGGTGCAGCAGACTCAATGGACAACAGTCAGCAGTGACTGATGCTGTATGTTATGCAGTGTTTGTTATTTGTTATATCAGAATAAAACACAAGCACACTTTCTTGATTTTGGTAAAAAAAAATGTTCTATTACCAGGCATAAACAGCAGTTGCTTTAAGAATATATCTGTGCTAGGGCAAAACTGGTATTAAAAAATAAAATAAAATAGGGATGCACCGACCCAGCATTTTCAGTTTGGATACTTTGATACTTTTGCATTAGGTATCCATTGATACTCAATATCAATAGTGTAGACAATGAAATAGCTTTATGATTCTCAAAATGCTAAATTGATAATTTACTGACAACTTAACAACTTCATGTTTATAAAATATGTTCTGGATCAACATCAGTCACTAAGTAAGTCTAATTATGTTCAATTAAAGAGCCAACCAGTATAACATCTAAACTGATATCATGGAACCGATACCCAATCCAGCAAAATTTCATGTTAGCTCAGTAATTTCATGCACCAGAACCAATGAAAAGACTGTAGTAAAGCACACATGTGTTTTCCACATCAGGAATTGGGTTAGAGCTCCATCTACTGACTGAAAAAGAAATTTCACAGGGTATGAAATCAAATTTATCTTGCTTGATGTGGTAGAGCTGCAATGCTCAAAACCAGTCTGGATGATTTATGAACTAAAACACATGTAAAAGATTTGGAGCATTCAGACTGGTGATTTGGGAAGGAACAAAAGACAAAACTTCAGCAGTGTTTTTGATATGGAAGAAAGTTTGGAATAGAAATAAAATTTCAAAAAAGTTGATTTTGCACAGTTTGGATCATGCAGGGGAAGATGACCTGACGCTCGGACGTTTCTCCAGGTGAGGATTTGACTCTTTGAGCTCGTAGTTACGATGATAAGTTTGTTCACACTGGAACGTCACTTGTCTAGTTCAGAGATGTGTTTGTGACTTCGCTAGAGTCCGGATGTGTTTCGTGTCGGCTCTGGAGCCCGTGTGATCCGTGGCTCTGAGTCGACTGTGGAGCGCAGCGGGACGGGCAACGTGCCAAAAGTAGAGCAGGTGAACGCGCACAGCACCGTGTCTCTCAAGAGGTCACATAAACGACTCGCACTATTGAATCTTGCGGTGAATCATGTGTTCAGCGCATTATTACCTTTACAAAAGAAACTAAACATCATAGGTTATCAACTGAAATTACTGGTAAAAAATGAAGATCACTACTTCGCGGGTTTCGCCTTTCACGGGTTATTTTTGGAACCTAACCCCCGCGATAAACGAGGGACCACTGTATCTGGAATTGAGTTTGGGCTTCATCTATTGGCTACAAAGGAAACTACACAGGATAAACAATCAAGCCAACCTTATGCTAAATCTGCAGAAATGAACGAGTCTGGATAATTTTTGGAACAAAAAACAAAGCACAAGATCGCAGATGAACTGTACCTATAACATCCCAAATCTGGGAAATTCAGAACAGAGATTTATGAGGCTCAGAGGGGAACAAAAATATATCATAGACAAAACTTGAGTTGTAAATAGTGAATACAACATACTCCTGATTCATATCTACCTTATTACTTCTACTGTCTACATAATTAATAAGTATCAGTGTCACATTTAGAGCGTACTGAAGAGAACGCTACAGTTCTACTGCAGATTTGAGAGGCTCTGTTTGCTTGTTAGTAACCCTCCTTAAGCCATGTAAATCCCCACGGACCAAGTGAAGACTGTGCTCATGAGCCATTCTGTTTCTCCCTTTTGTCATCTCATTTGTCTCATATGTACAAGGTTTTATAACAGTCATTAGAAAGTAAATCTCCTTGGCCTAACTTGGCCCTGTAAAACTCTGGCATTCGCCGCTTGATAAATGGACACTCAACACTAGTTATAATGATGAATGGGAATTTCTCAATGGTAACGGTGCCAGGTATGAGGACAAAAACACCCCAAAAGTGCTGCCAATAGTAGTAGGAGACAATGATAAAAGCAGAAGACACAGTATTGATCCTGATTGGACTATTTGGTCCAAGTGGCTGGGCAAAAATGAAAAAAAACAGCATTACCCAAACAGAATACAATAGACCATTTGAGCACACTGAGCGTACAGCCCGGTACTGAGATTACTTTTCTATATCGTTCATTTTAATAGGACAACAAATAATAAATAAAAGTTGTTTTAATAGCAGTGTTTGTCAAACTGTGGTATGCGTAACTTTGCAGGTTGTCTTTGGCGGTACGTGAAGTCTTCTGCAGTTTGGCTATTTGTTTCATAAAGACGTAAATTAAATGTCTCTGCCTTTTGGTGTAAATCATTATTAACTCTTTCACTGCCAGCCCTATTCTGGCTTCATTCCAGGCTTTTATTTGCTAATTTTAAGCAGTATTAACAGCTCCACAAAAAAACTTTGTGCAACTAGAATCATGACATGTTGTACATCAAATGAGACCTGCAAGTGTTTTTTTTTTTTTTTTTAATTTGTTTTTCTTCATTTGAAATGCCTTGTTTTTATTAGATTTCAGCATTTGATGGCAAACTTTTGAGATAACGTCTTTTTTTCTAAATCAAACTTCATCTCAGAGTTATTTTCGTCTGTTCAACTTGTTGGTGAAAGAATATGAGCTACTGCAATAAAATAGGATAAAAAAATATGAGGTTTACATGATTACATGATGTCTTTTTCATCTTTATACCAACAAAAGCTGTGTTACAGACGAGGAGGCAGCGCAGTTCTTTTTCTACTTTCTGATGCCCATTACATAGACTAAGCCTCTTTCATGGAATATACAGATTATATTTAACCGTCCAAACATGAAGAAATAGAGTAGTTTAACTTACGCTGACCACTTTTGGATTGCTCACAGAGTAGATTAGTTTTTCCCCATCGACTAGCTGCATGTGCCGTTCTCAGATATTTGATCTTCATTTTAAAGATCAAATATCAGCTCTAAACTTACTCAACAATGTTTTTAGTCCAAGATATTTAGACTGTAATCCGCTTGAAAAGAAAGCAGACAATCTATCAACTGATCACATAAACACAGCCGACTGTGCTCCGTAGAGACAACAAAATAGCACTTATTTACATGACTTCCTCTGGGTCTTTGTACTCATACTACAACCCCTCTGGTGGTGAATCTATGAAACTACATCACGTTTTTGACGGCAGGCGAAGGCAGGCGAAGTCAGAACGTGCATCATCACTATCGGCGCATATAATAAAAGGTCTATGACGGAAATAAATGTCACTGGCTATGGTTGAGTTAATAACTAACTTATGCAAATGATTTACCCAGAGCATGTTTAGTTGAAATTACTTAATTCTGGCCTTAAATATGGTGGCACTCATAACGAAAAATTGTCTTAGCTGGTACTTGGTGTGAAAAGGTTGACAACCACTATATTAGATCTTGACCTGTTCAGATAACAACACTTTTTTATAGTCAACAAGTCATAAATCGTTGTTTCATCTTTGCAGTTTAGCAAATTCTTTGAGATTATGGATTAAAGGACTAAATTCCAAATAAAAACAATACCAATCTGTAAATTTTCAGTGGTTCTATAATGGGAGATTAAGCATCATGATTTGTTGGTTCAGTTTGTCACTGTTTTAACCAGCCTAGCATTTCATCTTAAGTCCAACATAGTGACGCATCAAAAAAAAAAAAAAAAAAAAAAAAAGTTTTATGAGGAGTGAAATAACATGAAAGAGGTATTCGGAGACTGCACTGGAGGTCTGATCAATGACCAACATCAAGCAACAGATAGAAGAGAGTAGATGAAGTAAAAAGCATGGAGGCGAGGCAGGCCAATTTAATCCAGCCATCTTGCCTGGTAATAAGAAAGGAGCGCCAGAGTATAAATAGTGAGCCGAAGACTAATGGAACTCATTTTAGGAGAGTATTTAACCTATTTTACACTCAGTCCAGGCTAATCAATTAAATGTGTTTGACTTTAATTACTCCTCAAATGATTATTCTCAGATATACTACCTTTGCACATTTCTTTTCCCTGAACTTATATAGACTTTTGTATGACTATTTATGGATTTTGACAGACATATTGAATGTCATTAACTAAACAAATACTTTTACGACGCTATTAAAGCCTGGTGTCTGTTGCACAATTTTGGTAAGGTAATGTTTTTTATTAGGATATGTGCATTAAGCACAATGGGAGATATGTTTGTACCAGATTCTATCTTTTACAGCTGATTTCCATCTGTAATCCTGGAGAGAGGAGAGGCACTACTGCACAGTTTTTTAGTGGTAGAGCATCCAGAGGAAACCTACGCAAACACAAGAAGAACTTGCAAATTCCACATAGAAATGCTTGACATGCCTGCTATGAGGTCAGAGAGCTCACTGATTTGCCACTGTGTTTACCCTTGGACGTCTGCAATCAAAATAAATAAATAAATCACAGTGCAAAACTGTGAAACTTAAACTGCACGGTTTGAGAGAAATATCCGAGTATGTTTTTTCTGACCACTTTGTAATGTTATGTTTTTTTTAACAAAATTCTGGTTCAAAGTGAAATGACAAAACGACTAAACTATTTATATGTTTGCACAGATCTAAACTTCAGAATTACCTACTTTTCTGCAGAAAATTGCATGATATTTTGAAAAAAGTTTGTCAAGAAAATCAATACACTTCAAATATGTCAGTCTTTTTGATTTGCTAATTGCATCCGTCATAATTTGCAATACAAGCCTTTTCTTGAGACATTCATATTTGTCTAACCAATACTTTTGATATTGTTTCAGCACATTGCTGTTGAATTGACATAATACTGTTTGGATATTATTATTGTGAAGTGCCAGATAAATACTGAGGCTCTATATCATCCAGCCCTATCAGATAAGTCAAAAAAGCTGACTGCCCTATGACATACCGACTCGAGTGAAAACATAACCTCGGCAAAAAAGCAAACTACAGCTGGAGCAGAAGTGCTAAAATGTCCCCTGACCCGTGAGTGTAGTGACAGTCTCAAATCCTCTCCCTGCAGACCGAGTGTCAGCAGCACAAAGCCGGCTGGCCTACAGGTGTGGAGTCCCTGTGCGCTCAGTCCCCAGAATACTCCTCCTGTTTATGCTGCTAATCCACTGCTCCACGTCGCTCTCAAAAAGGGGCAGACAGAAAGGCTGCAGGCCACACCTCTGAAGTGTATAAAGCTGGACCAACAGACAGCCCCTGAGAGACACGAGAGCAAATATTCAAGCCAACATACAAGCAACACAAAAAGATGAATAAAACAACATGCTGGCTTTGATTTCATGGTATTAGCTTTGCAAAGTATCTGTCATCTGTCACGTCTGATTGCGAGCAGGAGCAGAAGATCAGCTCGTCCTGCCTTTACAGCTTTTATGTAAAACCAGTTGAGATGCGAGAGTGAATGTATCCGCTAAGGCAGAGACAGGACGTCAGCATGACATTTACATGCTAATGCACCGGAGAAGGTGGTCCACTAATGGCAGACAGACAAAGACATGGAATAGCTCAAATAGGACAGGCACAATCACAGTTTTCATCCTTACACAAGTAACAGACAAGCGCAGAACACATAAATTAGATATAAAAAGGACTTAGAGGCCTACATAGACACATCTTAACTCTTTCATTGCCAGTCCTATTCTCCTTTTGACGCCATTTCCCTGTTAGGCGTTTTTGCACATCGTTTAGCAGTTCTCACAGCTCAACAAAAAACTTTGTGCAACTGGAATCATGACATGTTGTACATCAAAAGAGACCCATAAGTGTCTACTTTCATTAATAAAAGAATTGTTATTCTACATTAATCTGTTCCATTTGTATATGCTTTTGAAGTTTCACAAGATTTCAGCATTATATTTCATTAGATTTCAGCGATATAGTGTGAAGAAAATGTTCATACTTCATGTCAGTGTTGTTTTCATCTGTTCTACTTTTTGGTGAAAGATTAAAGCAATGGAAATGAGTTTCTTTTTCATCATTAAACCAACAAAAACAAACACAACTTTCTGACGCAAATTATATAGGTCCAGGATTTTTATGGTGCATAAATAATATTTGACCCTCTATACATGAAGAAATACAGTACTTTTACTTGCTCTGACTCCGTTTAGCTCGCTCACAGGAGAGAAAGTTTTGTTTTTGTCATCTACTCCTCTAGCTGTTTGAGGCACTTCTCCAGCATCATGCTTTTCATCATTTTAAAGATCAAATATCTGCTCTAAACTTACTCAACAATGTTTTATTTGTCTGTAATTTGTTTGAAAAGAACATGTATTTACAGGTCATGTGACCTCCTCTGGGTCCTACTGCTCACCCATTTCTGCCATCTGCTTGTGATTCTGGGAAAGTGCATCATGTATTTGACTGCAGAACAAGTCAGTATGTGCATCAGAGAGCCCGCATACAATAAAAGTCCATAAACGAAAATATCCGTCCTTGGCAGGCTATGGTTGGTCATGTAAAGACAGATATTTCTGTCCTTGACAGGGAACGAGCTAAGAAGTTGTGTTCATAAAAGGTCATATGCCAATTTCTTGCATGTGTATGCAATAGCTTACAAGTTAGTTATTTGCTTGTTGTTGTTTTTTTGTTGAGTTTTTTTTTTATACCAATAAATTGATATCATCTCAACCCTATAGATATTGTAAACACATTTATTCAAGAAATTTACTTTATTCATCTTCTTAGTTTCAGCTTATCTCTTTGCACTGACAGGTTCTGATGACCGTGTATATTTTTATTGCCTAATTTTATTGGCTTATTTTTGCATTCCCTTATATTTGATTATTATACATCTTAAATATTTTTTATCATAGTTGATATTTTTTATTCTGTATGTCTATTTTCTGTGTTATATATTGCACAATAGCATCGTAGCAAAGTTCCTAGTTTGTGGAATGTTTGTTCACTGACAATGGCAACAAAATCTCTTCTGATTCAGTTTTCAAGTTCAAGTTCGCCTAACTAAAGTGGCTAGTTTTACGTGAGCTTTTGAAATGTGTAAATAGCACTTATAAACTGGTGAATAATAAGGAAGATAGGAAAGCATTAGGTAAATGAGCAACATTTAGTTGGTGACTACTTCAAACTAAGAGTTAATTTGTTAATTTTTTTCTGGTGACCATAAGTGAGTGTGATTAGCCAGATGAATTAGCTTATCAGGGACACTGACGGTGTATCATGAAAACAAACATGGTTACTTCAAAGGAAATATAAAATGGGAAAATAATATCACAGGGGATTGAAAAACATGAGAATCAATGAGCTCCTTTGTTTCATGTGCTTCACAACAATAATTTGATTTGAAGGAGTGATGACCAGAATTGCAAAGGCGTAGGCTTTGGAATAGAATCCTATAGGCAACAAATGACATCAGTTTACACTTTTTCTACAGACAGGCAAACATTTATTTATAATCAAGCTTAATGTTTTACATTGCCCAGTTTGAAGCCCATTATAAAAAAGGGTGTAAAATATACAGAAAAAAATCAAATGTGATCTTGACACCTTTGTAAAAGAAATTAAACTTTAATAAGTGACAAGGCAAGTTCTGAAAAAGTTAGCATCAAACTACACGGGGCACATTTCAAGTGGACTACAGTCAGCATTCTCAGATCCGTCCTTCCAACGCTGCACTGTGGCCCTTGCCTAACCCTACTCTTTCGAAGCCTTCAATCCCTCTGGCTTTGGCTTGAAAAACTTCTCTCTAACACTGATGCGGGAGAACAAGCGTAGCCGCGCACTCACACCTATACTCAGTGGATAAGCACTCTCTGACTCAGATATGGCTCGACAGATGGATTATATCCCTGTTGTGGGTGCTGTGCTACCGGCCGTGGGGCAGAGGTGTTTGATAAAGCCATGTCAAAACAGTTGTCGGCTTCTTGGGCTGTGGGGTCTGCGCTCAGGGAGGGCCAGGAGCAACTTTATGCCATGTTATGCAAAGAAAAGTGTTGCATATTTCAGATGTGGCGTTGAGAGAAGAAAATACATTGATGTGTTTTTTGTTTGTTTGTCTGTTTTTTTGTTTTTCCAAGGATTCGCCTAGATTCTCTCGGCAAAAAAGGAAAGAAACTTGCTGACTAACAGTTCTGCCGTGACCTTGCATCTAGTTTCAGTGAGTTTGCGAAAAATAAAAGGCGGAGGATTCTATAGACGTGAGCAGCTTAAGTTTAATTGCTTGTGGTGGCAGTCAAAGTCAATATGCTGGTCAATGGCCCGTGCATCCCACAGGTTCATTTCCCCATAATTACTCGACATGCACCCGGCCAATGTATAAGTCTGTCATCATTAAATAATAAGAATGGGTCTGAAAAAGAGCGGGGCAGGAGAAATGACTGAATCAATACAGAGCGACAAAAGAAGAGATGGCCTGGCACAGCACAAAGTGATTTACAGATGTTTATGTAAGTGACTCCACTCACACGTACATATTTTCAACATAAGTCAATTACCATCTTGGATTTTATTCAAGTGTGACAGTCGCTGTGGTAGTAAAGACAGATGTTCAAGCTTCATGACAATACGAAGTTTTATCAGTGATGAAGGTCAAACGGGATGTCACAATGGAATGATAATATATTCATTTACAATTATACAAAACAAAAAAAGAGAAAAAATATGAATTCACTATGTCCAGATCATCTATTCCAGTTATGTATGAATTAAACTGCAAAAAATAATGAAATTCTTGCATTTACTTGTAAATATGTCTTCATTGTAACTTGCGCAATGGTCACATCAGTGTTTCTGCAACACAGAAAAACAACTGAATGTGCTCCAGCATCTTAACGGCCTTGAAACCCCAGTGTTTTGATTAAAGTTTTATAGTCCAGCAATACAAGCACAATATAAAAAGCCCTATGTGGAAGCACTGCCTTGTTTGTTCCTGCTTTGATCTGCACAAGTTCAATAAATGGACATCATCTCAACCCCAGCAGATGCATAGACAGTTATTTTCTCACTGAATATGGCATAATCAACAATAAGCACATGAAAAAACACATGATGCATATAAACAATTTAACTTACAGTGAAAACATCTAAATGGTCCTCTGTGACAATGAAACCATTCAATCTAACATTCAATTATAATTTGACATCAAAACACCTTTGATTGTCATTTAGATAAAAAGACAAAATGTGACAGGAGCAATTCAATCACTTGATAATAAAAAGTGTGCTTTGTCATGGCGCTGACCCAGTGCCCACCGTCAGTAACATGGGCATGTGTTATACATTAGCTCATGCTAATCCCCAGGATTTAACAACAGCCAAAGGCTTTTAACAAAAGGTGAAAAATAAACATTCAGGCTTAATTGTATGTGCTTGTTCAAACACATTGTCACTGACAGAAATTATAAAGCAGGATCTCATTTCAAAATGATATAGCATCTACAAAATTATGCAGCTAATTTCCCAGCAATTTTGAGGTCAGATATTTCCTAGTTGAACATTACCAGTTCCAAATTCAGAACATTTCAACGAAATAGCACGCAAACATTAAGGTCAAGGCTAACCTTAGGCTAAACAAACGCAAACTTTAAGGTTAACTCTAACCCTGTATGGGCTAAACAAACGTAAACATTAAGCAAACATTTGTAACACACTTAATGAAATATGAATGCATTGCACTTATAATGCTTTCCTGTGGAATCTCGTGGGAGTTCCTCAACCAGCTTCCAGTTCACAGCAGTGGGATGAAAAAATAACCCACCTGGGGGTGTTAAATTAATGACCCATTTTGATGGGTTAAAATAACCCATGCTGTTTTAGTTACCTAGTGCTGGGTTGCTGATTACGGTCATTTTCTTTAAGTGGGAGGCAGGAACTTTCCAGTTGCTTAGAACACATATTTATAAGCAGGTAATGTTAAAATTAGTTTTTCCAATTAAAGTTGCTGGGCCTCAAATTTTTGGTCTTTAAAAAACACTTACAGCAGTCATATGTTTTGCTCACGTATAATACTTCCTAATTATTCACAACCATGCATTTAGAAGCCCTTTTCACAGCTTTCAGAAGCATGCATTGAGCTATAAGCTTACGCAGCTAGTGTGTTTATCAATACAAGTTCTTGTCTGTGTTTTTCACCCAAATAGATACTTGGACAATATATCTGTGGTGCAAAACTGACTTTGAATAATTTTTATTTTCATATATCGAGTAGGGTTTTAATTTACTTTGAACGTGTGATAGAACTTTGCATCATGTAGTGTATATTAGTAATAACAAAACAATAACAAAAAAAAAGCATGTGTAACCAGGTAGACACAGGTACAAACTGAGCTGTCCCTGCCAGCAGATGGCAGTAGCATGTGGACTATAAAAGGATGGTACTTCCTCCTTCCTGTCCTCTTTGGCTTCACGCACTTCCTGGTTTGCCTGAACTGTTCCCCATGGCCCTTTCCGAAACCGCCTCCTCCTTCCTTTTCCTACGCACTATTCCTCACTTTGCGCGTTCCCGCGAAGGAGCCGACAGGTAAGTGCTGTTCGAAACGGAGCGAGGAGGGAGGAAAAGTGCCTTATAAGCTCCTTCAGAGCGAGTCGGCTGTCACTGCACACTAAACACGTGTGTGTAACACCTGAGAGCAGCCCGACGTGGACAACGCACCACACGTTTAGTTCCACGTTTATTCACAAGAACAAACAACTTTATTTGTACATTTGTTAGAGACTGAAAGGCTTTGATAAATGATGAGAAAATCATGCCTAGACACATTTCGACATTATACTTTTAGCAGCAGCAAAGACACAGCATCAGTAATGCAGATTAAACAAAAAAAAACATAGCATGTCTGCATTGTATGTGTCATCTTATTTGGAAATGAGAAGTTTAAAAACATATTATCAATTCATGTAAACACCAGAAACACTGAGAAATATTGCATATTTTTTATTTTAATGACAGTTGCCTCAATACAAAGTCGTTTTTTTTTCATGTTTGTTGTGGCTGTTGCAGTATAAATCCTTATGGATTGTCTAGTTTAAAAAAAAGTGTATTTTGACCAAGTCAGTGCATTTTGAGAACTGGCATGAATATTAGTCTGGAGAAGGATCTAGTGCTAGTATCATTATTATCATCAAAATGCCTCTTAATAAGAGTCTATTTTATCTTTATTTGAATAAAACTTTGATAAATGTGCGTCAGTAGGGGGCGTGTCTCTTCAGTCAGAGAGGAAAGTCCGTTCGAAAGCCACAGCTCTGAGCGCTCTATGAAGCTACCTCCTCTCAGCTGTGAAGGAGTCCTCAGTGAGGAGTTAGCAGAAGTGAGGAGGAGAAGGGGGAAGGAACTGGTTTCGGAAAGGGCCCAAGTCTCCATGTGCTCAGTGCTGTGATGATGGCTCCAGTGGTTGCTCCTCCAGGCTGGTTACCTGTGGGAATGGTGTGTGCTCCGCCGTCATGGCCCCACATCAAGCGATGTCGCCCCGCACTTAGGTAAAGAGGCCATGCATCAGGGCTCAAGAGCACGGCTGCCTTGTCTTCCTCTTGTATCTTGGTTAAAGTAAAAATATGTCAAAGAAACCGAATGAACAACAATGTGAATATAAAGGCTGGACCTTTAATGTTATTGTTTCGATGGAAATGGACTCTTGTGACAAAAGTAACTTATTGAAACTAAACTGATACAAGTAAAATTGTGACAAATAAACTTGTAAACTGGAACTATGTCATTCTCCTCTGTTTAATGGGCTTACCTGTGTGTCCTTTCTGTATTTTTGCCTGGGTTTAAACAAGCTAAGGTTAAAGAAACATCCACTCTGCTACACATGTGACAAACAAAAGGCATTCAAAATATTAAAAATGACAAAACTACAAAATCTTCATCATGAGCTCAATTACCCAACTCTGGCAATTTGCTAATGAATGGCACTTCCCACTCTGCATGCGACATTCAGGCGTACTGTGAGCAAAAAAAAAAAAAAAAAAACATCTTAAAAAGAAAAAACAACCACTTATTTGCTTCAAATACAATAAAAGCCTATTTCTGTGGAGTCCTTCTTCAAGCAGCAAATGTGAGTGTGGACGGACGGGGAACATTTCCAGATGGCATGTCACTGAGATCCTCTTTTTTGTTTTGTTTTTAGTCCAAGTGTCTCCACTCCATTTCACACAGTATTGGCAAAACAAGATTTGGCGAGAATATGTGGCACAGTTTTCTATTGTCATTCCAATATGAAAGAATCAAAATACATTTTGTGTATTATAACTACAAAAGTTTAAGAAAAAGTTTGAATATGAACATTTTTAATTCAGAATGCAGGTAGAACTCACCCTTGCTAGAAGCTGACTTTATTACTGTAATGGTTTGTAAATTGCTGCACACACTTAAGACATATAATAGCCTCTTACAACACATTAAATAATATAGTGATTCAGCAAATATAACACATTTATATGGCGTCTACCCATGTCTCCAGTGGTCGTATTAACAACCCCGAGAGATGTCTATGGGAGAGCTTTTAATGTTATTGCAGCGGGTTAACAGCTATTTGAAAGCCCATTGAGTTAGCATTACATTTAAACCTCCTCAAACATAAAGAACATTATGCCCATGTCAGCTTTTCTTTCAGTGACCTGCATATAAATGTCTGCATGGATGGATTACCGTGAGAGCTTGGTTTCGGGTAGAAGCATTTGTTTTATTTATTTTGCTGGCTGGAGTATGAAAATGAATGCATGTCTCTACTAACCTGACCCAACCAGATTAATCCATCTGGCTGTACTTGTGCAGCTAGCTTTGAGCTGTGTAGCAGACCAATCACTGACTGAAAATTATATCATTTAGCCACCAGGGTTATTTTCCAAGTTTCAGTGGGTATGACTGACAGATAGATGAATGAGCCAATCAGGGGCCAGCATAGTTTCTCATACTGTGAAAACAAAACAAACATGGCTGCTTACACAGAAAACAATTCATGAAAAAATTCCAAACTAGTTCATTTTGTGGCCATGCAAGCCTGCTCACAGTGAGAAAATGATACACAATGCAGCTTTAATGTGAGGTGAGTGGTTAGATTTGAATGATATTGAACATTTCTGCGATATGGGCTCTGAAATTGCGATATGCAATATTTTTTGCATTTTTTTTTTTCTTTTCCCTTAAGAAATTCTGTGTAGGCTACATTATTTAAAGTCATTATCATATTAATAAATATATATTATGTGCATATTATCAGCACTAAGTAATTGCTTTATTATTTTATGAACTACTTTTTATTGCAGTGCGGTCCTTTGATTAGGACATTTTTCCGAGTCTCAGATATATACAGTCTATGGTCACTTGTTACTTTTTAAAAATCTGGCAACCACGGTCGCTGCCTCCGTGGCATTTCCTCACGATTCACATCATGTGTAAACTGAAGATGAGCTTGTGCGTCGTATTAAACGTGTCTGACAGATCAGAGTTTTATCACAACTTTTGTGCATTTTTAATATGGTTTTAAACCATCATAATCCGCAAGAGTCATTTTTTAAGAGAAGACGAGAGCACAGTGCTAAACACACAGGTTTTACGCACACACGCCTGATATGCGCAATAACACCTCCATGGAACACACACACACACACAGGACTTACTTTGAGATGATGCTGAGGCAGAGAAAAGTTGAACAGAGTGGCGTTTAATCCGTTTGTTTTGTGGTTTATGGTTTGGTTGTGCCGTGTTGTCAGTAATAGAGCCACTGTGCTAATGCGCTAACTCACAGCTAACTACAGATAGCCTATAACATGCTAGAATCAAAACGCCACAGCCTGTGAATTTTCCTTTGGTTTTTCTGAGTTTGAAGTGTAAAGAAACTTTACAATAGTCCTTGGGGGGGTTGTTCAAAGCGGCTCTGCAGTTCTATTTCCCCTCGATGTGGCTTCTCTTACTAGAGCCGGCATGATGGAAAATACTTGTCTTGTAAAGCTGAAATAGTCCAGAATTCTCAGGATCCAGTGTTTTTGAGCAAAGGTTGTTTGCTGCTTTTGTCTAGCTCATCTTTTCACCTGTTTACAGTAGTAATTCCCATAATGCACTGCAGCTCGCTCTAGCTAAGCTACGCAGTAAGCTACACCATCGGAGGAGCAGATTCAAAGTGGGCTAAAGTTGTCAAACCACTCAGCGCTAAAAACAAATTAATACATTCAAAATGCAATAAATTATCGTGCATCTTTGCGATCTAGATATCGCATTGTCAATATTGTGACATCTGTTTTCAATGTATCGTGTAGCCCTACGAGCATAGATTTGTTGGCTAAAAGGGGCAGAGAGTGGCATAGATAAACTCTCTCAAAAATAATATTTCAACAAACTCATAGTGCGAGCAAAATGTGTCTTCAAGTCAAAAACAAGGGAGATAAAATTCAAGTTCAGTTCTGAAAAACTCACTTTAATGTTATTAATAGTCTGTAAAAATCAGTTGTGTACTCGATGGTGACTTATTATAAGCCTGTATACAAAATCTTAGTAAAAAGCACAGTGTTTGATAAGTTTGCTTGCACATAGAAAGCTTTGTCTCCTCAGTGTACAGCCAATCTCTCTTCAGCTATGAGCACGCTTACAAAGCTCCTCACATCAATTATTAATGGACAGCTCATGTAATGTAAATTCTACTTTGTTTTATTTTTCCCACTGCCCCGTCCATTATGTTGGCACGTGTTCTGCTAAAGATCTTACAGTTTTGCCCACACATTTGACATCAGTGCATGAAAATAGAGCACAGAGCAGAGAAGAGTTTATGCATGGGCAGCTTCATCCGACTGGTCAAATGGGAATGTAAAAACATGTTATTAATTATACACTATGGACTGCAGAAATGATTATAGTGTAGTGTGTGAAAGGGGTTTTAGCCATCTAGGTCACATTCTACTGTAATTGTTCTCTTCCAATTGTAATGCATTGATTTGATGATAGATGACAACCAAAAAGCTCTGGCCATAAAAGATTCAGACATTATGTAACCGCAGAGGTGGGAAAGATTGACAAAACATATGATCTGGATATTTTTTGGAATACACAAATAGTCAAATAGTCTATTCAGCATGGTTTAGTCTATTGAGCAAAACACATTTTTGAATGTAACAGCTTCAGTAAGATTTAAGGGCCAACTCAGTAAGCCTTTAACCACAGGTACGCTTGAATAAAAGCATGTCTTTTTCCCCTTTTGGATGTTTTTGTTGCTCTAAAATAAAATATTTATAGAAAAAAAAAATCTCTTTACGCACTTCTCCAAACCCGAGTCTTCCCGCAGAGGAAGGTCTTCTACTGCTGGTAGAGTTTGAGTTTTTAATTTACATAGAATGTAAGTGACATTATATAAACAAATCTCTGAAAATTAGTGCAAAAATATAATTTTCTATTTATATTTAAAAGCGTTCAATATTCTAAAGTTTATTTTTGCTAAATTTGCATCTCTTCAAAAGACCATTCACCTTGCAACACTACTACAACACAAACGCTCAATAACACTTTTTATAATGAGATGCAGAAAGCGCACAATGGACTGATTTGGAGCTGCATTTAGTTCTGTTTTGGACCAAACATAGCTACATCTTTTGCCACTGTAGAGGGAAAGGCACACATTAATGCTTTCCTGTTGTTCTGAAACTTGAAGCGACAGATGGACAGAATGGTGGTCTCAGGTCTGTCCAGGTTTGCAGCCCTCTGAGCTCACTGTGTCCCAGTGAATGTTTGCCAGGGCGTTTGTGCCAGAGACCAAAGGCCCTGCTCTGCCACAAGGCCTTGGCACGCCCATCAGTGGAGCTCCACTTAGAGACCTCACAAGTCCCACACAAACCAGTAGGCCTGCGAGCAGAACAGACTGGGAGAACTATTTTACTAAATGAAAATCTCCACTTTTGGGGGGCATTATCTTCAATAATCAGACAATATTACTGTGTTTCATTTGAGTTAAGATCATATGGAAGAGTAGAAAATAACACATTTTGAATTTATTATGTGAATAATGAGAATCATTGTGAAGACATGCCCTGCCATAAATTTATTAAAAATGATTTAACAAAACAAATAGAAAAGTAGTTTTAAGCAACATCTTTCAAAGTGTCAGTGTAATCCCTCATTCATCCAGGAGAGATCAAACTTGGCAAGGACCAGCCGCCCAGCACTGGAAACGGAAGAGACAACTGGGCCTGGCACAGTCTACTGTCAAGTCCACACTGCATGCAGCCACAAAAAGATAAGACCCTGACAACGCAGCTTAAACTATCATCTACTGCAAGTAAAAATATGCACAAGTTGTACAGGGGAGCAACAGGAGCGCTATAGGGAACATGGAACAGAGAGGGAAGAGACAAGTATTCTTACATTCATTAATTATCTATATGGGGACAGTCAAATACTACTACATAGTAGCACTTTCTCTTGTGCCCTCTGGGAAAAGATACAGCAGCATCAGCTGTAGGACATAGGATACTCAACAGTTTTTTCACAAGCTGTGAGGCTTTTAAACAAGTGGTGTCCTCTGGACCCGACTCAAGCAAATGTACTCACAGAACTCTGATCTGGGGCTAGAGTGATTGCTTGCCAGCAAATATGTATTTTTAGGCTACTTATTAAATGTTATGCACTGTTTAATCAATGTGAAACGGCATTTCATTGATAAGTGAGTGAAAGCTCACTTTGAAATGACAATAAAGTTATTTCATTCATACTGCTGTACCTAAGTTTGCTTTTCAACATTGACGGTCTTAATGATTCTTTTATCAACTTCATCCATTTGTCTGCCAATGTACATGTTTCATTTTATTCCACATAAGCAAACTAGACTGAAACGAATACAATCAATCAATTAATCAATCAATTACTCCTTGGCAAGATGGATGCCTTCTATGTATCTGAAGTCATCACTGTAATGATTCAATTATTTACGACTGTCTGCGTAATTAAACATGCCATTCCATGCAATTTAGAGCTTCATATGTGAATACACATTTGTAATGAGCGTGAAACAAATGGAAAACCGTTTTCTTTTTTAATTTGATTTGGGTTTTTTTGTTTTTTTTTGCAGCTCTTTTGTTGAGTTTAATAAAATAAGTGAGAATTGTTTTTTTGCATCGCCCTATATTTTGGTCCACTTTGGTTTATTTTCAGTGCATTCTTACCTGTCAGCTCTTTCCCCTGACACGTTACTAAACTCACCAAACTGTGCTTGTGCCACAGCTCACAATTTATGAGTCAACAAGGGCAGCAAACAAGGAAAGATGGGTTTCAAAAAGCATAAGCCACAGTGAGCTGAGTGCGTCAGAGAGAAACTCTTCAGTTAGAAACACAGACTCCACTCTGCCCTTTTGATTCCTCTTGTATACATCACATCTGTTCATATGCATTGTTTTCAAATCATCCACTTTCATGTTGTCAAGAACATTGGGGTCCAGTGGGATGAAAATGACACCTGACAAGATGTTTCTTGCTCATCTTTTCTGCATGGCATTGACCTGACCAACCATGACTTATCCTTAAATACTCCAAGAATGTACCTACTCCAATTTCACTTTTCTGTTTGCACTCAAAAAGTGTATGCATATGAAATTTAACCATTTGCTAAAGGATTCATGAGAGTTAGGAATTCAATAGACATAATTTAAATATTTTACGGTGTGAAAATGAGGTATCCCATCTTGAATTCTTTTTAAAAGCTTTGATTTAACTTTTACTTTGAATAGATCTTTGCAGACCCATGGACATCCTGTACTATTTATAGTTGGAGCTTGTTTACATGCAAAATATTGTAATGGCTTGGCACGCTGCTGGAATGTGGGAATGCTACATGCTGATCCATGCTATGGAGACACCCACAAATTGAATGTTGGGAATCTACCAGGACCACTTGATTAGAAAGGGGAGGGAAAGGTCAGGCCATTCATCACCAACACACCTGGTCATTACTACAACACCAGAGGAAAGTGTGACAAATGAACCCTTCTCACTTTAATGGACTTGGCATTCTGGTATTCTGAATGCACACTCCAGTGCGACTTGGAGTCAACAAGCCACATTCATTCACTGTAGAGCACTGCAACACTCGTCACCTCTTCAGCCAAGACCTGGCAATTAACAAGCACCTACTCCAAAGGAAAGACACGTAATGGATGGGGACGTGGGAGGAAATGGAAATGAATGAGAGAATAACCACTGTGGCAATATGCATTAGATACAAAGGCTTTGGGAACAAGGCAGACTGCATGGATAGTATCAAGTCAAATCAGTGCCATGTATATTTGCAAATATTTAACTTTGTTTTGTTAATGTTAATACTTGAACTGAGGGAATAACAAAGTAAGACACACAAAAAAGCTTTGAGGATTATTTTTTGTAAATCTTAAATAAAATAAATGCAAACATAAATTTTATTTCCCAGAAGTAAAAAATAAAAAAAATAAAAATACATATGTTTTGGTAAAAACAATAATTGCGATAAATATGCTCGATATAAATCTGCAGAAGCACAATAATATAAATAGTATACCACAAAATCATCAGAGTCCATTTATTTTCAGTAAAATCAAGGCCCACCTATACGCTAAACCAACAGACAGACAGCCAGTAATCAGCGTTAGTGCCAGAAAATTTTACTGAAAAGGTACCAGCGCAAACAAGTGCCAGCTACAGTACATTCACAGCAACACAAGCAAATCTCCCACTTGTCACTTTTACTCGCAGACATCGCAACCAGCACGTTTGACAAATTCATATGTCACGTTGAAGCGTGAACAAAACCAACGTGGACGCTACGTGACAAAGCTCGAGAACAAATCCACCCAAATATACATTAAATAAAACGTTGCACTTACATGAAAAGAGAAAAGTTGTCATCATCTGTGTTGACCATACTTCGTCCAACTCCAAACTCACGTGGCTGTTCCGCTCACTTACATCTCACAAACTCGCCAAAGTATACACATTTTGCTTAAAATCCACCGTGTGTTGTACTTTGCTTTAGAAAGACGACGTAGGAAGCGCCTCGACATCTAAACCAATAAAAAGCTAAAACCGCCCTAGTGCTGGTTCTAATTGGTCAGCCTCGACCAATCGCTTTTAGTAGGCAATTATAGGGTTTATGGCATACTACTACTACTACTACTACTACTACTATTACTACTACTAGGCCTACTACTACTACTACTACTACTACTACTATTACTACTACTAGGCCTACTACTACTACTACTACTACTACTAATATTAATAATAATAAACAATGACAACAGTAACACCTTCTTCTTCTTCTTCTTCTTCTTCTTCTTCTTCTTTTTCTTCATATTCTTCTTATTATTAATATTATAGTTTTTTTTTTTTTATTTACTTTAATTTTATGTATTTAGTTTTACTGCATCCAAGGAGTTATGTAAAGAGAGAGCCAGACATATTCATGGAAAATAAATACACTTTATTTATCTTTTGTTTTCTCCAGCATCTAAAATAAGCACTCTTTTGCGTTTAATACAGACTATTGAAACACCACTCACACAAATGCTGTTGACAATAAGTGGGCAGAAAAATGCACTGCCTCTGCAGAGCCTCTCTTTTCTATCACATGACGTCACTTCTCCACTTTGGCCAACCCCCAAGCACAACATAGGCCACTCAGAGGCTACAATTACTGTGCCACTCAAGTCAAATGACACTCCATGTATCACACTGATCCTATCTTCTTACACTGTGCATTTAATATCCCATGTTACTTCCACATGGTTGGTTCTGAAATTGGTCATTGTTTGTGTCTATGATCTAAAACAAGAAGAAACTGTTGAATTGCCGGTCAGGAAGCTGGCAGTCATGCCCATAGCAGCAGGGTCTTATGCCCGAACACTAATTACATTGACAAATTGCACTTGGCTTCATGTCCCACAAGCAGCGATTTATGGCCCGGATGACCCTAACTACCACCACACGTGAAGGACAAAGCACGCACAGGGAGAAGCATTTAAAAAAGACAGGGATAAAATAGACCTCTTGAAAGTCACAGAAAACCTGTGACGTCTGGGCTGTGCTGCTTGTTGACATTGGCCCTGGGTATTTCATGGCAGGCACAAAGCTAATTGAATGTGCACCTCCATCTCACACTGCTGCGGCTGCTCTCCCGACTTGTGCTAAAGAACACTTCACATCTGACACACAGCTCGCACACAGGCACTGGAAATAAACGCTTCTCTCAAAGTTCACTTTTCACTGGGACGAACTTGGACAAAAGCACCAAATGCATCAGGTGAAAGGTGAGAATCAGAAAAACTATCAATTGAACATAGCAGAAGGTTGTTTATGTTTTGAATATTTGGTATAGAGCAAAGTGAAGAAGAAAGAAAATGTGGCAAAGGTGTCACTGTAAAAAAGTATTGCTGTATTTTAATTGGACCAGTCCAGAGTCAAATTTTTCTCATTGTAGTTCTGTTTGAGTTCTTGCTCATGTGTTTCTCCTAAAATTCACTAGGAGCACTATGTGAGACATTAGGAGTCCTAGTTGAAACATTAGTGAGCAATTGCTGATCTGGTCATTTATGACCATGGAGCCTCTTACAAGCATTATATGAGATAAAAAGGAGAAGTAATAGTCATGTTTAATTTTGCAAAAGTCAATTTTTGTCAAAACTGTGTGGGTGATGAGTGTATAAAAGGCCGTGAATTCTTGTGTGTCTTTAAAAATACATGCACTCTTACAAGTCTGAAAATAAAACCAGCGTGGCAGTTAAGTGTGGGTCATTTGAACACGAAGATTTAAAATGCTGCAACATCACCACCGTCGGAATGAAGACCATCACTATCAGTACCAGTGGTCCTCTGTGAAAGTGGTCAAAGTTGTAATTAAAAATGATTGTTGTTGCCAGGTTTATGAGGCAATGTTCAGACATGAATCTATTCCTATTGATCATTTGTATGTAGTCTGATTGTCTTACATGTTAGAGCCAATGCAAGGGAAACAGTACAACATAAGAAAAGTTGTTGTATGCCTCCTTTGTAGTCAGCGGCGTGCCACCAACAGAGCAAGGGTGCTCCATTCTTCGCCTGCTTTTGAGTGTACGCATCATCAAAGTGAGACATGGCCATCTTGAATACAATTAGGCAGGCTCAGCCCCAAAGCTAGTGTAATCACACAGCAGAGAGTAAGAAGGAATGAGAATGACAAGCCAGGCTGCTGCATCTGCACTTTCATCTATTGCCCTTTTCCCATCCCGTCACTGTTCTGCCAATGTGAGCGATGTGTGTACAAATTGAGGTGCATGACAGGTCTAATTTATCAGGCTTGAGTCACCCAGCTCTTTTATTAAAGCAATGCTTCTTTCCAATTTCATAGCTAAATGCCAACTTTGTCTTGCTTTAGAAAGCACATCAGATGTGCAGACCTAAATACAGAGAGCAAGTGTATGTAGCTACTGAAATATATAGATTAATGATTGGTGATGAGTCTTATCCCAAAACACCAATTGTTTTAGTGTCAGCACAAGGCACTCTCTAGAAATAAAAAGAGCATTAAAACAACACTTGATGTTAGATCTTGATCAATTGACATAGATCTTGATCAATCACATTATAAACAGTAGAAAGTGTTAAGAACATGGAAAGTGGAAAACACCAATCCCAGATCTGCATCAGAGCAGCACACACGTCCTGGACAGTCTGTGGTGTTATGTTGAGAACGTTCATTTTGTCTTCTTTAAGTAGAATAGTTTAAGTTTTCTTTTATATCAGACAAAGGCTGAAATTGTGTAACTACCTTTACATGTTTCGACGGTGACTTCCGTCTTCATCAGAAGCGTCACACGATGGTAGGTGTGACGTGTGTTAAAAGTTCCTCTAAGGCGTGGTCAACCTGACAGTCCTGTCAGGCTGACCACGCCTCCTGCCGGCTGGTGGTCGTCGGAAAAGTGAGTCCCATGTGCGGGAAAGTTGGAATGATCCCTCGTTGCGATTCATTGTGTCTGCGCCTCGCTTCCTAATCTCTATTGCTTCTTTGATCCAGCGTTTGTACTTATTTGACTCTTGGTTGATGATCCTTGACTTGTCCCAATCCATTACGTGGTTATTACGTTTGCAGTGATCTGATATCAGACCCTAGTGCACTCAGACTTGTGACTCCACAGGGCCCTAGTGCACTCAGACTTGTGACTCCACAGGGCCTAGTGCACTCAGACTTGTGACTCCACAGGGCCTTAGTGCACCCAGACTTGTGACTCCACAGGGCCCTAGTGCACTCAGACTTGTGACTCCACAGGGCCCTAGTGCACTCAGACTTGTGACTCCACAGGGCCCTAGTGCACTCAGACTTGTGACTCCACAGGCCCTAGTACACTCAGACTTGTGACTCCACAGGGCCCTAGAGCACTCAGACTTGTGACTCCACAGCGCCCTTGTGCACTCAGACTTGTGACTCCACAGGGCCCTAGTGCACTCAGACTTGTGACTCCACAGGGCCCTAGTGCACTCAGACTTGTGACTCCACAGGGCCCTAGTGCACTCAGACTCCACAGGGCCCTAGAGCACTCAGACTTGTGACTCCACAGCGCCCTTGTGCACTCAGACTTGTGACTCCACAGGGCTTTAGTGCACCCAGACTTGTGACTCTACAGGGCCTTTGTATACATAGACTTGTGACTCCACAGGGCCCTTGTGCACTCAGACTTGTGGCTCCACGTTTCTCACATGGCTGAATGTGTATTGAGTGTCTATAGCAGTGTTGCTAATAATCTCTGTCCTTTGTAGTTAAATAGTAACTGGATGTACAAGAATAATTGAGAAAAGGCGATATACTTTTCGGCAGGAGTCCGTTTGTCTTTGATGTTTATTCAAACACCATTCACAGGCAAACCAGGGCTACTGAGAGACTGAGACAAATTAGTATCTTCAAATGAGTTCTTATCCATTAATGTCTCAGAGTCAATTAAATTTATTTCAGTGCTAAGCAAAACAGCTCAACAGTGAAGCAATTAGAAACGTGAGAACCAATTATCAGTGGATCTCTGTGTGTCAATTTAGCCCATTTAAAAGTGTTCTAGCTGCACTATAGGCATCAAAAGTTTCAGAGAGACAAACTGTTGTTGGTATTTGCTTATGTTATTTGAAAAATATTTAATAACCAAATATCTATGTATTGAATACAGCATTTATGGTTTAAGTTTAGTGAGGAAGTAAACATATTGTTTTCATTCTTTAAAGTCAGTTTTAGAGCTGTTGGCTCCCTGCTGCTCAGCTCACTTCCTCTGCTCCTGTTGGGCTCGTCAGCCTCCTCTCATCTCTGCTGGTTCTCAGCCAACCCACAAGTTCAGCAAAGGAAGGTCTGTTGCTAGGCAACAGCTCTGAGTGTATGATTAAAACTTTGATTTCCAATCTATCACCTGAGAGTCATGTGTGCTTCTCTCCTCTGATGCTCGGCAGAGCAGCTGGGATGGACTCATGCTCAGAAGCTCCACTCTCTCAAATGAATTCGGACTGTGAAATTTGAGTTCACATGGAGAGGGCTCGCTCATCTACAACCACCATTCCTCCAAAATGTCCCTCCAACACCTGACTAATCTTCACTTTTTATTAAAGAGACAAATATTGGACAAACTTATATTTGCACTAAACAGAGCCAATGTCAACATGTAGCTTATTGTATTTATACTAGCAGTCTTTTTGCTCTCTCACTATCATTATTCACATCCTGTAAAAAAAAAAAAAAAAAAAAAAAAAAATTTTGTCATTGCTTTGTTCATTTTGTTGTGACTCCAGATCAAAGTGAGGCTTGTTAAAGTAGAATGTGCACATCTCTTATCAGTCTCTGTCAGCTCAGATGGAGAAGTTACAGGCATATTCCATCATTATGATTGATCCTTATCATGGCCCTGCTGAATGTTCCACTGCTTATGTGTGAGGCACAGGTTCTAAGCTGATGAGCAATGTCACACACCTCACAGTCTGGGCTGCAGGCGTTTCTTGGTGATACATGAATGACATATCTCGTGCTGCTGAATGTCTTCATGAAACTGACAGGTATGTGAGCGCATGTGTGGAGCGAGCATGTGTGTGAGAGAGATCCCACATTCATCTAAATGGGCCCCTCTGGCATCCACGGCATTCCAATAGCTAGAAAATCTAATCTTGGGAGCGAAGATGATAAGAGGCTGGCACTGGAGAGGAGAGAGGCACAGGAGCAAGTGGAAGTGGGAAAAAGTGGGAGGTTAAAAAAGAGTGTCAGGGTGAACGGTGACAAACATTTTGTAGCTGGAGGCGACAAGCAAGAGAAAATATTGAGGGGCTAAATTGGACTGAGGGAAGAGACACGAGGGGCTTGACTGGGCACCACATTACAAGATGTGGTTGTGCCAGAAAGAAGGCTTTAGTTATTTTATTATTTTTTTAACTTAAAGAGCATTGTGAATTCTGCTTGACATATACGAAACAAAAATAAATTCAACAAATAAACAAACAAATACAAAAATAAATACAAGTACTGTAAATAAATACATATGCTGCTTCAAACACAAACTGTGTTCTCCATGCACATATTTAGCCTGTAAAGTGCCTTTAAATGTAAAGTTATACTGTGCAAAAGACAAAGCTAACCCTAAAAATCTCTGAAGACAAGCAGCTGGCTTCCCACAACCAGAAAACTTCAAGTGAAACTTGTTTTGCAAAGAAACAGCACTGCTTCACATTGTGTGTTTAAACCAACGTGTTCTCATGGAATGCGTAAAATAGCACGCCATGACAAATTGCGTGTCACGACGACGCCCTCTGTTTTGGCGTGCAAAAATCGTTTTTTCTTGCGTCGTCTGGACACGCCTAGTGGTTGACGACAAACACGAGGTTTTTCAAGGGGTTAACGGCGAAATTTAAGTCTGAAGTTACAAAAATGGGTAAGTTTAGCTCTTTGGCTTGGAGCTGGTTAAGGTTAGGATTAGGATTGTGTTAGTTTTCATGAATAATAACACCTCTTAACATTCACCATTGAAATGAACTGGGACAGAAACGCGTCAAATACACACGCATAAAATAGAAGTTGCGTTCATATGACACGCTGTTTACAATAGCGTGGTATTCACACGCTTATCCATGAGAACTGACTGGTTTAAACTGCTTAGCGCACATGTGTCAAAAACAAGGCCCAGGGGCCAGTTGCGGCCCTCCACATCATTTTAAGCGGCACTCAAGATCTTTTAAGGTTTGCTTTAATCTTATAGAATCATGATGGCAATGTGGCTTTTTGTCAAAATGAGTTTGACACCGCTGGCTTAGAGCATGACTATTTGATGTAAACCTACTGCTTCCCTAACGTGACATCAGTAGTCTCACTATTATTCTAGTGATACACACAAGGACCAGCTGCTGCAGATCATGACCCGTGCTGCTGTTTTGACTTGTCCTGTCAGTTCTCATGTCTCGAGTACTGCTCACGTCCCAAATACACAAACTAGCAGTAGGTGTGTGTCAAACCTGTATACAGTATTAGGTTTTGCAATTCTACAGTGGGCCTGTATTACAGATATATTGGCTTGGTGAGGCTCAATAGAGAAACAATGCCAGAGTGTTGTACGACAACAACAACAACAACAACATGATGAAACTCACCAGTGACTTCTAATGAGAATCTGATTTCTTTTAAATGTAGTCAATAGGTTTGTACCAGTTAGATGCCTCTGAATTATTAATAATTATTTTTCAGGCTATACTTAACGGTTAAAAGAATTTTTAAAATGCAAGGAGATTGCTCTAAAGGGTTCACTAACATCACTAAGTAAAAATAAAGCCAAACCTTAAATTCTATTCACAGGTTTTGTATTTGTACTGCCAACTCTGACTTTATTTTTCCTTGTGATTGTGTGGGAGTGCAGTGAGTGATTTGACTAGCACCTGTGTGCTAGCACACTCCTCCTGGCACCTGAGGATCACAGTGTTCTTTAGACCACTCCACTGCAGAAGTAGCCTTGAGCTCTTTCATTACAGCTCAACCTGATTGTGTTTTCTGCACAGCTTCATAACAGAGAGTAAGCAGATCTATCACTAAGTTAGAAACAGTCCAAATCAGCAGGGAGGGCTTGCACTCTGGAAACAGAATAGAAGTATTCAGTATTTGAAGATCTTAACATTAGGTGATGTCACAATCCCAAGCTTTAATACATTATAGCTTATGCAATATGTTTGTAGAATTTCATGCTGTTTCGTAGCATGTTACACATTAAACACACGAAGAGCAGTCTAAACTGAAGGTTTTCATATCTTTGCCTAATAAATGGCGCTTTTCTAATTGTTATGGCAGTAATAACCCAGATACTCTGGCAGCAGACAGGACAATAAGATTTCTGACAGAAAACTGACAGGACAATGAGGATCAGAACAGCTGATTTGGACATGTTTGTGCATTATCCTGGATACTGTTAGCATATCATGGCATACAGCGCTGACAGTTCCCTATTAGTAATTGTCCTATTGTTATGAGCTGTGGATAGCGGTAATTGGAGATTCACTGTTGACTGTTTTTCATGATTAAATATAATGAGCTGCTTTTCCTTGTTCGCAGAAGAACATTATCAGACTGCTTTCTGCCCACTTTATTCATTAAAGAAATACTTTATGGGAAACAAAGTTGAACTGAGGAGATTATTGCTGTTGGCCTTTCGTACTAGTGTAAATTTGCAACTTTTTAGGAAAAAGTAATTAACTTGTGGATTGAAAAAGTTAAGTAAGTGAAGAAAGGCCAGTGCATTGGGATGGGGCTTTCTTAAGTGTGATAAATTGGTTGGAGAGGAGGATGTTAAAATACAAACTACAGCCACTAGGAATCAGTAAAGGGACTGATTAGTGTGTCTCAGGTCGCTCCAAGGTTACAAGTAAAGATTATGTGGCTAAAGTAGCTAAAGTGGAGATAGTGGCGGCAAGAAGATCAGGGGTTTGCATATGAAGGCCCCAATAAATAATAAATTAACAAATAAATATTAAAATATATGTCCCCCAGAACATTTTTTTTTAATATATCTAGTGAAGTGAAAACAATTTGTAGTGTTCGATCTACATAAATGTATGTAAGGCTTTTTCAGAATCCAGGAAATCAGTATCTCACTCCAAGTCAAGAATAAGAGAGGGTTAGGATCAAAAACTAAAATAAGTAAGTTGGACTAGCTTCTCATCTCCTTTTCTCAGATATATATTATTACACGGCCAAACAGATCATCATTTTACATTTTGTTCATTGTAAACAAAAACCTTGATCTAAAATGGCTTAATAAAAAAACATGTGTCCAGTTCAAACCTGCAGAATGGTTAAGCTCGGCCTCTTCAAACTATTCACCAACACATTCTGAAATGTCTCTCATTTAAAGTGCCTAATCGATCACCTCTCTGTGCTTTTATGAATGATGAAGGTAATGTGACACATGCAGCCAGATACAAGCTTTTTATAATCAAGTTTGTGTGCTTAGATTATGATGAATCACGGTTTTTGCTTCCTTAAAAACATATATAAACAGAAACATTGAATTTCAAACTTTTTACTTAAGTCACGCTTTGCTCACTTACACTTTCCGAATTTTTCACCTTTTTACAGCTTTTAGGAGCAAGGAGGGCGTGTATGCTAACGACAGTTAATGCTAATAACATTAACCTGGATCTTAATGAAGATAAGTTTGTTATTTTAAGTTCGGGAGCAGGACCACACCACATCTACGCCCCTTCTGGTTGATTCACTATTTAAGCCACGTGTTCACATACCACCTTTGTCCACTGTCTTCGTGCCCCACCCGCCGTCCCCTTTTCCATAAATTTTATTCTCTGACTGCTTCTTCTTACAGGTACGGGGGACACGAGGCCTGGGAACATTGAAGCCAAATCATACAGCTTATCAAAAATTCACAAAATCATCATTATTCAGTCCTTCAATAAACATTATTCACATCTAGTTGTGGTTTGGGGTCTTTGCTACTGAAGTGAACAAATGCTAGGCTTACAACACTGCAAACAAATTTTCATCTCAGTAGTTACAATAGTTGAAGTAAAAGATTTTATTATTATTTTCTTAAAATCTGCCTTTAATGTTGTTTCAAAAATTACATAGATTCAATATTTAAAACATAATGACCTCCCCTCTATGAATATTTTTTTTTTGTATAAGCTAGTATATCCAGTATTTATGTATCTTAATTAGGCCTATTCCAAGATTAAAGTCATAAATGGTCAAGTTAGCTGTTTTTCTGGCTTGTTTTACATTAGTAGACCAAGAAACAGTTAAAATACAGAATACTACTGGTTATTTGTTAAAAATATGTGTCTATCGTCGACAGTGCTCTCTGAAAATCTGGCAACCTTGATGACACTGTAGAAATACTTTTGCAAGAATCACTTTGATTACTCTCAGACACTAACCTATATGTTCTAGCTTACACATGTTCTGCAGCTTTACCACTCAACCTCCCAGGGCATTTTTAAGTCCAGAATTGGGCACTACTTATTCATAATAGAGAGCAAACCATTGTGGGAGACCACTGTCCATCCCAATGTCCTTGTGCCTATTCTAGCTGTAGTCTCTGTAATACGATGCTGCAGTATAAATGAAGTCCATAGGTCCTTGAGTCATCCATCATCTTCCACTCCATCCATGTCAGTCAGACGCAGACACTGCCGCACCAATCATGGCAGTGTCATGCTTGTCACTGCAGAGCTTAAATACATCTCCAGCAATCCCTCCTTATGCACGTTTCAGCACATGACAGGCTTTTGAATAGCATATTAGCCATCTCCGCCCACAGCAGAAGAAGTGCAGATAGCCCGGCGCGATAATGAATGGCTGTTACATTGGGTGTATAAGTGTGCTGCCCCCCACAGGCGCAGAGATCCGACAGGACTGTTACTGTATACTCTCCTCTCATCAGTCTATCCCTTCATCCTGGGTCTTACGGGACAGCAGAAGCAGGATTGAGCCCGATATTAGCCAAGGCCCGGGCCAACCCACTGGGGAGCGAGAGGATTTAGTGGGGTAAACCTCTCACTTTGAAGTCCCCTCAAACAGCCCAGCAGGACACTGTAAAACAAGGGATTGTGGGAAATTCAGTGGATGATCCAAAGTCATCAAACAAAAGGAAAAGCTGTATTGGCGGTAAATGTATTGTTCAAGATTAACAGATTGTTTCTTGATTGGAAAAAATGCTGCAGTTTATTTTGAGCTTACCCAAAGCATTCTGAGGCTTTTTTATGAGTGTAGAAAGTACAAGATTTCACGTGATTGGTGATCTACAGTTACAACTGACAGAAAATATTTGTAGCCATTTCTGGTAGCTTCAGTAATGAAAGTAAAGTCAAGCTAATAACTAGCATGACTGACTCAGTTTCGGCATGTGATAAGAGAATGACACCCATCACTGCCATAGTGTTCAATCCACGACACAGTCTGTCTCCATTAGATCCATTTTGAATGTCTGTCATAGCATCTGAAGCATAAACCCACTTTCTGTGTATCGTAAAGTTGGTTTTAAATCTATGTTGTTCATTCAGAATATTTCTAAGTAAAAAAAAAAAAATCTCTAAGTTTCAGTTTTACATTTAGCAACTTTCCCGCACAGGCAAAACCTACAGCGCCACACGCTGGTCAGTTACAGGTAGTTACTGTACTGTTACTGTACATAAGATCAGATCAAGCTGGGGATGAGCAAAAATAATGATGCTCCAACATAATAATCACTCCATCTGGATCTTTACAACAAATGTAAAAGCTAACAATTGTTAATAAGCAAACTTTTATTGTCTATATTGTTCAAGACTAACAACATTAAGGATTTCCATTGTAATTTTTTGTTTTTAATTAAAACAAAAGCCTCCCACCTCACAATTGATAAATTCCACCATCTTTGTTTTTCAGCCGTTCACATGCTTTTCCTCTTATTAAAATACAGGGATGGAACATGGCTGCCGGACACACAGGTAATTGGAGGAGGCTGTCATCTCTCGCACAGACAGAGGAGTGCAGAAATGTCATTGTGAAGCCTGGCAGTCGGGGAGCTGATAAAAGTGACATGGCTAATTGTGGTGGCGTATCAGCGAGCTCAACAAAACTCCAGAGACCTCATGAATGGCTTCTTCCTCTGTTGTTGTCTTCTCATCTTCTCTGCTGGATGTTTGGAGGGAGGACAGACTGCGGAGGAACTGTCAAAGATGGATGTCATAATGCTGGAATATGAGCAGAGGAGTTAATGTGAGTTTAGGTAACGTTGTTTAAAGCAGTGACCTTGGGTGAGGACAGAGAGTTTGGTTTCTTTATACAAGCGGATAGCAGCTGTGAAAGAAAGAGAGATTTAATATGGGAATGTCTGTTAGAAAACATATCTGAGACAGTTTACAATGGCAAATAATGCACTGGACTTAATGGTGCACTGGTCACCACCTGTTGTCCACGGTCACTGCCTGTTTCTATGGAGATATAATTGGTCTGTCTATAATGTTTCTTGGTATGTATGTTATTAAGCTCATTTGTGAAAAAATTAAACTGTCTATTGTCTTGAAGTGCGCATGACATAGTAAACATGATTAAGATTTCACTAAACATTTAGCTTGTTTTTACAGAATTTGGTTTTGGTGAAGCTCATTATTGTCTTTTGCGCAGTAAATATCCATTATGGGAATCCATAAATGTTACTTAGCAACCACATTGTACAGCTTGGTCAAAATCAACAAAAATAACTCAGGAGTGACAAATTAATTATAATTTAAAGTATGTTAAATTTTGTCGTTTCCACAACTTATGTGGAGGGATTCTGCTTTAGAACTCCAATTATTTCCTGTAATTTACTAATTGAAATTATTCATTTCTTCATGAATTGCAATTTAACTGCTGTAAAACTATGATAAATACTTACCACAAAGATCAATCTGTCATTTGGGCTTTAATGTAAATCTTGTATATGTTAAGCAACTCTCACTTTACTACTTTTTGGCTGGAATAAAAAACAAAACAGATTTCTGTAGTGTTTGAGACCAAACATGAGTTTGAAATGGCTGGATTCTGATTTAAAGACTGTTGAAGAAAAATATGCATATAAATGACTAAAGTAATGTAAGAAATTAAAATAAGATGGAAATGAGCTTTATGCTAAATCTGGCATATTTACGCAATTGTTTTATTTACTAATATGCACCGTCCTCTTCAAATAAATGAACTCTAATCAATAGAACCACGTTCTCTGACTAAAAGTGAGAGCATTTTTTATCAATATCATTTCAGGCACTGCTTACATTACAATTTTCAACTGATCTGGAAATATTTATACTTTCAATTTATCTTATAGTTATTGTTTTTTCGCTGATAAATATTAAAAGTATTTTTTACTCTTAATATGTACTGTTCATGGTATTTTTTTAGGGGGAATTACCAAGCTTCAAGTCAAAACTGTACAAACAGGATGTGCTGGCCAATGTAATATTTAGTAAATGTGCACCTGCTCCTCTCCACTCTCACCCCTCCTTTACTTTTCCAGCACTGCTCAGTTTACCAGCTCTATTTGAAATGTGGTTGTTTGGGGTTTTGTATCACTTAAAGTAACACACTTGAGTACTTCTTCCAGCTCTGTTTACAAGCAAAACAAAAACATGAATAAAATAACACAAATGATACAAATTGTAAATCACACAAGTAAATATATTCCTTAGTTTGTTCAAAGAATTCAGCATCATGCTTTTACCACAACACGCAGCACATACACAATCGGTGTATTCACCTGTGAATGTGCGGAGCTGCTATGCAAAGTTAGCCATACCTGCATAAATCATTTTCATACTCCTACAACATAAATGAAAGTGAAGGAGGTCAGACTGTACAGGACAATTATGGAAATCCAATCTTGGGACAGGGCTAACTGCTGCTGGAGTGTGCACTACAGAGGAAGGGCACAGGGACACTTGTGATTAATCACCGTGGAAACTGTGGTCAGAGCAGACCTGACTAATGCCACGAGAGGCTGCTCATTCAATCAGACAGAAAAGGGCTCCAACCAGGCCCGAACATAAAGGTGCACTCAAGACCATGGTAAAGTTCTGCCACTGATTGGCAACGCTTTAATAACTTATATTAATTATCACACACTGGCATCAATTATTACCTGTGGGGAAATGTGTAATTGTACATACTTTTGTTATTTTTTACAGTTTTCGAGTATAGCCAATCAAAATACACTTTGCTGTAATCAATTTTGGTTTTAATAACCAGCACTTCTTCCAGCAGATTTAATTGGATCGTTAAAGAGAAGCTAAACCCTAAAATAAGTTTTTTTGGCTGTGATAACACATGTATATGGCTGGTTTAAGTCAGCAGATTGCGTAACGTTCTTGGGTCATTTTTAGCACTTCCTCAGTTGTCACGAATACTGTATCTCAACATAGCACCATTTTCATTTCAAAAATAAGTTGAGCCCAGCGGATAAGCTGAGCTTGCTGGATACTCCTTCGAATATGTGCTAGCGGCCTCTCACGCATCCAACGCTTCAGCGTATGAATAATAAGTAACCACGTCAAAGAGAACTAATAGACAACACAGCTGGCAATTTCCTAAATTCCAGGGCACGATGAAGGCGTGCCACGCTGGACACTGCGCGTCGTGTCTACGTAAAGCCCGCGGCATCACATATGATCCGGCCCGTGCCGCGACAGGCCAAAGAGCTTTCATTGCGACGTGCGAGATGTGTTAGCGCCACTACCACAAAACGTGTTTCAAATATGTGAAGTGAGAGAGTTTTAGGAGAGAAGTAGAGCTTCTCTATTAGAGAGATAAAAACTCAACCCAGAGAGCTCATAGAGCTCCTCGCCACCAGGAAACAGAAGCACACAAAAACAAATATTTCAATATAACTACAAGCAAAACCTACAACTACATGAAAAAGCCACCGCAGGGAGGGGAAACGCACTAAGGAGGCGAAGTGAGCTGATAAAGGAGAGAACTAAGTAGTTCTGCCTATTAACCGATCGCCTTGGCAGACTTGAAAATGACTGGTGAACCAAATCACTACAACTTGATGTCAGAGTCTAGATGAATATGTCGATGTGCGACTGTCACCATGTCAGATCTCGAGTGTCAGCGCCCCCCCCCTCCCCAGCAGATGGTGTTTTAAACACCAAGTAAGTCTACACCACCATGACACAAAAGTTGTTGGGGACACATTTTGTCCTGATCGTTGTCACATGATTTACACCCACAAAACACCTGCTGCAAGTTTGAAATGCTGTTCAATCCAATTCACACTCCTCCCTTATATCTCCTATGACTCGCGCTCCACTATCCCTCTAATACCTTGTTTATATTTGTGACTATTTTTCCATGACTCCTATTAGAAACTCGTGCATTTAAGCCGAGGTAGACTTTAGCCCGTTCAGAGTCCACTTTTGTAATTATAATACCAAAAGTTCAAAGGAGAGAGAAAAAAAATTACTGAGATCCAGACCATAAGACGGTGTGTAATATAAGGCAATATCTATATACGTCATGCCAAAGAGCTGCAGAAGTAACCACACATTCAAAATAAGTTTCAAGTTCAAGAAAGCTTAGTATACACGTTAGAGGCTGATGATAGAGCACAAGAAATATTCCAAGGCAGTGCAATGAAGATGACAGATCAGAATCGAGATAGATGTGATACTATTCTAATCAATACCTTGGCAACACCATAGACGCCACATCTAATCGAAGGGTAAAGGAATCTCTTCATTCAACTATAGGTACAGTATATGTAACGATATCATTACATAAACTCTGATTTACAGAGACATCAGAAATATTAATTCCATTCTTGCATTTTAATGCACAATCACAAATAGTATGTCCATAGTTTGAGACATTCTGGCTTACCTCCTATTTCATGTTGTTTGCGCAAATATACGGTGTTGTATTATTCACTGTAACGATGGATGAATTTTCCAGGTTTCAGTTATAGCCAACATATGGATTAGAAGAGAAAATAGGCGCAGAACCATTACAAAGAGCTAAATTATGACAATCATCACGTCGTGAACTCTTAGGACAACACGCACAACTGTAAATAAAAAAAGACATAAATAAGATAAAATTCTACATACATAAAATAAATATCATTAGAAAACCAAGCACTAGAGAAAATAAAAAAAAGCACACAGGGAAAGGATAAACACTGAGTCGATAGATGGTCAATAAAAAAACAATTTTATTACTTTTTTTATACTTTACAAAAAGTTTTCACACTATAAAAAAGTAGTATCTCACTGTCAATAAAGAGGGATGGACATTAGTTATATACATATTAGTAGTAGTACAGAATGACTTAGTAGTGATTAAAAAACTAAATTAATAATACTCCTACTGCTTTTTGCTAGCTGGAGAGCTGGATACAATAGTCCATTTTGTAATATAGCTCTTGAGATCTGAACACGTAGCACACAAGCCTGCTGAACACGAACTTGTAGCAGAGATACACTTAAGCTCTCATCTAATATGTTTACTTAATATGTTTATTGTATTTCTGAGCACGGTTATTGTATGAGGAGCGCTTTGAGCTCGATCTGTACACACCTTGTCAAGGAGCATGTGAGGGCTAGTAGGACCAGACTCATATTATCAGAGATAGATATCATAACTTCTGGACTGAGTGAGCCTATTAGAACAGTCATTTATGAGCAAAGATACCAAGAGAAGCTAAATAGAACAAGAAAAAATAGAAGAAGAGAAAAAGAGGATGCAAGATAGTATAATACATAATAAACAGACCTCTGGAGGTTAAATGTCAAGGTATTATATATCCTCTAAAGGTAATATCTAGTGCATGAGTGAGTCCATTAAGCTCAAAACTAATGTGGAAAACGAGTCGTTGTAGTACCTGAGTAATGGAATGTTATTAAGACTCTTAATAGCTCTAGTTGACGAATATCTTTGAGAATTATAAAACTGTGGCACTGATTCTCTGGCTTTAGATGAAACTATTATCCTGTTGTTAGAGAACAGAGTTATATTTTGTTAAACTCGTAAACAGCAGATTGCAATAATGAATTTGACAATGGTGACATGACTTGGTATTCGCCACATGTCCGTAAAAGCTGAGCATTTGAGCATACTCCATAAAGTAAGAGGAGCGAAGAATCTTGTCATAAGATGCTATATATTATATTATATGAAAAACTAGAGCTGGATACTGAATGCCTCGATGCTTATATTTGTCATACACTACCAACAAGTGAGATTAATAGAAAAACACTTATATATAACTAATTCATAAAGTAAATTATTTAACATCTTTAAAATAATAGTTTGACATAGCAAGATAATTATTAAAAAATCACAGTGATCCTCTAGCATGAAATATATTACGATATAGAACTCTCTATAGCTCTTAATACATATTCTCATCCTACAAAGTTATAGATATATGTGTGGATTAGCAGATATGATATATCATATTGTATGCTACTATATTAGTAAACGTGTCGTGTTAATGATGTGTTCATGCCATTAAATTCTGGCTACTTCTGTCACCCTTGCCAATGAACATCACACCTTTTGTTTCTCATAATTACCTGCAGGATGTTAGATAGTTACACGATAGATATATCTGCTGAGCCACAAGAAACTCCTCACAGAGAGAGAATTTAGAACCACAAGCGAAGTGTATAAAGAGATTAAGTATAACATCCAGTTGGTCAGCCTCAGTGTAGAGGTTCAACGCAATTCAATTATAAGAAAGAATAAATAAATGGTCTGAGCAATAAGTATCAACATTCAATGGCACGGCGCCTGTGCGTGGCCCTCAACTGATTAGCTCCTATCTTATCCTGGGCAGATGACAAATAGAGAAGAGCGATGGTAGCGTACCACGTTGGATGGACGAAGTCTCTATATCATATGCACAGCCATAAACTACGACGTCCGCCGAAATTGAAATGCATAGACAGCGATGTGTGAGCTAGTAAGCGCTACCAATTTTAAGAGAGTACGCAGCTGCCTCGTTACCACTAACCAGAGCTCTCCTTCATAATCTTTCGAAGAGTACACCTCGCCGCGATCCTAGAGATTTAACTGGGAGAGACCTTTCAGGTACCTACACGTAAGGATGACATGAGACAGAGAGGTACACGATAGATATCCTATGTAGGAAAACTGTGTCTAGATTACGCTATAGCGAAATGTTATGACAGCATCACATTTGGACATGACAGAAAAACACTCTTACACTGTGACTTAATAGTGCGACTATAACACACACTCGTAACACATGCCACACTCTCTTCACAACCGAATATTAACGAGGCTATATCTATAACACTATGTTCTGCAAAGTGTGTGGACAGTAACGACTAATACCTGACTACAGCAAAGATGTCCTCTGACATCATGATTATGCGCTATCAGTATTCGCACATCGAAAAATGTTGCCTCACCCAAGACTTAACGCTAGTGTGACTCTTTCCAGCTCTTCAGTTCACAAAGGTGAGGCAAGTTACGTTCGTTTAGTACGCTTGGGTCGATCTCCGACAGGACTTGCTCCGCAGAACCATTTGCAGACCTCGCGCCGAGATTCAGTAAAAAGGTTCTGCATGTCCTCTGGGGACGGGCTGCCTCAGCCACTCTCGCGATACTCTGTTACTCTTCCAGCTAAAGAAACAACACCACAAAACAGCATACGTAAATGTCTTACGTTGCTGCGACCATAGTGAATTTGCATTTTTTGTGATGCCAAGAGGTAATGTCGCAAATATTCTTGTCTCTAAAAGAAAACTAAGATTAGAGGATGAGATTGCCGATTAACAAGCATAAAATATCTTGAATTTACTTAGGACGATCAGATAGCCCAAATACACTACTCATAGCTCTTATCAGACTCGCTGCCCATTGAAATTCTTTTATATATCAATCCCTAAGCTAACCTGGATTCTTGACCGGACTGAAAACTTTCACCTATCTAAGCCGTGTACACCACATTTTTGGTCAAACACAACATGAGAGCAGACCTAAAATAAATTCCTTAATGAGAAATAGTCAGTCACGGAATCCAGCGAATTTTCTGATCTTGTAAGAGAGCATGAAGGATGCACCAAGAGTGTCGCTGAACACAAGTCAGGAAAAGTCATTATGTGAATAGCTCACATTCGAAAGATCGAACACGGAATGGCGCATACGCGTGTGCTTCTCCACGAGAGGCGGTCAGGAAATTATCTACTGTAGTAAAATTGATTGAAAATTCTTTGAGCACGAAGTTTTGGGTCAAATGCACAGTCCCAGAAGTCTCAAACTCTGGGAAACATACGTTGTGAGGTCCGCGAGAGCTTTGGCGACACACCCCTTTTAGTCCTGTAGTTAGTGCGATCGACAGCGGGGATAATGGAGAGATACAGAATGCGCGTTGTTTATTCGATACCAAGAATTTCTTTGGTCGACACAGCTCTACACTTATACGAATGGCATCCTAAGCCCTTGTAAAGTCTTCACCACTCTTAAGTATGGTCTCCTGCATGCCCGTGGTGTATTGCTGCAACACTATATGATATTCTCACCTAGAGCACATCTCTTTCCTGGCACTCTTGCTGGCAAGAGCACGGGTAGCTTATATTTCAGAAGATATAACATGTGATCTACTAAATATTACTCACCCTGCGGAAACCTAACTAGCAGATAATGAGAGCCGTGCCTAAGATGTCTCCAGTGAGCGCTCAGAGTATGAATATCTAGATGATAGATTTGCACCATAATCCTAATCATTTATGTGCCGTATTTCCGCACGTCTCAACATATGCATTGTATTATTTATTACACACTGCTGTGTCTAAAACCATTAAACAAGAATGAAAGCTATGTAGTGATAATTGTCCTCTATGAATGCGAGTATACCATCCCAGACAGTCTGACTACTTATTGTGTGTTGATGAGAGATGTAACCGATCAATCGTAAAACGAGGACTTGCCTTCAGTGTCAACACAAACCCGACAATGTGTGTTTCCTAACACATATGCATCACACAAAGATGCAAACTAAGACCTTCAGCACTCAATCAGGACACGACAGTCTCCGTCAAGCAGTCCAAGAGATCACAAAAAAAAGTACTTAATAATTAGATCGGAACTTTTAATCCTAATGGTCCGTTTTATTTCGTGATCTGATAAACCACAAAAGATTCGATTTAATATTCCAAGGCACAGTCGTGTTTGTTTCCGGAACCCATCCTAATGAAGCGCCGGAATGTTTTCCTCAAGCGAAGTAACCTGCAGCAATAACCTCCACTATTATTTAATATAAGCCTTAATTATTGGCTTGAGTTCCCGGTCGTTCTGTGGACAGTCATTATACTTTCATACCAAATCTCATTTTTGATAATTGATAATGTAAGGTCTGTTTTGGATCTGCGAGTACTCTTCTCACTATTCTTCATTTGTAAGCTAGAGAAGTGCATAAGCTTCAATCGTGTGCATAGCATTTATCATATAAACACTCATAAAGGTAAATAATCACATCGTAATCTGTTGCAATACTCTTATTCCTCTTCTCATAATGTTCGCTCGTCACAAACTCACAATCTTAAGACAGAGTCAGCTCATTCTTTATTCATATACATCAATATGAGCATATTGCCACACCACACCAGTAGGAGTTAGCTTAGTTTCACTATCGTGTTATAACCTGCTCCGCACGTCGGGGGGTAGCCAAAACTGCTTCTTGCCCATTTACTATAACATCGACTTACTATCAACTTATAAAGTCAAGTGATAACCCGTGTCATCACTGCAACACAGGTGCCAAAGTGAAGTAACCCAGCACACGACTTAACAAAGAAGCAGAGCACTACAACAAAATTGAAAAGAAATACACAGAACAATACTTCATAGAACTCTAACTTGAACATCGGAAATCTAATCAAAGCCTTTTCAGGTACTATATAAGATCTGAAAGCAGAACACTGCAAAACACCGCTCAGTCTTTAGCTAACACAAAACAAAATAAAGAGAAAGGATAACTAATATCACATCAAAGAAGCGAATCTAATAGCCAACAAATTTATGAAAGATACATGCTTTGTGAGAGGCCATCCACACTAGAGACTATGATAAAAATCACAGAACATATAAAAGATAAGGAAAAGAAAAAATAAATTCATAACCTTGCTTTACATTTATGATCACAGCTGAGGCATATGTAAATTGGCTAAACTGTACAAATTACATTATGGTTTAGAGTTTATATTAAATATTAGTTCCTTAATCCCATTATATTCATATTGATAATATAGAAACAGAGTACTTAAATACTGATAAATACATGAGACAGGGACATAGTATAAGACAAGAGATAGTCAAAGATAAACCTTGTAACCACTATGAATACTGAGAAGAAGATCAACAGAATTAGCAGCAATGTAAGAAAACAGTATGAAAATGCGTGTACAAATAATCCATTTATTTCCCACAGAGTAGACTATAAGGGGCACTTCAATAATTTAGAACATTGTGTAAATTCTGGTGAGCGATGATTTTGTTCATCTACAAAACTCAATATGCGCACAGTGACACTTTCAAACCATTTGATTTGTGATAATTTATGCTTTGTGATTAATAAACTCCAAATTCAATAAGCAATCAAATGAACAAAACACTTCTTTGTGAAAATAATGCACACGAATCTCTCACGTATTGACGTACCTCTTACAGCTGGCTAATAAATACTTTTGGATTGAATAAAGCGTTTGAATCTCTTCTTTTAAAGGATTTCGAACACAAATGGAGCCACTATAGACGATTCAGAATAGATGTCTGTATCATGAGGTTGTACCAAGGCACTAGAATGAATGTAAAGTGCATGTTGGGAGGCCTGGGTAGGTCAACACATGTATGGAAAAAGTAATAATCTGGCCCTTTCTCAACACCATGTCTGCACCGAGCCCATGCAACAACCTCCCCCACAATCAAACGTACAGTGGATTGGCATGTCTTCTTTCACAAAAAAATCTGAAAAAATAAAGCGTCCGCATAACTCAACACGGATGCGGTAATTCAATTGTTTCCTTCTCCACCAATTCACATCCTGAGCAGAGCAAAAGGGCCAATATTCTATCTGTGCGGCGGAGATAAGCGCCGAGCCTTAAAAAGTAATAAAATTGTAAAAGCAATTACTGCCCCGTAGTGAAACTGATTGAAAGAACAATACAGTGATTGGTTTCAAAAGGCTGGTGTTTCAGAGAGAAGCGATGGACTAGAGGTGAGCCGTAAGACTTCATTAAAAGGAGGGGAGGTGGAAAGGCCACGGGGACGTTTTTGGAGTTTTTTTTGTAGTTCTAAATCCACAAATCAATTCTCTTTTTGTAGTTGTACTTTTAAATTATCTGGAAAAGCTTTGAAATAAGATAATTTCCTTTTATAATGTGTTAATAAGATCTAATAAGTTGTTTATAAGCACTGTATTATAAACAGATGAATATTATACAATATTAAGAATTATTAAGCCACTGAAAATAATCATGAGCGTGGTGCTATTATCAATAGCCACGTGACACTTTAATGTTCAACTTCTTTATGAACATTCTTAAAGGAGACCTATTGTGTTTTTTCTGTGTATTAGTAATAAAATATAACATATAAATTGGTCATTTACATTTTGTTCATTGCAAAACACAAAACTGATCTAAAACAGCTTAGAAAAACAGGTCAATTTACTTCCTGTTCAAAACTGATAAGCCCGCCCCTTCATTGCAAAGCTTAACTTTAACAAGCAGCAAATTTTAAACCCCAACTTTTGGAGCGGAGAAATGTGGCTAAATAACAATGTTGTACTTGTAATCTGATTGTTTTGACTAATCGCAAGTTAATACAAACAAATAGACAAGGATAGGTGACAGGTGAAAACAGGGATTTTCTGAGCTCTTGACCATCAGCTGCAAAACAAAAGTTACTTTTTATGTAATAGGTCCCTTTTTAAAGTTGCTTAAACCGAAAACAATGGCTGATAAATACATTACTCTGTCTTCATTATTAGCTTATAATGTGGTTTTGCAATACCGTAATCTAAAGCATGGACTACTTTTGTAACCGTGAAAAAGCACAGGACAAGTTCTGAAACACATTTGTTTTTTTTTTGTATAGCCTCATTGTTTTAGTTGTGGTTCTTTTTTAAACGCTCACTGACCTTAATGAAGTAACGATAGCCATCTACATGTTATCAAGTGCCTTTTAAGTGCTTGTAGACAAATTATTATTCCTTATTAATAAAGGAACCTTAAAAAGCTAAATGTAACCAAAAAAATGACTGCATCATGCCAGCTTTTGCTGAAACTTTTGATTTCTAGTTTTATTTATTTTAATAATAGATTTGTTGGTCACAGCTACACAAATGCAAAGATAGATATATGAATGGCACTTATCAGAAAAGTTAAAATGCTATTATTGACTTTATTGTAAAAGTAAGTAAGGAGATTGACAGTTTAGTCCCCGTGTTCTTGGGCAAGACACTTTACAACCTTGTGTACCGTGCCATGATTTGTATTAAGTGTTTACTGTTGAGACAAAATTTCCTTAAATAAATGTCATTAGTTGGTAAGAATTTGTTACTTATCACCACTGATGTGCCCCCGCTGCTCTGATGTAATTGTTGGATCAGGAATATTTTGGAACCAATTCCGTGGGCTGTAATATGGCCAGATATCAACACTTTTCCCTTACACCCACAAAACACACCACTAAGTGCTTTTTAAGAAGACATAGCCACCTCATAACCTCCTGCAGACACAGCTGCCTCAGCAGAAAGAAACGCATTGCAGACTCCAGCCTCAAAAAAAAAAAAAAAAGTCATGATGGAGTGCAGTACATCCAACAAGGCCTTCAAACTCACAGATTTTTAATTCATCCAAAAGCCAGAGGATGAAAGATTCCTCCAGCCTCCGGAGCAGACAGTAGAGGAAAGAAAAGGTTTCCCAATAACTCACCACAGCAGAGAACGCTGCGTGAAGAAAATCAAATAGAAAACAGGAGAGAAATGGATGGAACAGTCCGGGCTGTCTCGACGTCCGTTAGCTACTGGTCAATTCTTCTCTTGTTGACCGTTTTTTAAAATCCCTTTGGGTTTAGGTGTCGGGCAGGGAGAAAAGTCATCACAGCGTGGCTATCAGCTTTCCTCGAGCTGCAGGAGTTTCAGGTAGCTTGTCCTCCAAACATGGAAAACCACAAAGAAACCAAGTGAAGTTGGAAAAGCGTTGGCATTTATATCAGTCATGTCTTCACATGGTTTCTCTTTGATATTGTCCTGTGGGCATTGGAGCTTTTGACACACACAAGTGTCTTTCAGCAAATAAAAACAATCTTTTTTGCCCTCTGCTCAAGGATCCACAGGTGTCCTCTGTTGGCAGGCAGTCTCCTTCTTCTACGCGAATCAGGAATGAGCGCACTGATACGGTGACAGCACAAGAGAACAAAAGCACACAAGAGTTACATTTGTGAGGACATCGATTAAACTGTGTTGTCTGAGAAAAAGTCTGAATATATCTTTTTGTCATCTCACATGGATTCTGTACAGGTCCAAAACATTTTAACTTGATTTGTCTCCAGGGGAGGCTCTAGTAACATGTCATGTCTGTGGGTTAAGTGTGACTCTTTTACAACTTATTGTCAGAAGGCTCCAAAATGTAATGAGGAAGCTCTTTAAATTTAGAAATATGTGGTAAAAACACAGACTATACAAGTGGTTTTAATCATTTTTTGCAACTGTGAGACAAATAACTTCCCTTATGTCTTTTAGACTAGGGCATAATCGTGGAAGATTTAAAAATCCTTTAGTCTTGTGTGAAGCGGACTTTAGCTCCATCATTGGACCACTTTTCAATACTTCAAAATACAAGCACAAAATGTGTTTTTTAAATATATTATTTTGTTACAGGCAAGACATGAAAGTACTGGACTTTCATTTTATGTTCACTGAACTTTGCATTGACTTGTTCTCTTTTCTATTAATCAGTCCATAAATAGACACTTCACTTCTCTCATCATGTGCGGCGGTCATAAGATTATATTTCTAATATTTACCTGAGGAGGAAGCGGTTGCTATACAGCTGTGCACACTGTGCTGACGGTGAACTCGCTCTCATTGGCCATGATGTCTGTGGGCTGGATGTTGCGGTCGTACATAGGGTTCTCAAATGTAGCTCGGCCATTAGTGTTTTCATGGCCCACATAACCATTGAAGGGGACTTTGGGTCTTCTTCTGAAATAGACACAACAAGCAGGTGATTTGAGGATAAAATAATACTCAGTACAAGTACAAGGACTTTAACTTAAAAGAAGACAAAGAAATATATAGGCCTACTGTTTTCTTTTGTTTAGTTCATTTTTTGGTCAGTTTGATCTCTCAACATAAAAAGAACAACATTGTTCAGTGTGCTCCTAAAGATGTATTATTTCATTTATTCAACTTGCATTCAAAAACAACTTCAAAGGCCCTTTTCTCCCAAAAATATTTTCTCCTACATAGATGCATGGATAAGACCTAAAGATTTAACAACAAAAATGAAATGGAATTTGCCTGATATAGTACTTATTATAAGTCTCCCCTTACAGCTACATACATTGTCACAGTAAAAGAAGTCTGTAGTTACTGTATGTTTTGTGTGTGGGTGTGAACCACATCATAGGTTTAAAAGAGAAGCTATGTAAACTGTTTGTTCTCGTGGACTATTACCTGTGTTTGTAGAGGTACAAAGCAAAGCCTGCAATGATCATGGCTATAAAAGGCACTAGAATGGCTGCAGCCACTGAACTGCTGTTGGAGGCGAAGTTGTATCCTGGGTTTTCTCTGCTGGGATCCAAACTCTCTGCGAGACACAAAGAAACAGATGAAAGATTAAACATTGTTCTTTCTACTCTTTTTACAATGACCCAGAAAACTAAGACAAATATATATGATGCATTGTCTGTCAGAAAATATACTGTACAGTTAGAGAACAACACTTTCTAACATAGTGATCATAAGTCAAAACACAAAATTCTTAAGCAGTGGTGGACAGAGTAAACACATTTGTTACTTAAACAAAACTAAGTAAGATTTTTACTTTGTTAAATGTCTTTGTAGGTCTATATAATGGTCACATCTGTATTTTTGAGGCATTTGAAGCATGTGTCAGCTCTTTCAGCTGCCTCTCGCTGCAAATACACCACATGCAGTTTCTGCACCCCGTCCACATACATGACCCGAAATGTTCAAGCTTGGGCTTGTGTAATTTAACAAGAGAGCTGTAGAGGGAGCAGCACCTCTGAAGTTGCTTAATTCTGCTTCACGTAAAAGTACAGATGCAGTAGAACAAATGGATTCAAGTATTACATACTAATAATATATCTAATCTAACCTAGTAAGTAAATAACATTTAGAAGTACATAATAATAATTTTCTTTAAAGCAAAAAGTAAAAGTAAAGGGTGGGTTTTGATAGTTATAATAAATAATTTTAATATATAGTAGAAATACAGCTATATAAAAGAAGATACATTTTAGGCTAGATCAGGGATGTCCAAAGTTGCTTGATCACACATTGATAAATACAGATAATACAGTGAAAAATTGTAATCGAGGTATTGACATTCATTCAGGCCAAAATCTACAACAGTGCACAGTAAAGTACTTAGTACTGACTTAAAAAAGACTGCTAAAACCCACTAAAAACATCTATTGTAAATAAAAGGAGAGCCAAAAAGTGTCTTATGTACAGAACTTTTACTGAATCCATATGTTTATTTGTTTGATGCTAAGCCTGCCATTCCACTTGACATCATTTCAACTAGATTTTCAATGGGTAAAACAGAAGTAAATGATAAGTGAGATTATATTTCAGGTATGCCGGCCTTTGTGTGTTGTTTTTGACAGGAGTTTGTGCACACATCTCCATAATGCCCTGGCACGTGCCTCAGTCTTCATTTTAATAAGCCGTGTTTGCTGCATCACAGAGCTGGAGAAATGCCCTACACCTGCTGCTGCTAAGACACCTCTCTCATGACAAGACATCTCCACATCCGCGTTCAGCCTTTTCCGGATCCTTTTACCGTGCTAGCACATGCTTAATCTATGTTAACACCATCTCCCTCCATGCTCCATTTCAAACGCCTGCGCCCATGTGATTACTCTTTAACTCTGAAGTCTTACGTCTGTCAGCACAACCAAAGGAGCTCACATGGCTTTGCTTCTAAAGGTCTTGAACACTTATCAGTATTAGCTGAAAAAGACAGGCAAAGGCACCTAGACAAAATGATGTAAAGGACTGAACAGAACATGAATGTAGCTGCCCTGGTGTTTAAAGTCTACTGTGTGGACTGCAATGCTTAACTCACACATTTTCCACATTTACTTTAAACATTTTACTCAAACAGTATAGATATAGTTAGATATAGTGCCTAAGTTTCAGTGCTTATTTAAGAGAAAATACTGCACATACAAAAAAACTATGTCTTAATAATTTAGATAATTAAAAAGAATTTCCTTCATATTACAATTGTTCAGTTTGAGGTTTAAAAAAGAAAAATAGTGACCCGATCTCAACTTGATTTTACACACACACACAAAAAAAAAGACTTCTCAACTTCTGCTTTGAGATGGTTTGACAAATCAGATTCAGATATTGTCATGATATTCCGTTTTTTCCTGACGACTTTCAGCGACAGTCTATCTAGATCAGACCTGGGCAAACTGCAGCCCGAGGGCAAGATACGGTCCCCGATCTGTATTGATTAGGCCCATGGTACATTTTTTTCTAAAAAAATGTTCTCTTTAAAGCTGAACTAATCAACTTCAGCGTTGGTACTCCCCCCTACAGCTCTCTTGTGTAATTAAACTAGCCAACTGAAATATAATTTAACAATATTTATTTATCTTCTCATTTTTGCGTAACTTTAAGATTGAAATAAGGCAGCAGAAACACATCTAAGGCCACTTAAAAAAAAAAAAAAAAAAACAACAAAGAACCAGGGTTTCACAAGAAATTTGTTTTGGGAATGTGTTTCGAAATAGGCAGGAGAGTTGCTATATTTCGTACTGGAGACAGTAGAGAGAGCCAAAACATGCTTCAAAATACACACAAAACTACATACCTAGCTATGGGTCATGTGTTCGCACCTGTTTTCTTAACAAATATCACAGTAAATGGGCACTAAATAAATAAATAGCCTGTATTTCATAGATATGTAGTAGTTATAATACAAATTTTCTGCACCTATGACCGTGGTCCGGCCTTTCTCCAATTGTCTGGATTCTAATTTCCTTTGGTGAATAATAATTGCCTACCCCTGATCCAGATTGATGAAGTGTAGAACTCAAGAGGACCACGGCCTCTTCTTTCTCCTTCCCTCTCAACCACATATAAAACTACCCATAATTCTATGTATCCAGTGCTAAGTTTTGTATCGCGATGTGTCAGATGTAATCCACATTTTTGTGGAGTGTGAGAAGTGTTACCGGTTTCCAAAAACAAAATATATAAATATTTTGCACTCATAAGAAATAATAATGTGCCTTTATTTCTTTTATACGATAGCATAAATTAATTTAAAAAAGTATATTAATATTAAAGCTTACATGGAAATATATTGAGTGCATAAATTGAAGGCAAATGAAGCGTTGACAGCAAATGAAATGAGGTGATTTGTTAAAAAAATAGCCTGAAAAGCCCACATCCATTAACATGTCACTCATCTTTCTTTGGACAATGACGTGCTCTGCGTGGCCGTGAATAGAACTGATTTACTGATTCTAAAGTGAGACATGCCCCATCGTGCTAAATTGTAGCTATACTTTGTTTAAAATGTTTTCCACTTTGCACTCTAATGAAGAATCCAAACAAGTTAAGTGCACGCTGTGAAAGCACGTCTAATTAAGTTCACTCGAGCCGTTCTCTCGATTGAAACAGTTCTTATCAATCTCACAGCTGGAGAAGAATCTACACACGTCTCACTCACCGAGCCTCTGGAGACCGAACTGGCCGAAGCCCTTCCCTTTGACAAAACCCTGGTACACAAAGGAGTTGGACGAGGAGATGTAGGACACCTAGAGAGAGGAGCAGAAGACAGTCACTTTAGGTGTCACATCCAGGCCTCACAAAGGCAACAATTGTGAAGTGTCTGTGGCTGGTGCGCACACAAAATGAAATATCGTGTCAAAGAGCTGAGAGGCACACTCATGGATGACATTTAATACAGCGTTTTTCTGCTCAAGAGAACAAACAGCACTCTGCGGCCGGCAACAAGAAAAATATTGGACTTTTTACACTGTCTGCACACCCGTGTTAGAGAATGGGACTACAGTCAAGAAATGAGAGATAGGGCCTGAAGAAGAAGAAGAAATATGTACAGTATTGTACTTTTTAATAAATTGCAGTTTATAGGACTTGTAGAGACATATAGCTTAGATTTTATTTTGTTGAATGTACTGTATATCAGAATATGTATCTAAAACAGCTTATAGTAGAAACCCATTCAGTGACTTCCAGCTAAAAACGCAGAAGTCATAAGCTCCGCTTCTTCAAAGTGTAATTTCACCAAAATTAGCAGCAGATTGTCATTTATGTTTTTATTTTTGAAATGTGTCCATGTCACATTTTACACTACATGGATTAATAAGAGTGGGTACTAGAATTAGGGTAAAAAAATCAAGTCAGTAAACTAATGATCAGAAAACAATATTGTAATATAGGTCTGCTTGTTTATGATAATAATAATAATCATGATAGAATGAATTAAGATGAATAGATTAATTAAAATCACAATTATTGTAACGATTATTCGAGAGTGAAAAGATAAAATGAAGTATGTGACAGGTCTCACAGAAATAAACATAAATGTATTCTACAATTGTAAAAAAAAACACCTACTTTTCATATCAAGGAAATTCATGAACAGACTTATAAGTTATGGTCAATAATCACAATAACTACTTTGATTAATTAAATTAGTAAGTAGCACCAATTTGCCTACAACTTAACCAGCGAAGTTTTTAAACGCTTTAAAAACTTGTTTGAGTTTTTAATCCTGTTCTAATATTGCTTCCTCATAAAAAACAGGGCTAAGGTGTTTTTTGTCATTGCCCTCTGAGCCTCAGAAAACATTGCTCTAAATGACCGTGTTCTGTTTTGATTGGTTCTTTTGCATGGAAACAGTGCCTATGAGCATGTTTGACGCAAAAAAATGCATGATTTGTTCTTTACGCTGCTATTATGGTTTCTTTTGTTTTTGTCAGTGAAACTTATGAAAAAATATTTAGGCAGCTGACTTACCCTACACCCTAAATACCATTTGATATGTCTGTAGTTTTTCCTACATGGCTGGTTTTGGTACTTATTACAATTTTTAGCTTAGTAGTTATAATATTAGTTAAGATAAGGAATAGCTTAAAAAATTGACTTACATAAATATCTAACAGTCATTATAGAGGTATTTTTTGTAGACTAAACCTGTGGCACATCTTCATACAATTGTAACTGTGACCTATATGAGGAAAAACGCATTGGGAACAGACCCCACCATTCACTACATAAAAAGATTTAACTACTCCTGCTTTGACCTGCTTTTAAAATGAGACCGTGTTCTCGTTGCCGGAGGTGGACAAGAATATGAGGGAGCAGAGCGGAGCGAGGGGAGGGGCTGTGCTGCTGAATCCTGATTACCAGCCAATGATTTAACTGACATTTTAATTAAAGAGAAAACTCTCGGAGGGCCCTATATCTCCCGGGAGTGACAAGGTTACTGTGCATGTGTGCCCTGTATATTTCATAGAATATCAGACAGCCTGTGTGTCTTAGAGTGATGAAATATGGGCGTAATTAAACTAGGGGGAAAAAAAACTAAGCGGTCTAGTGGAGGAGCTGACCCGAGCGTGCACTTACATGTCCGTCCAGGGCCCAGTTGTCGATCTTGAACTTGTTGACGAAAATCTCCACAGGGCCACGGATCTGATGAACCTGCAGCAACAGGTGGGCCTCCTCTCTTTTGTATGTGCCTAAAATACACAAAGGTTTAATGTGGTAATGAGGAGTTTTGGGGTCAGACACGGTTGTGCAAAATTTAAACTATATAAAAACATTTCATAAGCCATGTTGAATTTAGTGAGAAAAATGGCTAGGTTTGCATGTGAGTTACAAAATGTAATTCTCTCATCTGACTCTCTTGACTTCTAAGAACAGCACTGAAAAGTTGAAATACATTTGTGCTTGATCCAACAGTAAGTCATTGTTTATCTGTATATAATGATATGTGTTGATTGATTTTGTGTTTTACTGTTCGTAGTAATGGCCTTTATGTTGCACAGTAGAATTCAATGGTGTTTCTATATTCGTTAAAACACTAGAAGCGTAGCACAGTTAAATTCCAATGTGATCTTTTATATTCACAGCTGCACCATAATTGTGCCAAGTGGTCCATATCAAAATGTCGGCTGCTTGGGGAAAACACCAGACTAGTGTATACTTATATTGGTTATTATAGATTTAAAATAAAGAAGAACAATGAAAAGCCTGTGTGTTTTTTATCTCACCAGCCAGTTTGAGCTCCACTCCACTGTGGTCAATCAGTGTCCCATTAACTCGGTTGCTAAAGGGCTCAAAGGCAGTGATGCTGAGCATGGCCGGCTGCTTCTTCCCAAGGTACTCGTAAGAACCTCTCCACAGAGAGTTCTTTGCAAATACACCTCCAGGGACTAACAGGACACAGAGCATGAGACAGGAGAGATTTATGAGGAACCAGGAGTAATTCAACGGGCAATTTTAGAGGAAGGAAATAAGTACTGGAGTGCATCACCCCACATGGACATTCAACAGTGAAATGCTTTGAATGGTCTGTTTTATTGAATTGCATTTTCTATTATCAATAATGTGTTTGAATTTAATTAAACGGAACTGTTCTAATTAAATGTTTTTGTCATCCAATAGACTTGTTCAATTTGCTGAAACATTTATCACAGAAATACTTACTTACTGTATATAAAAATATAAAGTAGTTAAAGGTTGTATGGAGGATTTTTCAAATCCAACAACTGTTTACTGTTTTTCAAATGATGCACATGTGTTTCTCCTCCCAGAGCTACGCCCTTCACTGCAGCTGGGCCAATGAGTTACTTAGGAACACTGAGGGTTTGCTTGACAAGTTAACAGGCCAATAGATAACGAGGTACCTCGTTATCTATTGGTCAACGTTTTATTGGCCTCATCATGTCCACAGATTATAGATTTGTATAATTTTTTTTTTGTTTAGCACAAGTACAAGGCTGTTACAAATCTATGGAACTGTTTTTGACCAAGACTAACAACAAACAATTTTTGAAAATCCTCCATACAACCTTTAAGCCAATCAAACCAAAATTACTATTTGAGCAAAAGCACTTGGTAAAAGGCAACCAGTGCAATTATTTAAATACTTTATGCACAGCAAAATATCCCCTTATTGTGGTTTAAATCTCTCACACATTTTTTATCAGTCAATCAGAAAAGAAACTGATTATAAAAATATAAATTGCAAATCAAATAGACAAATAAATCACATTAGTCATTAAAAAGCTCACCAAAACCGCCTTGTACATAATAGATTTTAGAACAACCATAGTTAGAGAGTGAATACAGAAATATTCATTTTACCTGGCAATTTAGAAGGTGGTTCCTGCACTGTCCCCACTGGGCTCTTCCCACTCGGCCGGTTATCAGCTGCAGGAAAAACAAGATAGAACAGGATGTTTAAAGACCTACAGAGACATAGAGCCATACAGAGACCTCACCGGGAGGCACAGAAACCCATTTCCTGTTATACGTTCTGGTCCCACACAGGGGGCAGAATCAGCGCTGCTTCTTCGAGCTGCACTTCTAATAACCCCCCAGTGTCCGGAGTGAGAGGTGGGAAAGACAAGCCTTGACTCATGAGGCAGGGAGCAACCGGGAGTCCCTGCGCAGCGCTGTACCGGGCTCAACGCGAGACACTTTCACCGCTTCCGGGAAAGTGCTTTAATAATGGCTTACTCACAGCGGGCTAAGGGGCCACCACAATTGTAAACACACCCACGCCGGGACCCAGCGGCATGAAGAAGGCTTTACATAGGACTACAAACAAAGACAGGTATACTAGTGGTAAGTTATGAACGCACACATCCCACACAGACTCCCCGACAGCCAAGTGCTTTATGAGCTGCCACGCTTTTGATTTGCCCTTCTATCACCAGGCCCAAAGGTGCAGTTAATAATCTGTTCGCGCTGAGGCCAGTTTTCTTTCCTTTCCTCTTCTCTTCATCGCCTTAAAAACACTCGGCGTCTCGATATACTATTTCTGCAACCGTGTGTTGGAGAATCCATCACCTGCGTGTTTCCTCCAGCCCCATTAGCATTCGTCTTCAGCGGATAATTGTGTGTCGATTAGGCTGCTTTTCTCCTATATGTTTTTTAGGCTACTGCTATGAGGGGTGTTAACAGCAGTCTATTTGTCTGGGAGACCTTGTTAACACTGCCCAGTCATTTATAAGAGGTACTCGTGCTAACCAAATCAATGGGGTGTATTGGCCTAATCAAGTTTTGCACCCCTGTTAATGCATCAGCGTGCGTGTAATTTCAGCCAAGGTAATTGTGCAATGGATGAGCCGTCCTAGTCTGGCATATGGGCTGGAAGGACTCAAAACTATCCATCATCATTAACAATTTGACTTTGTTTTCTTATACCTATCTATCTATCTATATACCAAGGCTGTGTCCCATGTACATGGGGTAGCCTAGACAGGGCACCCTTCTCTTTCCCCCCTTCCTCCCTCTGGTCCCATGATCTGAGTGTATGAGTGTGTGTGTGACTTGTGTGTTTTGTGTATGTTTGTGTTGTACAGCCTTTTTATTATGTCATTGTTCCAGAATCCTGTTTAGTCTTTGTTTATTATTTGCTACCTCGGCTAAGGAGACCACACCCGCACCGGCATCCATCCACCCGCCCGCCCATGAGCAAGAGAACTCAAAAAGGCAGCGAGAGAACCCAAACGAAAGCCACCAGGGACACGTCTGAGGAGCCACAAGGGACGACCACCAGACCCAGAGAGCGACCCGGACCACCATCCACCCCCAGGACTCCCTCCCAGCCATACCACAGGGCAAACTGCACGTGCCCCCCAGGGCCGGCCCCCCTCAGGCACCCCTCCCCTCTCTGATTATATTTATTTATTTTCCTTCGCTCCGAGATTGTTTCAGTCCCTATACTTATCCTGTCTTGTGTGCTGTGTGTTTGCTGCTACGTTGTGTCTAAGTTGCATTAAAAGAAGGCAGACATTGTCCTGCCAGCCTGAGTGAGAGTTTGACTTTCCCTGATTCTAAAAAGATGCATTAAAACAATCTAAAACAATCTGGGAGCTTCCAGGTCTGAATCAATTGCTTCCAATCAGTTACATAACAATCATGAAGGGTACCCAAGTCAAAGCCGACCCCGGGGAACACCACAGTCGACACCGCGATACACCCAAAAGGAAAAACCCGGAGCGACAAGGTAGCCCAGACCACTCCCAGACTCCAAGCAAGCCGTACCCCCAGACCCCCCCAACAAGGTCCCAATGACCCCACCAAGGTCCTCCCACACCCTCCCAAGCCCTCCCCCACACAGGCAGACAAACGGAAAAACACAGGCACAAACACAGATCTCCCTGCAGAGGCAGAAAACGAGAGACAAAGACAGACTATAATAAAAAGGCTGACAGTATGTGTACGTGTTGCTCCACATTCGTGCCAATCCTCCTTGGGTGAAAGGTTCACTCTCCGCACTGCACTGCACTGGGGTCAGCTGTACAGCACAGCACATGAGACCTCTGCAACAGGGCCTCAGCAGTAGCTGGTTTACCCCTGCCACTTCATACACGAACCCTTCCAAGCAGGTTTCATCCTCTTCATGCATACACAAACGCTCTCCATTCATCCCTATCTCTAGCAACCTCTCTTCCTTGCGTAACAGTCATTCCTCTGGCATTCAACCATCTTCTCACCCCGTCCATCCATCCCATCCGTGGTCTTCCTCTCAGTCGCACCCCTGGCCCATCAGCTTCATACACTTTTTTAACCAATCGCTCCCCTTCCATTCTCTCCACATGGCCAAACCATCCCAACGCCTTCCGCTCTGCTCGATCAGCCAACTCACTCACAACACCCGTTCTCCTCCGTACTTCCTCATTTCTCACACGATCCATACGCGTCACACCACACATACTTCTCAGACATTTCATCTCCATTACATTCAGCACTCTTCCACCAGCCTGCCTCACCCACGTATACTTATGGATCTCTTTCTTTCTGAACCATGTATTCCCAATCACCATCTCTCTCTCAGTGCACATTCCAATCAGTCTCTCACCACTATCATTCTTTCCAGGTACACCATACACACCAACAACACCCTCAATTTTCTCATCACCCACTCTAGCATTCAGATCTCCCATCAGCACTACATTCACATTTGCTCCAAATCCTTGCAAGCACTCATCCAAGTCATTCCAGAAGGTCACTCTCTCCTCTTCATTCCTCTCACTGCCAGGACCATACGCACTCACGAACACCCACCACTCATTCGGAAACTTCACTTTCACCCACATCAACCTTGATGAAATCTCTTTCCATTCAGCCACACATTGTCTCAAGTCACAACTCACCAACAAAGCCACACCTTCTCTTGCTCTCCCACTCTCTACACCAGACATTCTCCCACTCACACTTCCAAACACACACTCACCCTTCCCTTTCATCTTTGTCTCACTCAGTGCTAACACGCTCATTCTCCTTCTTTCAAACATCCTTCCAATCAGATCTCTTTTACTTTCATTCGTACTACACCCACGCACATTCAAGGCCCCAAACCTGAGGGTTTGGGGAGTCAACCTCCCCTTCCCTGCTCTGCCCTGTCTGTTTTTGGGAAAACTGTTACGGGGGAGAGGATTCCCAGTCCTCTCGCCCCGTCCCTTTTAGTCGCCTTTTACGACACGCAGGGAATACGGTGGTAGTATTCTTTTCAGTCAGCCCCTAACCACAGGGCCTTTCTTATACCACTGATCACTATAAATTAGTTAAACACTGTAAGCCGAAAGTCGCATAAATGCTGCTTTCTTTCTTTTTGGAAACACTCATAAAATATCCCTACAGCTAACTTGTCTCAGAAGACAAAATGAAGATCTTTGCTAATTTAGCTCCCCAAATGATAAGAATATTCCATATATACACCAGACGCAGCAAGTTCAGAGAAAAGACCTCTATCAAATGTATCGCAGTGTTATTTTTCTAACAAAAGCATCTCACATTTATTATTAAAGTATTCAAAAATGCTCAGAACAAATATGGGCATGGTTTATAAAAAATTTTAAACAAAGAGCATTAAATATGACCTTGTAAACAGGATTAATGAGACAAGTGTGATCAGGAACATTATGACTTTGTGCTTTATTACTGTTTTCCAACTATTAATGGGCAGGAAACAGGAGAAGAAAAAAAAACATAACGTTTGTTTAATGTCTTTGTGTATGACAGGACAGGGATTTAATACATTTTCTTCTTCCCACTCCTTTTCGAGTCATTATAGGACAATATATTCTTTGTAAATAGTGCCTACAGTAGAGGGATCTTTTGTGTAGAAAATGTGCATGCTGCTTTTATATTAACTTGTTAGAAACAAACTAGATAAACTAAACAAAGCAGATATCAAATCAAATATTGAAAAATCCTTATTACACAAAATTTCAAACTTTTCAAAACCATCTATTTTACTTTTTAAGCCACTAAAAGTCTACAAACCAAATGCCTATCAAACTGAACATAATAATGAGTACCTGCACAGAGGGGTGGTTTCCCTGTCCAGCTCCCGTCAGATCTGCAGGTTCTGTGCTCTGATCCTCCGACCAAGTAGAAGCCCGGCTGACATGTATAGATCAGAGTGTAGCCCAGAGATGGCAGTTCAATGGCCCTTACATCAGACTGGGCAGGCAACTCTGGCTGGCTGCAGTGGTGGGCTATAGAGTGGTTAAAATACATTTGTAGATATGTTTTAATAATATCTAGGGCAAAGTATGTAAAATTTGCTTATTTTCTTACCTATGCATTCAGGTTGAAAGCCACTCCATGTGAGGTTAGGTAGACAAGTTCGAGATATTGAGCCTTGCAGTAAGTAGCCCTTTCTGCAGTTGAAGAATACAGTACTGCTTATCTAAAAAAAGAGAGACACACACAGAGAGCGGGGTATTTATACCGATAAAGAGAAATCAAACAACAATCTCAGTTTCAAAAGTGTAATTTAGCTTCGACTATAAAAGTGAAAATTAGGCTGCATTTCAAATTATCTTCTATTATGCTAAGCACTTTGAGAATAATAGGCCAGCTCTGATAATGTCTGTGCAAGAGTTAAAGAATAAAAGATGCATTGATAGAATAACATCCCTTTATGTCAGCATGCCTAATGCTATTTCTAAAGAGCACAATTTCAAATGTTTTTTTTATTTTTTTTTTTACATTTTTTCATAGTGTTAGCAGCACGTAAAACTGGTGAATTTATTTTGTAGAAGAATGCTCAGATTGAAGGTCAGTGTGATCACAATATTAAAAAAAGTTTGAGAAAAAAACCCAGAAAAGATCTAAGAGGAGTATAAATGACTTCAAACCTGGTAGCCTTGAGTGTTGTTCTGATTGCCAAACAGTGGGATCCCTGGGTCTCCACAGGTAGTGTGAGTCGGGTCTGAAATTAATGAAAAGAAGTTTACAATCAATATAATGTGACTTAGTCTATTGAAAAATAAACGCAATAGACTCAAGGCTTGTATCACAACGGGAAGGATACACCGGATTGATATGTCCTGACTTCACATTGGGAAATGTGCTAGATTTTAAGTTAATGCTTTATTACTTGAGCTACAGCATTTTTCTACATCACACAAAATAATATATTGTTCCTGTCTTTTCCGAGGCTTTATCTTGACTGTTGTCCTTTTACTTTTTTGGCCTATACTGGTAGAGCACCTGTACATCCCATTTTATGACCGACTGTAGCACTCAATATTTATTCTGTTTCTCTATGATCTTGAAAATCTTTATTTATAAGAGTTCCATTTATTGTCTGTAAAGGAAATTACATAGGGGAAATACTAAAATCAATCTCGCTAGAATGCCAAAGTGTCAACAAATCTGTGAAATTCAATATTTTTAGTCTCAGAATGGAGAGAATAATCTTATATATCAATGTTTTGATGCAAAAACAATGACAGAACATGACATAAAAAGTATATTAGGCAGTATGTGTCCTTTAAAAGTACTAATCAAATCAAATCAAATCAAACTTTATTTATAAAGCGCTTTTCATACATAAAATGTAACACAAAGTGCTTCACAGTGCATTAAAAACAATCCCGCTCGCCTCCACCCCCACCCCCAAGACAACCCCCATACATGTACACACGCTCTACCCCTCCTCCCCACCATACACCCACCCCCAACCCCTTTTCCAACACGCATACACAAACAAGCACACTCCTAAACACTAAAATACATTCACATACATTTGGCCGGGTACAGGAGGACCAAAGAACTACTACTCTCACTCGAATTAAAGTAAGTTTCTTTCGCTTGATCTTGGAACCTACTGGATAGACAGAGTTCATTTTACATGTTTATTTTCTCATAACCTCCTATCTAAGCAGATAAATTATAAGTAAAAACACATCCCCAGTCAACAGTACCTATGCAAGATGGCTGTGTGCCACTCCAGGTCCCATCATACTGGCAGTAACGTCTGGCAGAGCCCACCAAAACAAAGGGTGAGTAGCAGGAAAATGATACAGAAGACAGGTAGGTGAAGCCTCTGTCCTCTCGTCTCCCCTGGGATGGTATACCGGGGTCCCCACAGAACACAGCTACAAAGACAATCACTAATTGTCAGTTATTCCCGTACATAAAATATCAACAAAATAAAACAAAGACATTTCAAAAATAGCTTACGGAAACATTGGGGTTTCTCTCCACTCCAGTTGCCATTGCCTTGACATGTTAGCACAGTAGGCAGGGACAGCTGGTAGCCCTGGTTACAAGAATAGCTGATGCTCGAGCCCCAAACAAAATCTGTGCCGACAACTTGCCCATTGGGGATGTTGGGAGGCGGACCACACACCAATGGCTACAAACGTAGAGCAAACGTGACATTTACATTACACACTCTGAATGAATACATTACTCGGCATTGTGCTGGTAAAATTATTGAATCGCTGAAGACATTATCTACCTTTACAATGTGGTTTGGTGCCGTTCCAGGTGCGGTCTTTGGTGCAGATGAGGGTAGATGCTCGGTCAGCGTCCATAGTGAAACCAGGTGAACACTGAAAGCTTACAGTGTGATTGTACGTAAAGTCATTTCCCAATCTCACACCGTTGGCTGGTACTCCTGGGTCCCCGCAGTTGATCACTAAAAAGGGAACAATATTGAGATGGTTATGATGATTTTTAGGCTTTTGTTATCTTATCACAATATTGAGGCTTAATATAAATGAGATGGTAATGCTTAAAAAGATTCCTTACTAAAATATTTAAGACTAAGACATTGCTTAGCACTAGTTACAAGCACTTACTCCATTTACAGAGGGTGCATAATACCATATACAGGTTAAGAAGCAATAAAAAAAAAAAAAAAAACATTTATGCCAACGGTTGTATGGGGGATTTTCAAAGGAAAGACAAAACGAGCAACTGTTTGCTGTTTTTACAAATGAAGCACATGTGTTTCCTCTGTCGTGCCCTAGTGGGTTGATTAACAGGTTAACAGGCCAATAGATAATAGATTCATTCCTTATACAAGTACAAAGCTGTTTTTTTATTTATTTTTTTTTAATTCTCAATACAACTGTTAATAAACAATGTAGAACATGTTTGTTAGGCAATTCATTAAAAAAGTGAAAAACATGTCAACTGGTAACACACAACTTGTTTACAAAGAAATTATTCTATGTTTTTTTCCTCAAAATAAATCATGTATTACAAATACAAATACAGGAAAGTATTGCATAGAAAAGACACTCTCCAGTAAAATGACAACTGCCTTTATAAATCCATCCATCTCAAAGTATAATATTTTGCTTTATGCACATCTAATCTCACAAACACTAAAAATAAACTGACTCTAAATGCACATTACTGCTGATAAAAGTCAATAAAACAGACACTTCTCCAAAGAAGAAGATTTTCCAAAGAAACAGACCTCAGTAAAAGATAAACATATAGTATCAACATTAAAGTGTTTTGGTTCATTTTACAGCTTACGTAAAAGTCATTTTTGTGAATCTAGTACGTTTTGAGGTACACAGACAGCTTCAAAAACTCTGCACACTGCATGTGTGTGTTTGAACTCCTCAACATGTAACCTTTGGCTCACTTGGATTACCGACTTCTGAAATCTGTAATGGCACTGCTTAGGCTTTATCCCCTCTATTCAGGAGAAAGAGCGCCTGAATGACCCCTATTTGCCAGGGTCAGCCAGCTCTGTACAGCAGCAGCTTTTTTGTGTGAACACAGGAAAAAGGCACTCATAGTCAGGCTGCCATTGAGGGGACGGTGACATGAACCTGAAGAATGTCATGGACAAAAGGTGCACTATGTTCTTTTGTAGTCTTGGTGTGCGCATATTTAACAATAAAACTGCACAATAGATTGCAGATGTAGTGTTATTGCATTTTCTGTGGCTATCTTTTGATATCTGTCATTGCTGGAAAGAAAATCACGCAATCATAGCTAACCTATTATTATCTACAAAAAAAATCTTATTTGGACTACTGATGATATCGATTTGTAAAGAATAGTGAGCATATATATATATCTATAATTGGAATATTTTTTACATGGGAAATACAGATTGGATTTGACATGTTTGAAAGGCAGCTTACATGAGCACTCAGGCATGTTCCCAGTCCATGTGCCATTGACGGTGCAGTGTCTGGTGAGGAGACCAGTCGAGTAGTAACCCTCCCTGCATGAGTACGTAATGGATTTTGAAAAAGTTAAGCCGTCGTGGATCAGAATCTGGGCGTTCTTTGGAGTCCCTGGATTTCCACATGAAATTACTGTAAGAGAAAAGAGATGAAAGTGAAGAAGATATTACTTACTATATTATGGTCACAAAACACAAACCTTACTTTAGCTACTTTACAGGCATACACTAACGATAAAACCACTATTCGTTTGAATGCCCTGCTGAGTTCATCACAGTCTCCAGCTTGCCCTGAGCTCTCCTGAGCAGTGCCCTCGTGTTACCACCAGATGTGGTCTGGTCCTTGATGTCAATGCCAACCGAGAACAGGTGGGCGACCTTGGCTACTGGGCATAGTTCACAACACGCTGAGAGCATTAAACTAAGTGAAGCAAAGGCAGCACTGGAGTGAAAAGTGATTTGGGAAATGAGTTGGATGACCAAAAAGCAAGGGAATCTGCTACAAATGTTTCAAAACTGCATATTTACCTTGGTGTTTTGTCAGTCTACTGACTCCACATCAGTTATCTGAGCACTTTCAAAATGTTTTCACCAAATTGGGTTGAGTCACACAGTAACCATACTTTTACTTCACTGAGCACAGTTATAATACAAGCTTGACAAAATCTCTAAATCTGATAAAAACAAGGCATTACTATTAGCAACAACCACTTACGCATACACCACTTTCATACTAGGCAAGGTGGCTGAAGTGTCTTGCTTATGATCACAACAACAACAACAACTGATCTTACCAGAATCAAAATTGTGCTCTTATTCTTATGATGAGGTCACATTATTGTTAGCCGCAAATTGTTCTTTTATTGCCACAATACTCTTCAATAAAAGATTTTTCCTATACACACACGTCCTAACCAATATAACCAATTAGTCTTATTTTGGTATTTCTAAATGCTACCTATAAACTAACCACTTTACTCACTTGGTGAAGATTATCTAAATACAAAAGTTACCATGGCACTCTGGTTGCGAGCCCAGCCATGAGCCGTTAGCCAGGCAGGTTCTCTCCGGTGAGCCCTTGAGTGTGTAGCCGGGTTCACAGCTAAAACGAACCACACTCCCCACTGTAAACTCTTCTCCAAGACGGATGCCATGGACAGGAACGCCAGGATCTCCACAGAGTCCAGAAGAATCACCTGAACAAATACACCAACATACTGTCACACAACTTTTTTTAAAACTTATTTAACAAAGAGCAGAATAACCCTATACTGTAGACACATTTTACAAACTATTAGTTCACTTTTACAGTTAATAAAAAACATTGACAAATTTTGATGATAGGGCAATGCTTATTGTTGCTAGTGAAAACATTGGGAAATCAAGAGAAACAAAATAAAGGTTGTTAATTGTAATACAGTGCAAGTCTGACTTGGATGTTGTCAGTTTATGAGACGTTATATAATTATTTTGAGTGAGTGCCCATTTGTTCACTTGGTATAATGGTGTCTGAGCATATCAGGGTGTGGGACAAAAAAGAAGTAGGAATGCCGTTAAATTCACCTTCCTTCATTAGAAAAAATCTTATTTTATTCAATCTAATATAAAACTCTCCTTGACTTTGGTGGCCACAAAAGTTTGTTTTAAAATGAGAGAACTTTTTGCTACAATTTTCTGACAAGCACTGCGATTACAAGTCAGTCTTAAAAGTATGATTTGGTAAGATTCTGTTCTGGGGAACTGCAAGGCCAATACAATAATCTAACATTCCAATATGTTTGTAGAAATGTAAACTACAAAGCTATCCATTTTTTGGAACAATAAGATCCAAATGATACAGCTAAATAATTGCAGTGAAGCTGCGTTGTCTATTTGATTGCAACATATCTTGCAGGTCTTACTACAGCTGAATATTCACTTTACAATAGGTTTTATATTAGTACAAAATGTTGTCTTAAACAGCTTCACAACATATGAAAAAGACATGAAATCAGGCTTTTTTGGAAATGTTCAAACTGAAAGAAAACTATCAAAAAAATTGATGTTCAAATGATACGTTTTAACTGCCCCAAATATTCCTGTTAGAGCAGACCATTCCATCAATCTGGACGTAGTGTAGCATACCGGAGCAGTGTGGTGGAGAGCCGCTCCACTGGCCGTCCAGCTGGCACATGCGGGTGGTGTTCCCGATGATGGCGCGCTGGCCCATGCAGCTGTAGCGAATGACCGACCCCACAGTTCGACGGTCGCCTGAGATTTGGGCGTAGGGAGGCATGCTGGGCCGGTCGCACAGCACCACTGTCCAAACACACAGTGTACAACTTTATTTTTGTTTATAGTAGAGCAGAAAGTTGCATTTTTCCAATATTTAAAGTTACTTTTGAAATGTAGGCTTCATAAAAAGTATTCACAATCCAATACTAATCAAGCTTAAAACTAGTATCTATTAGATACTTTTTTCAGCATGAGATTGTGCTCCAGTAATTTTGGAGTTATCTTGAGTTTTAAGAGAACAAATTGAAAACAGAAGGAAGCATATTTCAATCAATTTTATATGAAAAAGTTATATTTGTGATATCAAAGCTGATACTGAGAGTTGAGAATATAGTGACAGGATTGAATAAAATTACAATCCTATATAAAGGACAAACATTATGTCTTTGTATTGTTATTGTCTTCAAAATATGCTCTTGACTCATTCCCATGTCAGGAGCTGAGTTAGAGGTCCAACTAGTCACCAAACTCTTTTTGAATGGAGAGGCTTTGATGGGAAAGACTTACTAAACAAAACCTTACCAAACAAAAGTAAATGAAGAAAATTAAAACTGTAGTTTCCATGGGTATACTATGATTCTCATGAGGGAACAATATTGTCAAACATTAGTTAAAAATAATGGCTATCAATTAAAAAAAAAAAAAAAAAAAATGAATGAAAATGCCACACATAATAAGCTGTGAAGTACTTACACAAACACTTGGGCAGAGAGCGGTCCCATGTGCCATCGCCCTGACAGGATATGGAGCTGGTGCCCAGGAGGTAGTAACCAGGGTTACAGCGGTACGACACGGTGGTCTGGAAGCTGTAGCGATGTGGCCCGCTGGAGAGGACCTGCTTAATGCTGTTATCCACGTGGCCTGGCTCAGTGCAGTTCACAACTAGAAACAAAACAAGAAGAAATGTATCAAATTTGACAAAACAAACCAAAACAAGAAATTTCCATTTTGTGAACACAATCTAAAATCACCAGCAGCTCACAATTTACCCATTGGCACACATTGTTTCTGAACTCATTTGTAAAAAAGGAAATACAATTAGATACGAATATTTTTAAACAGTAATTCAAATATTGACCCTATTTAGTTTGTTTTTTTCTTCATAAACTGCTTTCGCCTTTTATTCTGCTATTCATCCACCCAACCCAAATGGGGAGGCAGACTCCGGAAATAAACATTTGCTTCATTAGAGTCGGTCTCCTGCTGCTGCTGAGATGCTGATGGATTGAGGAGTCGCAGGAGAAGAGGCACCAGATGGACAGAGTTAGGAGGAGAGGAGGAAGGACGCATGGAGCTAGGATCAACAGGAAGGGCTACTGTTACTTGGGGAGAACAAATTAGACGAGAGAACACTACATTTTGTTGTCTTTTCACTACCACTCATGAATAAATTTAAAAGATTAGCCCGAAGACCTTTTTGGCAGTCAAGACACAGGCAGATAGCGACAACCAAAAGTTTGTGATGAAAACCGAATTAACTTTTGTGCAAGACTGGTCCTACACTCTAAGTGGATTAAGCAGCTGTTTCGGGCCCACAAGAGCACCGAAAATTGTATTACAAATTAAAGTGAAACTAAACACCAAAGCAGCGTTTGTTGTTTGCTGCTAAATTGTGCATACTCAGAGCAGTTGACAAACAGTGTGATTGCTCCCTCAAGGGACAAAAATTACTTCTATAAATTTCGACATGACTCTGGATTGCCCTGTTGACAGCAAGAATTTCTGCCTAATAAAAAAAAATATTGAATATATCTGTATATACATCAATCACTCAACCTTAAACCTCAAATCTTTTCCTTTATACTTCCAGACATTGTCCAATTTACCAGCTCTATTTGAAAAGTGATTGATCGGGAATAAGTTTCACTGAAAGAAAAAAAAACTGGATAATATTAAAACTCCTATGAAAACTAAATAAAGAGAGGCATGGTATTGTCCATCGCTGGAATTCTGGTCTTGCACCTAGTATGTTTCTTACTCAATGTCTTTTTTTGCATGGTTGTATTTATATTTTGCGTTAATAATACTGTACTAGCCGACATAATGATTACTGCTATAATTACCACTGCTTAACTACACAGCAGTAATCATAGGTTCGTATGGCTAATGATGTAATGTGTCGCATTTTTGCTCCCATAACTGTGCAATATCATATACATAGTACCCATTTTAATTCTGTAATCAGTTCTTTTTTGATAAGTTGCATTACACTTCAAGAAAAATGCATACATTAAATTAATCAAATATAAATTGCTTGTGCCAACATCGTCTCATAATAATCCTATAATAAACACGGAAATACATAAACAAACTTTCTCGTGGCGGACAAAAACACAACTAAGTTATTGCACTGTGAGTGAAAATGTGTTGAACAAATCCAACCTCTAATAGCTTATAAAACACTGTGTAGGAGTGCCTGAGCAGCCATTATGCCCCAGTTTGCCTTGGCAGCCTAGCCCCCCACGACAGAGCCCAAAATAAATTCATTGTATGCTAATGCATGTTCAAGCGCTCTCATTTCCATTCTCTCATGCTGACCGCTAAAATAAATCACAAGTCAAAAAAAGTGGTGCTAATATATTCTGTCCAATAGCTCGCTGACCCACAGTAACATCAACTTGTTTGGAATACCACACGTTCAGCAAAGTTACATCACAGAACAAACACAACAAACAATAAAAATGAATTTTCTTCTCGTTATTAGATTCAAAAATTAAAATGGACGCACAAAAATGTCAAGTTCTTTTTTCTTTTTTGTACTTTGCTAAGACATCTGTCACTTTTTTTTTACATTATGTTTTGGAAATGACTTAAAAGCCTTTGTTCCAAATCATTTAAAGTTCACAAGTCAATCCATCACTGTTACTGTCACCTCCTTGTCAGGCTTAGGCCCTGACCTGCATGCAGCCTCTCTCTACGCCTGTCACATGTGTCTCATTTAACAGGGCCCACAGGCAATTGTGGGTTTCATTTGTCAAAAGAAAAAAAATAAGGCAATAAGGCATTACAATGATATGATTTTTTTTTCCACACTGTTATTTGAGAAACCAGATAGATATTCTTACATCTTTGTTTAACATTTTCTTCCATTTCAGGGATGGATAAGCCAAAAGTCAGTAATATTTGCACATTATTTTAAGCTTCAGAGATTTACAAGTCCTGACATTTATCTTTACAATATGTGGCATTGTAACACACCAAGGTATGGACTCTAAAAATAGTGAACAGCAAAGACAAGAGTTGCCAGTAATTCTAGTAGTATGCATTTGAATACAGCAACCACTTATTTTTTCTATGGATCAAAATGTACTTCTTACAGTTTAAATATAATTACTTATATTTTTTTGGAGAAAAAAACAGCGCAAAGACAAAGCAAAATTTGTTTAGCAGGTATTTGTATCTTCTATTATTAGAAAACTTTTAGATGCCTGTATGTGGTTATAGTCTATTAGATCCCAATTAGCATCGACAGAATATTGCGTCAGTCTCTTTAAATATAAAAATGTTCATTACTCAGAACACATTTTGCATAGAAACACCAATGCTTGCTCTCCAAAAAAAGCAGCAGTATTTATTATCAGTTCATAATTTTGCTTATCGTAATCCATGTTGTTTTATTTTTGAAGCTATTAGAAGCTTTGTTGTCTTATGTTCTGGGATAGGTTATTCCATTCTTACGTAGCTCTAATTGTGTAAAAAAGGAAGGATAATGTTTGGCATAAATGACTTACTTCTACACCGGGGGAGAGGGTTGCTCCATTGTCCATTTGCCAGGCAGGTAGACTTCACAGATCCTTGTAGAACATATCCAGTATTACAGACAAAACGGACAACATCATTCAGGTTGAACTGGTTGCCCTGTGTAACTCCATAGGTCGGATTTCCAGGATGTCCACACGTGATAGCTGAAAGAAGGGAACATTTCAGTTACAGGCGATTAAAACACAAACAGCTATCCTAGAAAAAGTTGGATTTTCAATTTCACTTACGGACACAGACAGGTGTTCGACCGGACCATCTGTGATCTTGTTCACAAATTCTGACTGACACCCCAATGAGACGAAATCCTGGGTTGCACTGATAAACAACACTGCCACGGTAGTTGTAGTTCTCACCGGTAATCTGACCATTCACTATGGGCTCAGGTGTGCCACAATGCCCAGCTTGAAACACAAAATAAAATGATCCATTATAGCAGCAAAAACATGTTACGATAAGGTTTGTGAAATGATATATCAATCCTACCTAAGCATTGAACTTGAGAGCCACTCCAGAGACCATTGGACATGCATTCACGAACCCTGGATCCCACCAAAGTGTAGCCCGTGTTACAGGAGAAGATAGCTGTAGCTCCATAGACTGTTAATGTCCCAATTTTGTGTCCATTTGGGGGCGTACCAAGATCTCCGCATGAGATTACTGTAGAGAAAAAGAATCAAATACTTAAATTGAATACAAACAGAATGGCATTATAAACCAGGGAACTTTACGCTTGTGCAAAATCTAGCTTCATGGTTCTTGTAGTAGCAATTCAAAACATAATGCAGTTTAGCTCATAAAATCAAGTTTTCCAGCAAAGAAAATAGATGAATTGAAAAGCAATTATTTAGACTTACTGTCACAAACAGGACGTGGGTCAGGGTAGTTCCAGGAGCCATTTGCTTGGCAGCGAATGACTCGTTGACCTCTATAGTAGTAGCCTGGGTCACATACTAGCATCATAAGTGCATCATATTGGCTTTGGGTCCCATAGATTAGCCTCCATCTGCCGTGTTCTACAGCGTTGTGTCCAATGTCAGGGCATGTCACAGCTAAAAAGAAAGAAGAAAAAAAGTGTATATCTAAGCTGAACAATTTTAAAGCAGAAGAATGATAACAGTATACAGTACATATATATATTTTTCTTTGATTCTATGTACGGTACATTTTTATTCCAGTTGCCATCAATCCTGGACTGCCCAGAATAACAACAATTGAGGTCATACTTTTCTTTTAGCTTCAGGACTTGTACACTTTTGGTACTTCTACAACAATAACTTATATGTGTTTAAATTCTTTTCAAACTTTTTAGATCTGAAGAGAAATAACTTGGACACAGTAGTAGATAGAAACTGCAATGTTTAATTAGTAAAGTAGTAGTAGTGATATGAAAATCTGAATTTTGTATTTAATTGCCTTTTTATTGTTTTTTCCATGCATCACACAGTTGTGCTTAATAGGAATTAGACAAACTGGGCATTTTTTTCTGACTATGTAAGAGTTAGGGCATTATTATACTGACATAGTTCTAGGTACTTATATATATGTACTGACATATGTGAAAATACCTATTGTTGATACATCATTCACTTACGAATGCATCTGGGGGGTGCTTCGATGGAGCTCCACCTCCCGGACTCCTGACAGGTCACAGAGGTGGTGATAGGTCCGGCCAGCCTAAACCCAGGATTGCACTGGTACGTAGCCCTTGCTCCCAGAGAAAAGTCCTGCCCAACAATGCTTCCATTGACAGGTGGCACAGGCATTCCACAGGACATGACTGGAAAGAAAACAGCCACTTGAGTTAGAGATGAACTTGGCAGGCAAAAACATAGGTACCAAAGTGTATTTAATGCAGATATTTGTATGCAGAGGACCTATCCCACAATGGGCATTTTGTTCAAACATCGTCCCAGAGTCGGTATTGATGTGCAGTAAACATTAGCTCGGGCAGCCATCTGCACAACAGTAAACAATCAAACCTAGGGAGAGTGCATAGAATTCATGTGGTGATTACACCTGGTGCAGAGTTGACCAAACTGTAATGGCTTCTCTCCTGCTCATAGCACTTGAAATGATGCCGAAAGTACAACAGGGTGTAAACTTTATGGTGCAAGTCAAACTCAACTCAAGATACAATCCTTTACAAGAGGATAGCATCCGATAATAAACATGAATTGCAGTTGTGAATCAGTCAAAGATAATAAATCTGTTCCCGAGCAGATAATGCCAGGTTGGATCATTACCTTGACACAGTGGCACGGGTGCATTCCATTGGTAGATGCCATATGCGGTCCGGGTACAGGTGGCGCTGCTCTGACCAATCAGCCGAAAGCCCTGATCACAGCTGAAACGCAGGGTGCTGCCCAGCTTGGTGCCTGTCAGACTGTGAACGCTGCCATTCAAAGGGTTGTTTGGGGGACTGCAGTAAGCCGCTGTGAGAAGGAAAGAACATCACATTACACTTTAGTTCTGAGCGATAACGGTGATAAAACTGAATTTCTGATCTCATTGCTGCGATCTGCAGTTTGGTCATAATGTGATTCAATGGTTTTGTGTTTAATGCAGCTCTAAGCTCAAACACAGACACCCACTCCTCTTATTAGTCAGTCTCTAAAGCTCGGAGTGATTGAAAGGTGGATTTCGTTTAACCAGTATCAAAGTGTCAAATCTTAGATAGCTTTAGCTACCGCTTAAAGGTACCCAGTTTCACAAACGTACATGAAAGATAATTGGGCAAAGAGCTAAAAATCACTGACAACATGCAGGCACCAAGACCATGACAGACCATCAGAAAAAAGGCTCCACATGTAATTATGAGCAAACTATATAAATCTAGTTCTCAATAATACACTAATGGGGTAATTGGATACATCACTTTGCCTCACACTTACATCATAGGTGATTGTTTTGGGCAATCAGTGGCACAGCTGAAGAATATAAAATTCTCACTCAAAATCATGAACGCAATTATGTTTAAAGCATAGCATCTCGAAGGCGATAGAGGTCCCTTATCACACCGCAAAGCTAAGTTGAAAGAATCCCAACCAGTGAGTAATTTATCTTTTTATAACATAATTTGTTATTTCTGCAATAATAACTCCCTGCAGTAAACAGCGCGTTTCCGAGCAAAGCCGCCTTGTGTCTGTCACCGTGACTGGCAGCTGCTGAGGCACCCTTGAGTTCAATTTTTCACTCTACCCTGTAGCTAACTCATTTCTGTGTTACTTGCTTTCTCTCCTGTCCCTCTGTCTGCTGCCGTATACAGCTTGTCACACAGTAGTCTGCCCAACAGCCCGAAATGTGATCCAGACAGGCAGCTGACTTGATTGGAATAGATAAAGAGAGTGGAGAAAGGAGAGGCACTGGTGACATGGCATAGGGACAGATGTATAAAATAGAAAACAGTAAGTCAGATGGAGAACAGCGTGATCCAAGATATAATCACAAAATTCTGTGGTTTCCTTCACTCTTCTTATAGGATGCCACACCATATCAGTTTAGAAGTGCATTCAGATTTGAGACTCAAAAAGTACATAGACTATCAAGCAAACGTAACTGACTACTAAGTTTATTTAAAAATATAACCTTGTAACATTTCAAAGATTAGATCACAACCTTTTTGGTTAGATCATTATTTATGTTAAATGTAGATCTAATGCCCACACTGACAAATAGAAAACATAGGGCAAGTACTGAAGGTGGGCAGGACAATTAGTAAACTGAAATCTAAAAAAGTCTATTTATGAAGCATTATAAACAAGGAGACTTCAGCCAATCTTCTGTCAATAAAATCATGTTGTTTGGAGCAGAGAATTCATTGAAAATAGAAAAGATCGATCAATAGGTGATTATTTTTTCCAAGTTTGGCCCATTCAAGTATTGTAATAGTAACAAGTTCTTAAGTATTGTATAACTTCCCTAAAGCATTACACACTGTGATGTTTTTTCAGCTGGCTTTATATCATACTCCAACTTGGCAGGTGACAAAGTCTAAACAAAGTGAAAATAGGCAGGTGAAGCGGGGCAGAGAAAGCCCAGAACATCCGGCTGGGGAGACACAGCGCTCCGCAGAGAGGATGAAGGAGACGATTAGTCAATACGGCTGAATGCTGTTGATACAGAACACAGGGAGCCTTTAAATATTTACACAGTCATAACTCATCGCCAGTTATGCAGGTGTCGTGTAGCACCAGATCTTTCACAGGCGCGCAACAAAACAGAGAAATAATAAGAAATAGAGGAGATTGGACTGAACTTTTAGCCCTGTGGAGCACAATTTGGCGCAGGCTTGCCACACTTCGCAGGTTGTCATAGCAATGGACCATATTTCTAGCTGCTTGAGCATTAGTGGGCAGTGCAAATGTTAAGTCTTATTGACAGAGGCAATAAAAATGATGGAGGAGGAAAATAATAATGATTTACAGTGCAGTTGTAAATACAGTTATGTTAAACTCTTACCTGAGTAACGGATGCGAAAACCTTTATGGCTGGTGGTGTGATCGAAGGACCAGTGCAGGTAGACTTTGTTATTAGAGCTGGTTATGCTCAGAGGGTTCGAGTAGTTTCCACTTAATGTAATTAGCAGAGGGCTCTGCCTGGATGGACCTGGTGACAAAAATGAACAATGCAGTGTTTAAAAGCAAAGTGGGGAATGTCCCGCTTATATTTATATTATAAATCCATCACATTGCTTTCAAAGGCTCAAGTATTAAAAGTTGTTTTTGTAGACTACCAATAAGTAGTAAGTAGATAAACAAGTTAGACTTTTTTTGTCTCCCCTTACCTATACATTTGCTTGTCTTAAAAATGTTTCTGGTCTCACTGAAAAGTTCCTGTCTTTGAGCAAGAAATAAAAGAATCTTAAATGTGCAGCCTTCCTCTGTGTGAACACATGTTAAAAAGGAGGCTGGTACAAAAAATAAAATAAAACACCAGAAGAACATGTAAAAAGTTGTAATTGTGATTAAATATACATCTTCAAGCTTATAAAATGTGTTATTTAAACTCTGCAGCATTAAAATTAAGATGTGGTCAGTTATTTGTGCAAAACAATCTTGGCATCCTCGGGTTAGTAAGTGTTCTCTCTTGTTTAGCTGGCAGATGATAAAAAGCAGTAATCAGCAACACCAGACTATATGACCACCATTTACTGTGGGCCTGGCAGAGTTGCTGACACCGACTTTAATCATATGCAAATGCAAATGCTGCGACAGATGTAAGATGTAGGCTATGGTGGAGAATTCTTTACAGCCTGTAAATATGTATTTGATAGAAGATTATCTATGTGTCTGATTTATTCAGCTTCAATTCTGAAAACAGTTTTTACCATCAAATATTTCTAGCTCATCAAACTGTCTGCTGGTCTGAAAATGTTCAATAGTGAAGGTTATGTTGTAGCCGGGCTCCACTTTGACGACCCAGGAACAGGACTCGAAGTGAGGGAAGCTGCTTCCTGGAGACTGGCTCATGATGACCCCAGTGGAGGCAGTCAGGATTTCATTCATCGGACAGGTGACTGTTACAAAAGACACAAAAATACAGATACAATTATTTTGGAGATATATTATACAAAAACATTACACTTAGTCAATCCTTCAGTCTCAAGTCTTTGGCCTTCGAGTTGAGTTCCAAGACAAAGAGAGACCAGTCAAGCCCTAAGTCAGTGGCCTGCATGATGTGTCCAAGAAGTTAAATATAATTTCACACTCATAAGCCTTTTCAAGTCACCAAATTACCAAATGCACTGATTTTTATTATTTATCCCATTTGAAATTGGATAAGCAGGGATATGTTGCAATTTGCAAAGATAAAATTACATTGCAGTATTTATTTATTTTTTCATGTACTGATTTTTTGAGAGGCTCCAAGTCAAGTCCCAAGTCTTAGTTATTTTATCAAGTCAAGAATGAAGTCATTAAAATAAAGACTTAAATCCAAGTCATGACTTGCCAAGTAGTATTAATGATAATATCAGTATTATTGGAAGCAGATCACTAGATTATAGCTCAAACTGGCGGCCCGGGGGCTAAATGCGGCGCTCCAAATGATTTCATGTGGGCCCCAGGATGATTTCTGATTATTATTAATAGTGCCCCACTAATCAAATATATCTTTGAGATGTGACTATAAAACTTCAAAAATGCACCAGAATACAGCCAGTTACTTATAATAATCCCAAATGTCCCTGGAAGAACAGCTGAACCCTGGCTACCCACGTTTATTTACTTTATCACTTGTGAGTGTATATTATAAAATGTAAAACCATGAATGTGGACAATATTAGAAGAACATATGCTACATTAGCCTAATATGTTTATTTCTATAGAATATAACATAGTGAGTCCTGTAATTTAAAATGTGGCCCTTGACCAACTTTGACTTTGATTATTTCGGCCTCAGCTTCATTTGAGTTTGAGGTGCCTGCATTAGACCCTAATTTGTAGTAAAAGAACTTCCAATTAAGTGCAGGCTTTTGGATCATCATTGTTACCTGTGCCCACGGTTAATTTCAGGTGTTGACTTTATGTTAGAGTACAGATTACATTAGACCGCACACTGTTGGAGGGCACCTCAATGTGACAATAAGCATTGCTGAGCTAATTGTCATTCAAGTCCTGTTTCCGCAAAGAAATTTGTCCATAGTAGACAAGGCTATTAGGCTGTCATTTTAGTGACTTTCCCTGGGCATGTGTGGCAGATGTGGCACTAAAATGGCCAGCGACACATCTGCCTATAAGCCTCATTACAGTGACAGGCCCCTGCCTCATTCTGCTCCATCATTGTTATTCTTAGGGGACACCTCTGCGATTCCCATTGACATTTTCACTGTTTTAGTCAGCATTATCACACATTACACAGCATTCCTGTCAGGAGCACAGTGCTGCAGCCTGGTGAAGACACCTAACTAATCCACAGTCTGTTTACAACAAGCAGCAACACAATGCCATTGCTGCCAGAGGCAAACAATGTATGTGCCCATCCAAAAAGAATGAACAAAAGCTTCAATGAAAACACAAACATCAATGTCTTTTTCCATTGTGTCATATTTTCAATAGATGTTTTCCCACACAAATAAGAAATCAGTAAGTGAGTGCACAAAGCATACAGCAAATAATACATTTAAGTACAGTCTTTTGCAAATGTGTTTTGTCTCAACTTGATGAGTCACTGAAAGCCGAAAACTATACTTTGCCGTTATTTCTTGTACAATTGGGTGGCAAAATCGACTTGATAGCTGGAATACCCAGTTTTCCTTTTTGAACACTCAGACTTTTGCTATCATTAATAAAAAAAAAAAAAGCATTGGTGCTGCAGAGTGTAAAGAACAAAGCAAGAATTCAACCATGCAATCCTTTTTGGATAATTGAACCATGCCACTGTATAGATATTCAGTGTGTTTCATGAAAAAGCTGTTGAAATGCCACTGTTATATAATATATTGGGCGACACAGTCGAGTGTGTCCAGCCTCGGGGTAAGGTCGAACTTGGTACTTTGCAGGTCCTTCATTACAACAGTGGAAAGAGCACAGCTTCATTTGCCACAGCAGTAAGTTATTAGTCCCGTTTGTTTGTACTGTGCTTGTGCACCAAACATCACAGATTATTGCATTTGTGAGAAGAAATATTGCCGGCTGTCTGGGTTAAATAGCAATTTCCAATTATGCTTAACATTTATTTTTACTTTGCCTGGTGCGTACATATGATTTCCTTTTTAAATAGCTTAACACAGCCGCTCTTAATTAAATTCTAATGCACTTAGTTTCACATAATTTGGGAATTTGCTTCGAGACAAATTTCTGCCATCAAGACAAAACTTAAGTTTATAAAAGGACATATCTTACATGTTCAAGGAATTCATAGTATTGCAATTTATAGGAGACATATTGTGTTTTTTTCCCCAAGTATTTACTAATAATTTCTGACATCTATACATTAGTAATTTACTGTAAACAAACAAACAAACAAACAGACAAACAAACAAACAAAAAAGATAAATAAATAAAATCTAAAAGGCTTAGAATTAGAAACAGGTCCACTGTCTTCCTGCTCAAAACTGCAGAACTGATGATGTTTGCCTTTTCACTGTAAAATTTTACTTAAGCAAGCAGCAGATATGATATTCATCATTAGCATTGTTGGATGACAAACTAAAACAATAGTTATTTTACATGGAAGTAAATAGAGACAAGTAAGCGGGGATAGGTGGTAGGTGAAAACAAGGATTTCCAGGGCACCCAATCATCAGCTGCAGAAAAATACTAGATTACTTAACCAACCAAACAATCCAAATACAACTTTGACAAAACTAAAGATGAAAGAACATAGTTATAACATAAGCACAAAGTGAGGATCTTGCATAATAGGCCACTTTTTGAGCAAAACACAGACATATACGTCTAAAGAGAAATACACTGCACATGTGCTGTTGATTATGCATAATGTTAGAAGAAAAACTGACCCGTCAACCTTGTTACTTATGCAAATGTGACCATGTTCATTTAAATTAATATATACTTTTCTACCATTCAAATTGATTGCAAAACATTTGCTAATATTTACATTACATTCATTTTGCGATCGTAAAATCCACAACAAACCAAATCAAATAAGCTTGAAGTTCATTCAGTACTACATTTCTGAAGAAATGAGGCTTCTCTATTATTGATGTTCTATCAAAGTGTCTTCAAAAGTGCTTTCAGCTTCTCCTCTGAATAAGCCAGAAAACAGCTCTTATCTATAGACTTTTACTTATTAAACTAATCCACTTTGAAATGCGGCTCTCTTGGTTTGACAGTAAACAGAAAGGCAACAGGCAAAAAATCCGACAGCCTCTAAAAAGACCTCTCCAACAGCCAAGGTGAGATGGCTCCTGATAGAGCTCTATTGAAAATGCACTTTGATTGGACAAACAGAATACCTGAGAACCATGCCTAAGTGGCAAAAAGCATTTGAGGATAAATTGTTTAAGTTATGCAATGATTGAACAATACCGGTGATAATGTGCAATGTGTGACAAGTACGGATGCATAAACCACTTGTCCGAGCACAAACATTTATCTACTTGAAGTACATATGCATAAATCTACACTACCTCAAGCCTGGAGATGTGTCGTGCTGTTGAGCTGCCCCACTCATCTTTAATTAGGAAAAGCTCAGGGTGATAACATGCTGGTTAAAAGGATGGACCACTGAATTAATATGAGGCTTGTTTTAGAAATGTAAGAGTTAGGGCAAGAGTAACAACAGCGGTGTGAAAAGGAACTTCGCAAATTGAGAATTAAAGAGCCAAGAGAATTATTAATATTAAAAAAATGTATAATACTCAAACATATTTTTTGTGAAGGTTATTTAAAATCCCAGTTGGTGAGGAACTCAAAAACTATGTGGCATTATCTTCAGCCATCGAGAAAATATATTTGTTTCAAATCTAAATTTGTGTAACAAAAACTATAATAATAATGAAGTAGCAGACTATCAGCTTGGGCTGAAGGTTTCTGCCTTTTAAAGTTGTCCATTATGTTTGTGGGATAATAAATTCATATTATTTGTGATCATAAATTTTTACTTTAGAGTTGAATTGTAATTGTTTACTTACAAAGGCACTGAAGGCACTGATGAGACAAGCTGAATGTGTTGCATCAACTTTGTTTGTCTGTTGTGAGTTTGAAGATTCAAACTTCAGCCTGATACGCACTTGCAGTAAATAGAAGAGCATTTTTTAAAATATGTGTTCTTCTTAAATTAGTGAAACTTGTTTTGACCTCATTTTCATGGTACACATTTTAATCTGCCCAACTACGTCCTTACAAATGCGCTTACAAATACCACATCACACAGGTAATATCCACATTCAATTATTTTTGGTTTCATTCACTAAAAACATCTAAAAAACATCTTTTTACTGAAAGCTAAGTGAAACTGGACGTCTTCTTTTGGCCATCTATGACAGATAAAATACTTAATGATTTGTTCTGAGTGCATAGTGGTGAATTTTCCCAAAGAGTGCTGCATTTACAAAACCATTTATTGTGAAAAAGACAGTCAAGTCCCAACCTAACAAGTACCTAACTTTTTTTCAACTAAAAAATTAGCTCCCCCACCTTTAAACAAGAACATAACAATGATGTGCCATAAACCGGCAGTGAGAGTGCAGACAGGGACTATGCAGAGGACTACTGAGGGTCAGGCATCAGTGCAGACCCAGCTGTGCAGCGCCACCAGAGCTTCTGCTGAGAAACCCACATGACACATTACCATCCCGTGCAAACTTGTTCTGTGTGGAAACCGGTAAGACGTGTGAATGAGCGCGTTAGAGGCGGAGAGGTGCCCCGGTGCAGGAGGGCTGTGCTTGTCAGGGCTAAGAGTGGTGATGTGATAGGTGCAGCTGCAGCCGGTATGTCCCCTGCATCTCAATGAGCTGCGCCTGGTGTGTGTACTGCCCTCAGACTCAGCGTGTCCTGTCCCGCCTCACTATTCCCCTCTCTACTGTCTGACTCGCTAATGCATTGTACTTTCCGCTCTTCTGGCATTCACTCAGTGTTTCGGGCGAGACTGAGTCAAAGCGTGAGAAGACTGGACTGTTAAGTATTGTCTGGCTGCATAAAAAGTGTGGGCCCTTACTGCCATTACCAACATTTTTATTATACAAATTTTGTTTTAATGTTACAACAGTGTTCTCTCATCATTAATTTACCCACAGTTGAATTTGATTGGTTCATGCATGTGGGAATATGCATGCGTTAGGGTTGTCAAATATATTGGAAATAGATAATAATCAATACTAAGACTAGAAGCGAAACTGAATCCTTATTTGTGCAGGAATCAATACTAAACATGTCTTTAACAGTTCACAATTTGGCCTTTTCTAAACAGTTTTACAATGATTTACTAGTACTAACCTATACAAGACTACTAAACAGTACTTAATGAAAATATCACTGTTGTCTAAAACCTTGCCAGTATCCTGACAACACTATCCAGTTTTTACCTCTTCCCTTTCCCCACACATATCTGTATATATATGTTCTATTAATTCAAAAATATCTGAACATATAGGGTTCTAAAATCATCATAGTTAAATTGCAAAGGGAAAAATGTAAATTATAAAACAAGTCTGGCAATGACTTAATGACAGCATAAAAATCTCAGAGTTTGTGTGAAATAGGCATAGCAAAACTAGAAAATTCAGACTATTTTCTAAGACTCAGAGGGAGAGACTTACTTTGCAGAATTATTCAAACAACAAATAAAGCTAAATACAAATCCAGGTATGTTATCGAAGAGATAATATGATTAAAAACTCAACAGCTTGCTAAATGTGTCCTTTAAAATCATGTGCCCTGGAATAAAAGATATTGGCTAAGCATTTGTCCATGAACCAGGTTGCTTCCTTAAATCCTACCTGAGCACATTTATACTGTCATTTGAGCATTCAATGCAGTCCTGTCCAAACTAAACACTATACGTGTATATAGTGGTCTGAGAAACCAGGGACCCTTGAGAACAGAATATCATAGGATGCAGGAGGCAGCCCCAGGAGAGCAAAGTAGTCTCACAAATAAGCAATGCAACCCAAATGCAATATGGTAGCTGCTCTTTTCTACAGAAAGGAGCAGAAGCAGGCTCGCGGGAAAAGGAAAGGCACACATTAAATTTTATCTTATGAGATATAAATGACCCTTTGCCCTAGTGTAAATTGCTTTGCAAAGAACTTTTTAAAGCCTTTTGAAATTGTGTTCAAATTCTGATATTACTCTTCATAACGATTGGTGTCATGTTAGAAGTAAAATCTCTGCTTTGATTCAGAACATTTGACCCTGAAAAAAAAACAACTTCCAAAATCTAATGCACATTAAAGGAACTACTGTTATACTTGGGTTGTATAAAGATCTCTAAAATAACCATTAAAACTTAAACAATTGCATAAAACACTGGATCACGAAGCAGCTTACACCTGAAAAAATACTTGAACTCACCATCACATGAAGGTGGTGGCCCTTCAAACTCCAAGTGTGTTCCCAGTCTGCAGGTCATGATGCTGTTTCCACTTAGCTGGTAACCCGGAAGACATCTATAACGCACTATATCACCTGGAAATGATTTAGAAAATACATGAATGAGAACTGTATGGCTTTTGAACCTCGCAATATTACGTGTGCTTCAAAGCACAGAGTAAAAGATTATCATTCAGAATTCTAAGTGTCCTAAATAAATCAAGTCCACCTACCAATTTTGAACTCTTTGCTTGCCATGAGAATTTCTGCATTTGGAATGATGGGGGGAGGAAGGCAGAACTGCAGTCTATACGCTAAAGAAAAACATCAAAACACATCAGGTGAGCTAGGTCGTTTTAATAGCTATGCAGTAGAAGGCACAAACAAGCAACATCATTTACATACCTTGATAGCTAATACGGAATAGGCCGCCTTTTTCAGTGTTGCTGCGAAATCGTATTAAGACCTGATTGGATGTGCTGCTGGGCGGTTCATTGGGTTCACCATCAGTGAAAATGCCTAGTTTTCTGACGGTTTCTTGTGGACCATCCCTGAGGAAAAACACCAAAAAAGAGAAGTTACATTTATTCACCATCAAAAAGGGAAAAGGAACCCATTAACTTTACGTCCTAATATTTAGACAGCTGCTGATCCATGTAAACCCTTCAAGCTAAAATGTATATGTATCCATATAAAAAGGGTGCTCTGTTTTTTCCTTTGTTCAAAAATGTGCTGGTAAAGCTAGATCAAACTGGCGGCGCACAAGGTCACGCATAACAATCTAACTAAACTCAACTGTACTGAAGTTTAAGTGGTTTTCGTGTGATGCTTTTCAATCATTTATTGTTTGTGTGCATATTTAGTGTCTTATTTAGAACTGGCCAGCCAGCTGAAGACTTTAATCTGAGAGTTAGTGAGAGAGAGAGAGAGAGAGAGAGAGAGAGAGAAAATTGTTAAGCACAATTAAATAACTGATGTGTTAATGCAACAAAAATGCTCTAATGTGACAATAACAAGTGTCCCAACTAAAAGTTGTTATCTGCAATAGCACAGGTACAACAAACACAACTTTAATTATTTGTTAGAGAAACAAAATAGTCGCAGACAACTACAAAATAATCCAATAAGCATCAAGGCAGAATAAATGACAGATCCAGGTTAGCATTCCTCCTGTTTAAAGGCATCCAATGGGAGGAAACCCTCTGGAAGCTACGGCCTCCGTCTTGGCAGTTCCCCGGTGTGGGCATGGCCGATTAAGCCGGCTCCCAGGATTGTGCCACAACTATTCAGCTTAAAAACCATCTGTCTTTGGCTGTCAGACTGGGCATAGGAGATTACAAGCAGCTCTGGAAACGGCTGGCTGGGGAGTGCTGCCTGACAGCTCTCTGGCCAAGCCACCATTACGGGGCCTATTTCCTTGGCTGACTAGTTCAGTGGAGATGTGCAGCACTGGTAAGTGTGTACTGGGACATGATGGGGAGGACAACAAACTTGTTACAAGTTAAAAAATTAAGCTAATAAAGGTGCTACTGAATCTGGGAAATATACCTTTCCACTTGCATTTCCCTTCTGGGATAACAAAGACAAGCTTTTATTGCAGGTATATTTACTAGTGATGTGCAAAGTATAATTTCTCCATCTTTTTTAAGGTTAAAAAAGAAATAGAAATACAAGTCAAATGTTAGTGGATTTATGATTGTCTGGTTGCCAGTTTGGCGGACAGTTATGTATCCGGTCTCACTGAGAACTGGGACCTTTAAAGCCGGTTTCAAGAAGAAGAGATCAGCTGGGACTGGCAGCCATCACACATGCAAAATCCAGGCTTTTGCCACACATATGCCAGATCTCAGTATGTATTATGGAGGTGATGAAAGAGAGCTTTACACTTTTGCACATGCACAAGAAGAAGACCAAATAAATCTCCCTACTGATAACAACGCATGCAAACACAGCACATGCTTAACCTTGACAAATCCACTCATTTCTATCGAATCAAAGTGTGGATTACATTTTTGCTTAGCCAGGTTTATTGGTTTTACAAGGGCAAAAAAGAGGTCCAGAGCAGGACTAAGTGTTGAGATAACATATATTCAATTACAACAACACACTATGAGCTTTGAAAGAGTTGCATAGAAAAGAAAGTAACACAACTGGATGTAATTATAAAATATTGTATTTTCTATTTCCAGCCCATATATGATACCATCAGTCACACTACATGAGGCATGTAAACAGCTACTTTCATTGATTATCTTCTGTAAGCAAAATAAAATGACCTACAGTAATACAATTCCCTTTTTAATGCAAAACACATTGCATGAGCTAAATTTTATGTAGCGTAAAGATGTGTTATATGAACTATGCAATATGAACCAATCACACAAGACAAGAGAATGAGTTGAAGTTGGATTAAAAGATAAAATAAATTGATTTCAATGCAAATGTTGCTTTGAGGACATGCAAAGTAAAAATAGCAAGTCAATCATAGTTTAAACAAAAAAAAAATGATTGAACTATACAAAATGTACAATCAAACAAACTATATTTATACTTTATTTGTGTATATTTTATCTAAAACATTTAAAGGCACATTTTAGCACAATTGTGATGTATTGTTAACATAATGTATTGTCTGAATATTGTTATTGGATTAATGCTAAACATATTGAGATATACAGTTTTGTAAATATCATCTACTCCTATTGTGTAAAACTCAAAGGTTAAACACAAATGAACAAAAGAAAGACAAATAGAATTGCAGGAAGTAGTTCTTAAAGATTATCGTGACCAATTGAAATAAATCAAGAGCAATATACTAGTTCATAGTTTTTGAAATATGGATGAACTGCTCACCAGACAGTGATGAAATCGTGTGGCCCATGGACCTGAAGAAGTGTGAAGTTGACTTTGATGCCGAAGCCTGGGGCCACTGTGATGAGCCAAGAGCAGTCAGCCGAGTTGGGGTACTCTTCTGGGTAATTAGGGGAGAAGATGGTCCCATTGTCTGAGGTAATGTTCCCTCCACAAGGCACTGAGGACAGCAATGACAGCAAATGTTGTAATCAGTTACAGAAATATTAACCGCAAATTAGATCTAAATATTTAAAAATCCCTTTCTCCCTTTCCTTGTATCGCTCATGCGCTCATCCTTGCTCAGTGTCTAGTATCCAAGCACTTGTCTGCACCAAAGATTAGTCTGTAAAGCCTGTTAGCAAGTAGGGACTTGGAGTGAGTGTTTTCCTAAGATAAGGCCCCAACCGATTCCTACTGTGGCATGCAAATACAGTGGATGAAGATGATGCAAGAGGTTATGACTTGGCCACTGCTCTAAACTGTACTGCAAGAAAGAAACACAAACTAAATATCATGGGGTTAAACACAGATCGGAGAGAGCACACATTTCCGTATTCTGGGTCACAAGGGTATATCTGACTGCTGTGTAATATTTGGAAGCTTAAAAGATTCAAACCAACTCAACATTTAGCGAGTCTAACATTGCAGCTGGTACCCTGAGAGATGCTTCATATTCTCTGTGGTGGAGCATGGAGAATCAGCAAGGCGTGATAATCACCAAAGTGCAGGCGTTTCAAGTAAAACCCCGAAAGGGAGCTGAGCTTAGCGGCACACCCTTGGATACCGGGTTATGGAATCATTCCCCAAGCAAAAGACGTGCCTGTTTTATTGCTGTTCCTTTCTTATGTTAGCAGTGAGCTTGTGCTGCCTGCTTTAGCCCCACACTCCAGTGGGTTCCTCTAATGCTGTCTCACCTGTTAAATGAGCTATTGATTAGAGTGATTGATAAACCCCGGACACTCTATGGAGTTGCACCTCTGGCTGCTGCCATTGACAAACATGTCACCACAAGTGAATGTGAGCATGTTTGCTTCGCAGTCTTGGCTGGAACAAAACGCATGTAGCTGATTATTTATTTACATACAGGTCATGACAGGATTTTTCAATGATGTATTTCAGCCGTGACCAAACTGCAGTACAAGTCTGGAAATAAGAACTACATAATATTATTCTTCTTATAAAATGAATAATTAGTTCTTTGTTGTGTTGTTTCACTTTACTTTTTATTTAAACTTCTTAGGTGACACAAATTTTTCAGGCATAAAAATGTTGTGGTCTTGGTTGCATAAACATAAATATGGAAGATTTAGAATGTAAAAACAATGATGTTATGAATCTGAATAAAGAGAGAACATGATTCCTACAGTTTTTCCTAAATCTGTGTGCCATTTTGATGATGTCACTTGAGGATAAATAAAATGAGCTTGGGTGGAGGTCGAGTGGGGAAAAAAAACAAAAAACATCAGTCAATTGAAGCTATCTCTATTTACGCTGTGCTGTTGTAATATGATATAGCAGATTAAAAATCGCCTGTTGACCAAATCCAATTTATCTCTGCTTTGTGTTTATTGTCCTGGTGTCAAGGCTGTGCTCTCCATGCGTAAATCTGTGTGCCTGTTAAACAATCCATTAACAATAAGGGTCAAGGACAAGGGGAAGAGCGATTGAACCTGATGTGACCTTTTTTCTCAATTGAGCATATCTTGTATTGGTTCTGTGATAATGATTTGTTTCATTAATTACCTGCTGTGTCCGCAAATATTGTAAAGTATGCTTTACCTTCACATCGGGGGAAGGGGTGGTCCCAGTTCCGAGTGGTGCCGTGTTCGCAAGTGAGGATGGAGTGCCCCATGAGCTGATATCCAGGTAGGCACTCGAAGGAAATGGACTGGCCTACATTATATCCAGCTCCCACCACAGCACCATAGCGGAAAGGTTCAGGGTCAGGGCATTCTTGAAGCTCGTAGGCTAAATGAACAAAGGACAAAATGTACAATCAGATAAAGATTAAAATAATTACTTCCTTAGCCTGCAAATTTTGCCCACTTTAAAATCATTCTGTAAAAATAATTTTATGCAAATACCAAAGCATGAGAAGAGTGGACCCAGTGCTGTTCAACAGTATGATTGTGGAATCCAATTTTAGCCATTATCATTTAACAGTGACCCACTTGTTACATAACTCGCATTTTAGTATTATTTTACCCAGACCTAAATTATAATGACACCATTAAAACTATGTAATGGCTTTCAAATAAGTCTGACTTTGAAATGAAGTTCAACCTTGCTGCAAATTATCATGAGTGGATAGAGTTACTTAGCTGAACTTCTAGGATGAAACCATCGTTTTTATACACTAAACTAGAGCAAATTAAGTGAAGAATTAATTTGCAAAAAAAACAGACCAATACCATTTTTTAGAAGTTTATATGCAATATATGTGTCAATGTTTTTAAAAGCCAAATGCATTTTACAGCAATAAAATAATATTGCAATCCTCCTTAATAGGCTTAACAACATTTATTGTTATAATTTTTAAACACAATAAAATAGAAAAACTTTGCTTTACAAAAAATTTTAAAAATTATGAGATATTACAGAGACATGACAGACATGTTGAGTCCAGAAGAGATTTCCTATGCTGCAGCGTGGATCGTGTGATATGATCAAGCACATTCTCACAATGAATACGAAAGGCTTGGTTGCCTTGACGTTTTACAAAATGAAACAATTAGGCCCACTTATATTGGCTACTGCAGATATTCATTAAAAATAAGTGGGGGCTGGTTACACTAACTCATTGTGTGTATGTGATGATCCCAAAAATTGTGTTCACTATTTAACACATTTTAGAAGTCATCATAGGGGCTGTAAAGCTTGACGCTGTCTTATTTTTCTGATTGGCTGTTGCAAAGTTGCTCACAAAACATTTTGGAAAATTTACGATGAGACAAAAAGTTGTAACAGGGTTGCGCTCACCCCACAGACATGACAAGAAATGTGACAAACATTCTCTTAGGAGAATGACTACTTGGGCCACGCCTCCGTCTATTCCAAAACCAAACATTTTTCTGTGTGCCAAAGGTTGTAGGTACTTTTGCATTTATAGCTGTAATATTATTGCCCGGCTCATTGCTATGCACCAAACCACTATTTGGAAACATGGCTTCAACCAGCATGCAAAAGCAACGCATATAGCCCACTTATTATGCAAATGGAGCGCAGCACATTTAGCCATCACAGTTGTTGAATTGGAAAATAAACTTTTCTATTGGATTTATACACCTGGATAATTTATTTGATACTACTACATACAAAAGCACCAAAGCCTTTTACTGGCACAGAAGAGAAGAAATAAGTTAAGTGATCTGCAGTTTTACATGGGGAATTTATAGATGCGTGGGATTTACTGGCGTCCCATGCTGATTAGTTTGACACATTTCATTTAACATTATAGTAATTTTATAGCTTTACAAGAATTCATCTCACTAAGCCACGTACAGGGTGTTCAGTTAGCTACCTTGGTACTCAAAACGAAAGCCAGGCTTGTTCTGCGAGTGGTCACTGTGGAAATACACCGTTGTCTCGTGTGAAGTAGTGAGGAGAGAAGAGGGAATGTCTGACCCACTGTATCGACCAATCACAGCGCTTGTATCTAGTGGTCCATTACGAATCTCCAGGAAGTCATGGTTGGCCTCAGTTGAGAAGTTTAGAAATTGTACGTGTGCACCTAAAACAATGAAATACTGTTATAACTTTGACTGTAAAACTGAAATGTATCCTCGGGAGGAGTTATTTTTATTTTAGTTATTTTTATGACTCATACCAAAACCAACAGGCAGGTAGATCCTCCATGTGCAGTCACTATTGCTGGGGTAGTTGCCAGGGAAACCAGGACTAAGAATCATCCCTTCCATCTCCTCACGGATTCCACCGCACTGAGCTTTGAGAAGATTGACAAGCGTTACATCTGAGTCATGATAAAGATAAATATAACTTTTTTTAAGGAATACTAGCATTTACTGAAAATAAAAAAAATATTAAAATATATTGGTGGAAAGGCTGATCATCACAGATAGGAACAAATCTCCTGCTTTTAGCTTTTATTCACAATAACAAGAGTAAATTTGTTTTGCTCTTCATAATTACTCATGTAAGCTTTATTTAAAGGCAAGTCTTCTTTTCTACTCAAATAAAAAAGACAAGCTGATATTTTATACTAAACCTCATATGGTTCTAATTGTTTACCATGTGCCCAGAATGCCTCTCAGAGCTTAATTGCAGTAAGCTGTGCAGATGGGGTTGTGCAATTTAAAGAAATCAGGGTAAAGCATGTGTATGTAGTTTGAAACTGTGGCTATAATTGGAGCAATATTTTACATTTCCCTTTGTGTATGTAAATGTACTCAGCAGCACAGCTTGAACAAATGACCAGGAAAAGGATAAAAGGTGTTTTACCTATGCAAAGAGGAGGGGGGTAATTCCATCTTCTAACTGTCCCAGGCATACAGGTGATATGTGAATTGCCCTGCAAAACACAAAGCACAAGTGCAAATGAGGCACTGAAGCAATTGTTCTCTGTAGTCTTTGCTCTGGGTCTGCAGTCTGTCTCCACATGACTCCATGTGTCAACCAAATGACTCAATCCATCTGAGGTGGCTGAGGATAATAGAAAACCACATGCACATAAAGAGGAAGAATGCAGAATAGCGAACCTTTTAACTGATTTTGTACAACACATTTAATGTGTGCTCAGATCGACATATACGGATATACAAAACGTTATGTACAATTTTAAATGTGCACAACTTTTGTAACTTTTCTGGTGACTGATCTGCCACATGCTTGTCTGCATGTTACTGCTTTGCCTATGTCACTAAAGATGCTATCAAGTCTTTTTAAACCTAAAATCCAGAAATGATCCTTTCTTGCAAAGAAAGCATGCTGCGCCACATAATTTGACCTGTAACTCACCGATGTGTTATAACATGCATGTCTTAATGGAGATAAATGTTTAATGATATACTATGGAAACTGTAGGTATAAAACATGTTAAGAATACCAATCATCCATATATACGCTATATTTTAGTCTAGTCAGGTCTCTAAGGCAATATGTTGTTTAGCCAATAAAAACATACAAACACGTTTTAAAAACATTTGGAGCCAGAGACTACAATGCCACCATTGTACTGATTGAACAAACAGCTAATGAAACCAAAAACTTTGTATACCAGGGGGATCTTACCTGGAGTGTGTATCCAGGCTCGCACTGAAAAGACACCACATTATTCATCTGAAGGCGCTCGCCGACCTTGATGCCATTCATAGGAACCACAGGCTCAGGACAGTTGGTTAGAGAGACAGCTGCAGGAATGATAAATAGGCAGACATTCAGAGACAGAGAAGCTTACCAGCTCAAAACAAAATATGACAAATAAATGCACTTGAACAAAAAATAATATTAATAAAAAAAACTTTTGCAAACTTGTAGACAAAACACTGATTTGGTACAAAACTGTCCTTGGAGTAGACACTCACTTTTGTATTCCAGTCTGAATCCAGCTGCAGATACACTGATGTCAGAGAAGAAGTGGAGGTAGAGCTGATTGGAGGTGCTGTTGAGGAGTGCTGGAACTGTGGTGCCTAGGAGAAAAGATAAGATGGTAACCTAATGTACAAAAACGTGACTACTATTAATACTTTGAATAACATATCTATTACTCTCGTATACAACCAATCCAATAGGAATTTGGATTAGATTTATAGTATGTGCACTAAATATATATACGAGTTTGTATTATATACACTAGCAGGAGTCAAATTTTGAATTTAAATAAAAGGATTTTATTTTCAATTTCAAAATACATCTGAAAGCAAAACAAAACCTATTGTAATATACTGAATGCTACTAAGACGCTTGATTAGATGCTTCAGTCTGTTTATTAACAATGTATTTTCCAAAAACGAATGCCTTTGTGCACAGTATTCTCAAGGGTAAGTGCCCTACTTTAAGAGAAATGGAAATGAAGACAAATGCAAATCACATGTGTATAAATTTAAATATGTCTTAATATACATATTCTAATTTCGTTTTTACTTTGTGCCAACTGCGCTAGCCTATAAATTATATGCAACCTTTAAACCAGATTCAAAAGTTTTCTAAAATGTCAAGTTAGTTAACTACAACTACAATATTTAGAGAAAAGTGATAAATAAACTTAAGAAAAATAATAAAAATACCTGAAAAGCTGCCAAGCATGGTGTCTGTGTTGTCTCCTCCATCGAACACCTCGAGCGAGTCCCAGTTCTGCTCTGTGACGAAGCTGATTACCTGAATCTGAGATAGGAAAGGGAGAGAAGGGCACCAGTGGAAAATGAATTTAACAACATTTGGTTTGAGAGTGAAAGGCAGGCACATACATAAACCATGATTCATAAAAGAAACAGGTCCTCGTTTAGTTAAAAAAGACATAAAGCTCTATATTTAACTTTTTTTTTGCCATAAAACTTTGAACAAACTCATTAGCTTTTGAGTGACATAACTAAGTACACTTATAACATAGATATCCCTTGTAAGCCCTTTATTCTCGCTATGCCTTTAATATTAAGTCATCACAGAAAATACTTTTATCTACTTTCACCCCCAATGCCACTGTAAGTGTCCTTCACTCTTGATCTCACATCCAGTGCGCAGCTCAGCTCTGCCCCTGATGGTTATAGATCGGATACAAGCCAATTAAAGGGGCGGTCGGGGCTGTGGCGCTTCCTGGGGAGACGCGGCAGATCACAGATTGATCTTTCATTAGAGTTTCCACAGCAAATGTGCCAGCGAGGCACCTCACTCCTTTAAGTTCTCTTCTGGATCGTGACACTCCAATTTAATGTGTGTCTGCTAGGTGGTAAAACGGGAACAACAGTTAAGAGACGGCTGAACACGATATGCACTGAGACTGGGCCAAGAGGGTTGCAGTACTTTGAAAAGTACTGTACAATTAGATATAAAAGCAACTTCAACGTGTTCAGTGACATAACTGGCAATTTTGTCACATTAGTAGTGGTCGAAATAGAAGCAACAAACAAGCTGAAATGGCACTTGGGGGATACAAGTTCAGAATTAGGTGTCATAGTGGAGTATGGTATAGACTGTAATACTAGCAGCAGTACTATAAACAGCAGTTTCATTTTAGTGGTGGCAAAAGTGATAAAGATGTAAGGTAAGAGGCTTTCAGCTCAGCCTCCTAACTACATAGTAAATATTGAGCTCTTATATTTTACCATTGTATTTGTAACAATCTTTAAAGCAGATCAATTTAATGCTTTTTATAGTCATTTCAATTCCTAACTTCATTAAAATTATTATTTTGTGTTTCAGTCGATGTGTTTGCTTGAAAAAACATTAAATCATTACATTCCCAATTTATAAATTTTCAATGTTTTACAAGGCTTTATTTTTGGCTAAATTAATACAAAGATCTTTAATGCTTTGTGATGCTTTGTATGTTTACATAAATGGAAAAGATGCTATACATGAATGTTTTTTTTACAGATGTCTGGAGTAGAGATCGACACTCAACGTGCATTTGACCTACAAGCACAGTCTGTCTGCCAGGGTGGAGGAACTAATAGCCGAGGGAGCGCTCTAAGGTCATTACAAAGTCTGAGGCATAAGCCTAAAAACTTTTTATCAGTCGGCCCCAGAGGCTCTGCCAACAGATTCCTGGTGGAGTTCAATCACAAACGCATCCAAGAGTGACAATACGTAAACTGCATGCTAATTATCAGATGGAAAGATGCACAATGATTACACTAAATGAAAATGCTTAATGGTTTATATGTATAGGACTTATTTTGAATCACTTTTTAAATAGTAAACATGAGTTCATTATGTTTGCCTTAACTTTTCTGCATACTAAATCAGTGCAGCTTGGCATTGCAGGCTATATTGGATTAAAACTACCAAACTTTGTCAGAAGAGGGCAGAAAATAAATATACTGTCTTTGAGTACGATACAAATAATAGTTTTGGCTTTTGGGGTAGTGTTACAGAGATAAAGATTCTGTATTTTTCCAACTCAGCCAGTGTTTTGCTATAAATTCTAAATTTATGATATAAAAAACTGTGAAAGATGTGGCTAATGAAGTGGAATGAATTAATTATTACTATTCATATGTGTATACCTGAATTCCTGATCCCTCTGGAACAGTGATTTTCCAAACACAATTGAGGCTGTTGAGATAAGGCTCCGGAAAGCCAGGAGATAAGATAGTTCCAGTTCGAGACGTCAGGTTGCCTCCACACGGAACTGTGAAGAAAATAAGCAGAGAATTAATTGTGTCAGTCGCAGTATGCCACAGACAGCACCAAGCTCCGCCCACTCTTCAGAAAGTCACAGTCAATCATTAGCCTGCTCAATGCTCTATTGGCTCCATCTGGTATCAGGAATGCACATTTTTTTGCAAGTAGTCACAACACATCCAACCCAGCCAATTCAAGCAGCAGGTGTTATACTTGAAATAATGCAACAAAAATAAATCATGTTTTCATATCAGCGACTTGACCTGGATGAGCTGCCACACACTCTGTATGAAGACAGATAGCAGTTTCATAACACTCACCACAGCTCTGCGCATTTCACATCTGCTGACACTATACTAAGCAGCTGTAAGCCTAACTCAGTGTATTCTTATGTCAATGCGGAAAATCATATGTGTATGACCCTTCAGTGATGCCATGTCTGTGCCACCGCATGGTTGACTACAGTCAGTGGCTGGTAGCCCACAAATGTGTCATAAGAAGTGACTATCAAGGAAGCCTTTGCACAAAGAGGGTCAAGAAGTAAAAATACTTGCAGTAAATGTCCAAAGATGTAGAGATGTTCTATATATTGAGCAAGTGAGAACATGTTTTTCTATTGAAAACGGTAACAAAGCGTGGGCAGTCTGTATTGTACAGAAGAGCTGTTCAAAGTTTACTGTAAATGTACACTGAAGTAATCATGACACTAATGCAGCTGTCTATGTTCTATTTAAGAGGCAAGAATATCGGAGACGGATAAAATGAGGAATCTACTTTTTTCTCAAATTGCCCAGCCCCATCATGAATGGAGCTAAAGCTTTTTAAATGACCTTACAACGAAATCAAAGGGGGAGATAAACAAAGCTTAGCTTGCAAAAAAGATTCTAATACAATTCAGAAGAAAGTTTTTTGTAGCCTAAGAGTGAAGACTTAACTTATTGTATGGTATGTTTAACTAGGAAACATTGCTAAACCATCGCTAAACCACAGCTCAGAAAGGTGAATTTTACATGATTTGTGTCCTTTGTCTTACCTATGCAGCTTGGGGTAGAGCTATTCCACTGTGCCAGAGCATTGGGGACAGTCAAACATTCAATGGCCCCAGATCCCTCCAGCACATAACCTGGACTGCATTCAAAGCGGACAACTGCGCCCACAGCAAAGTTGTTCCCCATTCGACGACCATTACGGGGTTCAGGGACAGAGCTGCATTGGGTGGCACTAGTCCGTGGTACGGCTGTAGAAAAACAGATAAAATAGATTTAAGTAGAACAAGGTCGAGGTGTTCACATGCTTTGTACTGTCTTATGTACATACCCTGATAGACCAAGTGAAATCCACGTGCACTCGACTGGCCTTTGGAAGTGAAGCGGATCAGGATCTGGTTAGATGTTGCTAATGGCAGAGATTCACCTAAAAGACAGACTTTTAATTAACCACCAGATTTCTGAGTTTTTACCCATGTTATAGCAAGGTTTTTTCATCTTTACTTTAATCAAAGTTGGATTGTTTCATGCATGTTATCCAACAGCTGATGCTTGTGTGCTCAGAAAATCCCAGTTTTTACCCACCAACTATATTGCCCACTAGTCATTTCTAAATACCTTAAATACAATAAAACACAGTTGGTCTCCTTTACCTTCAGACTTTAATTTTTAAAGAATATTTTGGGGTTAAATATGAATGGAGTTAAATAATAATTGCATATTTTTGGGTGTTTGAACACACTATTTTATTCTACGAATAAAATGTCTAATGTATTACTTTCAACGCAGTTACTTTTCAGTTTTTTGATGAGTGACTGTGTTAATCCACTGTATCTCATTATTTTTGCCTGATTGGAGCCACCCTGCGGGGAGGGCACACATGCTTCACCCAGGAGACAACATCTGCTTCTCCAAACCTCTTCTGCTCTCATCTGGGCCCACGGAACCTTGTGAGTTTACACACTGCATTTTAAGAGACATTTCAATAGAGGACCTCATCATTGTTCATATCTCACAATATGACCCTGGGGCATGCTGGGTAGTTTATGAAAGGCACCCTTGCTGCACAGTGTCAAGACTGAGTTTCATAAGTCACTGTGCGGGCAGCTATTCATCTTAACAGTTCAACACATGTCAGCATGTAACTTATTAAGCCACTGGCCTCTCTCCAACTTCAAACCTGCTCTTAACATTCTCCACTGAGCCAGCACGTAAAAGTCAAGGACACATAAATCCTCCACAACGGGTCAAGTGACCGCCTTCAAAATCTAAATTATAAGAAATTAAAGCTACAACTAATTCTTTTGCTACTAAAAAGGCTCCACACTTCTAAAAGAAAAAGAATGAAGGACAATATTATGCATACCTTTTTTTTTTTCCTCTTAGCGCTAACGTACTTTCAGTCAAGTGCTTTGTCATCAGAGACAAATCATAGCTTGTCAAGTATTGCAACCCTCATTACCTTCTCATGTAGACAGACTGTGTATGTAATTGTTGCTTGGTTGCCTGTCAAAAATAGTGTAATGTGTATACTTTAGTGTTGTGTGCTTTAATTAGCTATTGTTTTCCATTTTTAGCAATTATTTTCAAATACAAGTCAGCAACATTTAACAAATGAATATTGATTGAATGTGTGAATGATTGACTTGCAAACTCAACTCAGACTCACTGAGGCTACAACAGTCTTAAATATTATCAGACTTTCACAACAGACTGTGCTAGCTTTTGAAGTTTAATTTTGAGTTAACTTTTGCTTTCATGCAGTGGTCAAATTACCTGTGTGTGCCCCAGATAAGGAGCTGAGAACACGAGAGTGCTGTGTTGCGCCATCATACACCTCCACAATGTCGTTCAGAGCTGTCTGGAAGAAGGCGAATTGACTGAAGACCACTAAAACACATTTGACACAAAAGAAAATGAGTTAGACTACCTGCATGAATTTGAAAAACACATCACTGGTTAATATGAGTCAAATTTAATATATAAACTAAATATGTATTTGGCTTTAGCCTGTTCAGCTTCCAAAATGACTACTGTATTGCAAACGTCATCTGTGGCAGCTGCTGAGGCATGTGGAGCCGGAGCAGTGCCACCCATTTAGTACCTCGCACCAAGAAAAATAGCCGTTCATTAGGCCTGGTGCATCAGCCTAATGGGAAGTGGCAAGAATGGCGGCAAGAGGCATTTGTGGCTGCGCGTCGCCTTTGGCCGTGTCATTTGAAGAAAAATGCAAATGTGGGCTTTAATTATTTCAATTTTCTCCCTCATTTTAACTTAACTAGTTGAACTACGCTGCCAACTGGGTCCAGCAAAGATAGGAACCCAGTGATTTTGGAGAAAAGCCAAGTCTCTGCTAAAAAAACAAAACAAAAAAGGCATAATACTTTGAGATGTCAGGGTCAATGTAATATAATGATCTGACATTTTTCTGTTCAAACTGACATATGGAGATTACATTTTTGCCCGAGGAAAAGGTACAAAGAACAGTGACGTTTCTAAGCTGCGCCCTTCAAGTGTAATATCAGAAAATACCAAGATTTGTGTACAGATTATAAAGACAACAGCAGGCAAAGAGAAAAGCAGAAATTATGTGTTTCAATACAACAAGTGCACCAGGAATAATCCTATGCAACAGGTAAGTATGTAACAATATGACAACTGTAAAATCTTAGTGTTAGACAGTTTATGCACAAATTAAAGAATATCTGGTGTAACTTTACCATAATCTTTGGGTACCACCACAGAGTAAAGACAGGTTCTTGCCCGGCTGTAATTTCCAGGGTAGCCAGGGGACAAGACCACACCCTCCAATCCAGAGTACTGCCCGCCGCATGGAGCTGAACAAACACGGTGAGCCAAGGAGGACGTGAAGAGAAACAGGACAAAAAGGACAGAGTGAGAAATATGGCCCACAGCCAGTAAGGGACCATCCCATTTCTCCATCACTGCTGTCCCATTCCCTCCATTCCATCAATCCTAAATTACTTTCTTGTCTGATTGGGCCTCGGATGGAACATGTCCCTAGTGTTTGCCACAGTGAAATTGCAATGTTTTCCAAGTGTCCTTCTGGGTTAGTCTTAGTGAGATCGGCCTCAGCACTCTCTCCTCTGTTAGTTCCAGTAGAAAAGTGGGACAGAAGTGTTTTAATGGAGTTAGTCCAGAAAGTGTCAAAATATTGTACTAAAGTCATTATTGTATATTGATTAATTCTGGAATTTGAATTGTCATGAAGACCAGTCCAAATACAAGCTTAGTCCCCCATTTGCCCTTGTTAAGGTTTTGTTCAGACCTGACTAGTTTAAGGACATTTTAATGTCCTCAACTAGATATATCTCCAGTTTTGGGTGACAATTGAAAATAAATACACTTTTATCAGCCCTAAATAGATACTTAATTAACACCCTAACCACTTTCCATTTAATTAAGCAATTACTAAGCCCAAATCATTCTTAACAAACTACTACTTTAGTATGAATTATTTAAGTAGTAGTACTCCACTACTACCTAGTTGTCATGAAAGCAAACGGAAATCATACACAATGGTATAAAGAAGCTCATAAGAAAACTAGCCTGCTTGCAAGAAATAAAAACCTAAACCCTCACAAGAATAGCTACAAGCTGAATTGCAAATGCATAACCCCACCTGCATGTTTGGAAGAGAAAAATTAAAAGTATGGGTCTTGTGTTGCAAACAACTGTCTCCAGATGTCAGTGTTTACCGATGCAGATGGGTTTGGGCTTGTTCCAGCTTGGTTTGCCATCTCCTCCCATGATGCAAGTCAAGGTAGCGTCTCCCTCTAGAGTGTAGCCGCTGTCGCACTGGTACGCCACGATGGCGCCCAGCTTGAGGTCCGTGCCTACCCGCGTGCCGTTGCGCACAAGTCCTGGTTCGAAGCAAGACTCCCTAGGGTTCTCTGCAGAGAGGCAACACGGTAGAAAATGAGCAACAGAAGAGAATGTGCACAGGTTTTCAATAAAAGGTTTTTATACCAAACAGCAGAAGCAAAACAAGGCAAAAATATTGATTTCCGGTGTTCTGTTTTAATCAAGCACTTTCTTGTATATTATAGTTGCTACATGTGGTAAACTTTTTCTCATGTCTACTTTTAACCTTCTCTTTGTGATGAAGCTCTCTGCATTTAGCAAGAAAACCCTTCTGCAATAAGGAACTAGAGGAACTTTTGTCGACAGCTGCAGTTGCCAAGGTGACCCCAGTGGAAAGCAGCAGACAAAAACTGTAGATTTTGATCAAACTTTGCCTTTTGGGGCTTTATACAAAATTGGGTTTCAGAACTACATTTCACATTGTTTTGTAGCCATCTTGTCAGTATTTGTTCAGTTATTTATTCATACTTCTGAATGGAAAATATCTCCTACTCTCCAGTGAGGCTGCTGAAGGTACGTGTGGAAGTGGAGACAGACAGGCTGTTGATTAAGAGTGGCACAGCTCTGGCTCAAGGTCTGCTGACTGCACAGAATGGCCTCTCACACCACTCTGCTGTGCACTCGACTGGGGAAGACAACGCACATACGTAAGCCTTCTCCTCTCACACTCCGCTATGACCTACACAAATACTCTGCCACCAGCCACACTCTGCATCAAACCATACATCACTCAGCACGCCGCAAAGATTGACGTCTTACTTAGTCTTCAAGCACATTCTTCTACAGAGCAAAGCTGATCTAAAAAGACGTTTGTCAATATTGATCACTTTCTATTCCATGCAGTTTAAGTAAACCGTTTTGTGATTGTGAAACAACAGTATCCAATGGTAAAAGTCAGTTGTTTTAAAGAAAAAAACTGAGAACATAGGTAGATTATTAATTTAGATTTTGTTCATTGTAAAATCTAAAACTGATTGAAAATACAAACAGATGTGTTGATTTTCTGCTCAAAACTGCAGATGTGATAAGCCAGTCTAAAGCTTAACTTTAATAAGCAGGACATTTTGAATTACTGCTTTTTTGGAAGGAAGAATTTGGCAACATGACAATTTAATTTTGACCCCATATGTTGTATATTTATATTTATTGTATGTTTAATATTTACCGGACAAGATATTTGGCCATGTCATACATATCAAGATAGTGTAATACTGTGTAGCTAAAACTGATGAAAAGCCAAATTATAAACTTGTCCTATGAAAAAATATTTCACTTAAAATGTAATTTCAAAGATAGAGATATGTATTGTATATCGCGATATAAAAAAGCCTATTGATATTTATTTCTGTTCATATAGCCCAGCCCTAAGGAAAGTATTGTAAACTGTAGATGGTCTCAAGTACGTATCTGTTGTGGAAATCACAAGCCTAATAAAATAGATCAGACTTCAGAATGAAGAACAAACAGCAAATATTGTGAGTACTTCTGGGAATCTAAACTAACAATGTAGTAAACATGCCTGAGTGGCACTTTTAGTACTTTTCTAATCACAGCATGTCTTACTCTAATACCACATTTGTCTTGCTATAAGTAGTGAGATGACCAATTACGAGTGCACACAGTGCCAATTTGTGACTTTGATGAACCCAGAGAGAACAGACAAACTCCAGGCCAAACATGCTTTTTTGCCATGTTGTCTGTAACAGAGGAGGTAATTTATGTATTATTTGGTTATGGTTCATTAGTGTAGAGAATTGGAAGTGGGAAGAGGGACTTTTTTCTCTGAGCCACACACTGAGGCCATCTGCTCTACCAGATTGGCCATACAATATTACCCACTGTATCGCACATTGCAGTAAATATTGCTGGAAGTAAGTTAAGGGGCACTGTCTGTAAACTGTTCTTTGCCATTTACAATGTCTACACAATTTGTCAGAAGATTACAGATAGTGTTTTAGAAAGTATTTCAAAGCCAAATTACAGGGCATAGTTGACATTTTACATTCAGCCTCAACAGAGTGATGCCCAGAGTCAATGAAGAATTGGTTAAATGTCTGACATTTTAAAGCCGTTAACTGAAAAATGGAAATCTAGAAGTATTGAACAATATGCCCTTAACCTATGTTTTATTCAATTTGATCTGCTCTGCATTTGCAATTTAAATATGTTACTCTCTGTAGTTCACTCTAACAAAAATGCATCTAAAGTAAGATGGGGTGTCTGTGATCATTCTGCTACACAAGTGTAATAGTGGGTGCCTATTGTGAGCGAATAAATTTGACTTCCTCACTAAGCTGCTGCACTCAGCACAGCCCGCTAGGAATCAGACAAGAAACACAGTGTGCTAATTTATGGAAAGCATTTTTGCAACTACGACTTACTGATCAAAAAAGTACGAGTGCATAGTGTCAGCTTTTTTATTTGTATTTTTCTTTGTTGCTGAGTAGAGGCGATGCACTACGCCAAAGCTGACCACGGAAATAATTGTGATCAGGGTGAAGTAGCTTTAAGTTTATAAACTATTTTAGATGCGCAGGCTCATGTTAGTTTGTTTGATTTTTACTTTAAAATATTTGAATATAGGTGGGATTATTTCGATAAGGCCAGGTTATGTGTCTATTCAGGAAATTACTGCTATATATTTAATACTAGGCTAAAATCAGGAGCTAGCAACATGAGGTTGTCAAACCTCAGATAATAAAGTGTGCAGGAGAGCGTTATTTTATGACTTTCAAATGTTAGCTTGATTTGCTGAATTAATACAGGTTGTAAATGCAAAGGATAGTTTTACATGAATCAAGAACATTTTTGTGAAGAAAAGAAAATATAGTGAAAACATTTGAAGAGCAGAGTTCTACACTCATAACATCATAAATAAATGTGTTCTATATATATATATATATATATATATATATATATATATATATTTTTTTTTTTTTTTTTTTTTTTTTTTTTTTTCTTAGCAAATACAGACTATTTTACTATTGGTTAGCATCTACATCGGTTGGCATTCCAGAACAATTCCTACCTGTGTACTGCAGGACAAAACCATTGCTGCTGAGAGAAGCGTCACTACGAAAGGCCAGGAAGAGTGTGTTGGAGCTGCTCTCAATGCGTTCTGGAACATCTGTGCCATAAAAACTGCCGAGCAGAGGGCTCAGGGAGTCTGGACCATCATAAATGTGGAGGAAGTCATAGCTTGGCTCCAAGCTAAACCTAAAGACAAAAAAATAAACAAAATTTTATTACATTACCCAGTTATAAATACATAGCTGTACTTTTACGTAATTCCAAAGCAGCAGCTAACTAGCTTTGTGGCTAAAGCTAATTAAAGAAATTACAGGAAAATACTGAGGCAGAATAACAAATAGGCAAACATGTAAACATTGGCCTTTTCAACACTACACTGTCTGCTTTTATTGAAAAATGGCACAAAAGATTACTATAAATAGAGCAATAGTTCTCCTTTGTTACACACAGGCAGAGTGAGCACTAAGCAGTGCAGTGTGTCTCTTCTCTTTTCATTCTATGACTTGTGCACAAAACAACCACAATAAGATGTTTACAACCTAGGATAAGTCATTTAAAAGCATGCAGTCTTACTGGTTGAAGCTGAGAGAGATGACATAGTCCTGTTGTACAGAGACTTTCCAGTCACATTCTCTTCCATGTGGATAAGGTTCAGGATAGTCTGGAGACAGGATCAGTCCACTGGGACCAGTCAGGTTTCCCCCACAAGGAGCTAAGAAGAAAAAAATATATACATAAATCTGCAATTCAGATTAGGTTAGGTGACAAGGCAAAAACTTATACCACAGCCTTATTGAAGGCAGATAGCACTTTTGATTTAATCACTATTTATTTATACTGTATGTCAACAAAATCGTCTGCATTTTCAGAAAGTTCATGTTTAGTGTTAGTGACAAGAAAACAACAACAAAATTGTTAATATTTGAACAGACAGCAGCAGTGTTTCTCAAACTACATGTACATAAACCACTGGTGGTAGTTTCTGTAGCAATGGTATATTCCTACTCAAACCTAACTTAGACTTAATTAGGACCAATTCAGCTCAGGTGGTACTTGGAAAGACAACGCTTTTCTTTGGTGGTACTTGGTGTAAAATTTTTCAAATACAGAAATAGGGAAAATTATAGGGCAATTTCATTAAGAAAGATTGTCAAAAGATTAAGCTCATGATTTGTTTTTGTGTTTTTTACTCTACTGAATCATGAATACACTTCTTTGCAGCTTTTAACTTTATGTTATGCAAATTGGATCTGCAGCACTTGAGATTTCTCTGATGTTTAATAAAGAATTTAGGAAAAATTACATTGTAGTCAGTTTTTGTGTATGTATTACCTGAGCATGTGGGAGGGTCAGGCTGCCAGAAGTAGCGACCATTGATCTCAGTGCAGGTTATCTTGTTAGCCCCCTGCAGGATATAACCAGGGTCACATTGAAATACTACATGGTCGCCTGGTTCCCTGCTATCTCCGCCTCGGGTACCATTCGTAGGCATCCCTGGGTCATTGCATGAGGTCGCCGTAGAAACTACAAAAGCAATAGCAACATCCAGTTACATAAAACAGGTCTTGTCATTTTGATGTGACAGAAGTACACTTGAGGACGCACTTGAAAACTGCAGAGCAAAGCCCTGCTTGCTGGTGAAGAAGTCCGTGGTGAACTGCAGGCTGACAGTGTTAAATGTGCTATGTGCATCCGGAGGCAGGACTGAGCCACTCAACTCCCTCAGCAGGACTCCTCCGTCCTGGGGTCCATCCCAGATCCTGAGCACGTCGTGGATCTCCTCCGTGTGGAAGACCAGAAAGTGGAGACTAGAGAGAAATAATATCTCTGGTAAATTCCAATTGCAAGGTCAATGCTTCAAGCAAAGGTACAAATTATAATTCATAAACCACTATTGATTCAGCGATGATTGCAAAATCAAAGTGGGCAATGGGAGGTGATTAAAAATTATTCAACACTGTGAACACACCTGTCAAACATTAATCTTGTTTTCATAATGTCACAAGAAAATACAGACTATAATACATCTGCCAAGCTTTTACACTGCCCAGGCTTGCTGAAAATAAAAATTAAAAACATTCTATTGTAGCCTGGTACTTTCTTGGTCTCAAATGCTCTGAATTAAAAAAACAAACAAACACATGTCTTTCAAATACACAAAAAAACTCCTTTTGAATATCTATGTAACAATCAAAACAAAACATACAACTTCTTTAACCTCAGATTCAGAATTAAATCTACATGTATGTAGAACTTGTTTAACTCACATTTCCAAAGTGAAGTTTTTCTTATATCTGCTTCTTAGAGTATATAAACAAAACACAAATCTATCGAAAAACAAGAAACTAACAAGGTGACGGTACACGCACACAAAAAAGAGGTATCCAAGGGTAACAGCAAAGAAGAGAAAAAACGAACACTGCACATTTCTTGCAAAGCGTAACACTCAGAGTCGGGGATGTTCCTTAATGTCAATCAAATAAATACTTGCTGCCTGCCACCGCATTTAATGATTTCAGTCTAGACATCACAAAGATGACACTGTCAAAATATCTTCTTTTCACTTTCACGCAGACAGCTGTCAGCCAGCTGGTGGCCCGCTAGTGTTAGATTGCACTGTGGATAAGCATGTGTGCCTGTGTAAAATAATCACAATTTAATGTAAGCCATCTTTGATCAAATGCAGAATTTAAAAACAGGTGGGGGCAAAAATATATTCTAATTTTCCCTGATTTTCCATTTAATTTGTGGTTTCTTATGAAAATAAAATTAGACTCTTGTATTATAGTTAGCAGTGTTAGTGAAGTAAAACACAGATATTTGTTTCATTAAGTTTGAAATCTCAAAAAAAGGTTAGCATGTTTAAGCTTCAAAACACAATACTTGATCAAATAAAATAGCATTTGATTGTATTTCTATTGTTTACTATGTGAATGTACCTTCTTCAAATGCCGTTATTAACATCAACTAATTACAGTATTAGATTGGTTTTCTTCACACTCACATTGACCTTGAGCTGCTGATGATACCAAAGGAGATGTGCACGCCAACGATGTTCTGAGTTTATCAACAAGTCCCCCCTTTTTCTACATAATTGGTGTCAGAGTGGAAATCCTATAGCGTGTGATGTGTGAGCGGAGCAGCCAGAGGGTACTAAACAATGTGCAGCCTTTGTGAGAACTGTACATAACCTACTTGGCGAGTCCTGTCACTGCGCCTGTGAGAGAAATGTGTGTGGAGAAAGCAAACAGATGCAGACAGGCGTACCACAGTTGTGTATATTGTTAGAAGGTGTTAGAAAGTCATAAATTCTGCAGTATTTTTCTTCAATAACAAGCCATTACATGCCTAACATTGTTCAAAAGCAAAATAAACTTATATTATTTTCTCAGCTGAAGTAGGATATATTTAGAGAAATACGTATATGTGTTTTATGAATGTTATGTGTGTTTTATGAATCTTGCAAACATACCACGTGTCTTGTATAGCCGTATCTAAAATTTATTTTTGCAGCCATGCAAGCTTGTCTATGGCTGATCCTGTCAGATTTCAGACGCTAAGCAGGTTGGCCATGGGCAGAACTGGGAATGGAGACGGCTGGAACCAGTGCTACAGAGGGGTGGCGCAAGGGCTGATTGTAGTTGTGTCCTTAGGCAAGACACCTTGCCTAGTCTGGATCTGGTGTGTGTGTGCGAATGCCCAATCCAATGCATCAAAGGATGCTGAAAAATGTATAGGTATCAGTTGTGTTATAGAATTTCATGTCAGATAGTAGGCAGCAGGACTCTATGTAACTCTTTAGGCTTTTACAAACATGCAACTCTTGCTCCAATGCAAAATTCCTAACTGTTTGTAACACATTCATCTCTAAATGTCTTTAAAAACATCTGAGTAGAATAAGGGCATCACTTTGTGAGAGAACAACATACGTAATAAACTAAAAAGAAAGTATTTATACAGAAGATGTTGAACTAGTACTAGTTTTTTTGTGGATAGGCCCAGTAATTATGGAGATATTGGCCATAAACTTAGTCAGAAATCTACAATTTTTGACTTGTCTCCAGCTCAGGTTTAAACTATAGGCCTTCTAAAATACTGTGATGCCACATAAATACAAGCGTTTGAAACAAATGGATATTGCTCCCAAAACAGTTGCTTTTGAAGCTTGCTTAAGGCTATCGTTTACAATAACCCAATTTTTAGAGAACATAAAATCCTTCAGTAAGGTATTCCCCTCATGAAGCAGAGAGAGCAGCAGCGGAAGAGAGGATGCACGTCTTAGTTCTCCACTTCTGCCTTAACTATTTTGTATTCATACGAGAGAAATGGAGGAATAGGGAGTGCTAGATTCACCCGCATGCATACAAAACAGAGGAGCTGCAATCACGGGTCCTGTGGGGAGTCTTCACAATAGCTAGCCTGCATCAAAATGATAAATAAGTAAGTAAGGAAGGCCAGGGTTGAATGTATGAATGTATGAATGTGTGCATAACAGAGTGGGGTTGAAACACTGTAGAGAAGCCGAAACTGGATAAGCCACTCAAAATCTACCACCACAACTACAGCGATTCAAAAATAATAACTGTAGCCAAGGCAGTTCTGAGTTGTTTTACTAAAGCCCTGTGTGTAAAAATTGGCTTTGTGAGAAACAAATTATATTAAAGACAGCAAATAACAGATCAACACCAAAACACAGCTACATTAAAATAGCTTTTTACCATCTCATTTTATGTAAGTCCAAACTAAATTTTCATTTTGAACATGCTAGTTAGATGCCTGCTGTCACTTGGCTCAACTCCCTGTTTCACATACACCGTAGAGTTTCATAAGTGTGCCAGCTTCAGCAGCACTACTTGATATAGTCCCTGGACTACCGCATTGCAAATTCGTCTCAATAATGAATCGCGTGGGTAGGATCAAAGGCATGGATGTGGAACATACCTTGCAAAGGAATTTGAGTTGAGCCTGAGGAGGTGAAGGCGCTAATGAATGTAAACTAACAGTCGTGAGGGCCCTGGGATGTCAGATGTGCCCGCGCACAGAAAGTATCCACACGGAAATATGGAAATCAATGCTATTAAAAGAAAGTTATCGCTTAACTTTCTAGTGGTTTGTTCACTTTTTCACTTCTTTAAGAGATGCAAAACAGATACACGTCATTAAAAAGTACTCAAAACTATTACTTTCACTACTACTACTACAGTACTTCTCCTTACAGTATCTTCTGTTTACTTATCTCCTCATCTGCTCATTTCCATTCTTTGTGTCTCTTCTCTTCCTCTCTCCACAACAGAAAGAATAAAAACATGTTGGATTGACAAGAAATTGTAACAAAAGTTGTTTAAGCAATGCATGTTGAAAATTATGTTCTAAGCAAATTCTGTATTGTGCAAACAGTGGTAAGAGAAAAAAGGGAATTATTTATATTTCGCTGATGATTTCAGATCAGTAATTCAGTAGTATTGCTGATACTCTCTCCTTATCTACTATCCCCTCGCATCTTCTTTCCTCTCTTCTCATCTCATCTCCTTATGTCCTCTCTTCTCTCCTCTCTACTCTCTTCTCATGTCCTAGCTCTTAGAGTCCTCTCATCATCTCCTCTCTCCTTCTGTCCTCTTTTCAAGTCTCTGCTCGACTTCTCTGCTTCCACTCGTATCCTCTCCTGTAAACTGGATCTACAATACTACATACAACTGAAGCTGATAACATCGCAATGTCGTTTAAAAAAAAAAACAAAAAACAGAATGAATAGGACTACTATTTAGGTCTTAAAAAATACCCAGACATTTTGCTCAGCCACTACAAGCTAAAGGCCAGACCGGCTCACAGTGGATTGATTACACAGCAGCTTGTGAAAATGATGAATACCGCGGCAAAAAAGGGGTTCTATATTGGAAGTATATTGAGAAGTGGGAGATTGAAGAAACCTAGAAAAGTACAATGTAATCACAAAACTCCACAGCACCGAGAGTGGACTTAAAGGAGTGTTGGGCAAACCTAATAGTGCTTCCCGGAGCAGCCTCAATGGTCCAAATGCAGTGCAGGTTGTGCTCGTAGGGCGCTGGGTATCCCGGAGACAGAATCCGACCAAAGGGCTCCTCCTTTATAGTTCCACCACATTCGGCTGCAAAAGAAATGGAAAAATGTGAAAAACCTGTATAAAGAATCAAGATTGTAAATGTTTAAAAACTGATTCAAATTTGGCTGTAGAGCACTGATACAAATTCCTACTAAAATCCCTAAAGCTAAAAGTGAAACTCTAATTACTTTAATAGAAAGCCAAAACAGTGAGGTAACAATTCTACTTCAGCAAATGCTTGGGTGAGCACCAAGACAGATTTTCTCAAATGACAATAATCTCTTAAAACCAATTTAATATTTTGTTTTCACCATTGTGAAGCAATCCGATTTGACAAGTAGAGGTTAAAATTGTTGTTTTCTCGGCAGCCACTGAGAAGGAAATTGCTTCCTTCTCACAGGAGTAAGCAGTAATCAAAGGAATGGCCATTATTGGACTGGCAAAGCTACCGGATAGAAAACAGATTTGATGCAGGTTAGTTACAATCTAAAATCATGTTGAAAATAGTTTGACAGTTGTGAAAATTAAAGTGTCTGAATAACCTTTTGTTGAGAGATGTAGTTAAGAGCAGTGAAGAGCAGAATGCCTCTGAAGTAGTGTATCTATCAAACGTCATATTGACATGATAAACTATAGTCCCAATCTTCATTTATCAAACCCTTTGCCTTGGTTCAGAAGACTGCTTATTGGAGGCGCACGAAAGGCACATTCATCTACAGTAACAACACTTCTAGAGAATAAAAATACATATTAAAAAACTAAATGCTCAGTCTCAGTCTCAACTATCTAAAAAGCTAAAACTATGCACCAGGAATAAAAGAAAATAAAGATCTACACGATATTGCAGTCAGTGCAATGGTAATTCACATTCATGGCCACACCACTTTTCATCAGTAATCTAAGCTATACAGGGCTGAAGTGTACATACAGTATGTAAGGTTAGAGTCAGTGTCCTGGTGGTCATTGCTATGCATGAATAATGCATCGTAAAGCGCAATTAGATGTCATAAAAGGGGCTAAATTATCCACTACATTATCATGTTTACTATGACATAGTTGTGTACAATTTCAAACTTTCTCTTAAGTTAAAGCATAGACTAGATTCATTTAGCGTTCTAGTGGTTGGGTATAGAGTGCGCTATAAGGATATGTGAAAATAATGCACTGTAAAGCGGAATAGGTGTTATAAAAGAATGAATCCAGTGCATAGTTAACATTAATCTGTATGACACATTCATAAGTGATATTTTTAGTCTGTAATAGTTGCTTTACATTTTCAATACCAAGTGAATCATAGCATAATCTATTTTTACTATTTAGTTATTCAGTCATGCTGTTTTATAACAACACAGCATTTTTTTTTTTTTTTTTCTCAATACGAAGACTTTTACTTTGACCCCGTTGCCTTTCTCATCGGTGTCCTAGCTGCTAAAACACACACTACTATGAGCAGGAGGGTCCCATTCAGACACGATTATCAACCAGGAAAGGGTTATGTAAGGGATTAACATGTCTGCGGATATACAGTGTGCTGAACGCTGTTTAGACCCAGGCTTAAAATTACCTGTCAGCTCAGGATGAAAAGAGAGCAAAGCAATATTATTCTAATCACCTCCGCGACTGTCAAAAACACCATTCTGTCGCTTTTCTTTACCTTAGCTCACCTCTCTGAGCGTTTGGGGCCGGGAAGAAACTGTCAAAATGTCACTAGAGAAAAGCTCCCAAATATTACTCTGGAATTGTTACAATGACAGTGCTACAATGACACATGGGCACCGACCAAAGAATCCCAGAATGATTGTATGCTGAAAATAGCATGTGCACCATTGGAGCATATTTAGTTACATAAATTAGGCTAATTGTAATGTTCACTATGTGAACTATGAACTATGGTGTGCACATAACAAGAATTTAGTGCAGTTTTTTAAAATAGGTTTGAATATCCAATCCAATCCAATTTAGTTATAAATCACATTTAAAAACAACAAAGCTGACCAAAGTGCTGTACAGACAGATACAGATAAATAAATTACAACAGTAATACCATAAATAAATACAATTATGGAAATGGTAAAAGCCAAAACCATAAACTAGTTAAAAGTCAAGGAAAACAGATAAGTTTTAAGAAGTGATTTAAAAAACAAGAAGTGACTCAGCCTACCGAATGTGCAGAGGAAGCTCATTCCACAATCTGTGACCAATAACGGAGAAAACTCTATCTCCTCTAAGTTTTCTCCTAAACTGAGGAACAAGTAAACCCTGGTCAACTGATCGGAGAGAGTGCAGAGGCCAGTGTGGCACTAACAGTCAGAGAGGTAACATGGGGCAAGGCCATTTAGGCATTTAAAAACAAACAGCAAAATTTCAAAATCCACTCGGTAGCGCACATGGAGCCAGTGTCGTGCAGACAAGATGGGAGTAACATGGTCATATTTTAAATAACCTGTTAGTCGCGTGGCTGCATTTTGGCTTTTTCCTGCATAGAGGGCATTACAATAATCCAACCGTGTAGTTACAAAAGCATGCATCAAAATTTCAGAATGCTTTTTGGAAAGAGATGACTATTTAATTGTCTCAAACTGAAAAAGCCAGACTTCACCACAGCACTGATCTGCTGGTCAAGCCTAAAAGACTTGATCAGGTCTAAAAGACTAAAATAATATGTAATATATGAACCACAGAGCAAAAGATATTACTCTACTAAATTGTTTATGCTTTCTATAGTATTATTGTGATTAAACTACATATGAAATGTGCATTGTACATAGCAGACCACAAGGGTCAGCTACAGATCAGATCTATAAAGACAACATCCATGTATGTTTTTCGAAAGATTCCTTTTGACAATACAAGTTTAAAAATACTAAAAAAGTAGAACCTTCCCAAAGGCAAATTTGTTAATAGGGACAAGCAGTATAGTGTTATATTTATGCACCATTAGCTCTAAAACTATTATTATTATTATTATTTTTAATGATACACTGTGTTAAGTACAATGTGTAATTTTCTCATCACATTTCTTGCTGTAGAGGCATGTGACTCACCAACACAGAGTGGAAGAGGGCTGTCCCAAGCTCTCCTCTCACCCCTCAGGCAGGTCAGCACCTCGGGGCCTTTCAGAGTATAGCCGGGGTCACAGCTGTACGACACGGTGCTCCCTGCAAAGTGACCTTTGTCCTCACGCTTGTACCCAAACTGTGGGACGCCTGGGTCTTCGCACTTCACCAGTTCAAAACCTACAAGGAGATAGAGTATTTTTACAACAAATCAGATAGATGTTGCAAAATACATTATATCAAAGCTGGACATCCTCTACAGTGGAAATACAGCAGTGAAGCTAGAAATTGGTACAAACATGTCCGCTCCATTGTGCTAATTGTACATTGTCCTAAGAGAAAAAAATATATATGTTTTTTTTTTGTTTTTTGCCAAAATGGGAATAATAATGCTGCGGCCTTTGTTTATAGTTGTGACAGAAAGTTCAGTTTAGAGCAACATATAGATCAGTCAACTGCTGAATAATTTGTTGCTTTGATCTCTTGTGTTGTAAACATTTAAAGAGAAAGCCTGACTGTTGTAGATCATTATAAATGTATGTGGTTCCACAGGGCTTAGGCCTAGTAACAAATGTGCCGAGACTCAAGTGTGCTGCTGTGTGAACCCAGAATTCTCCATTTACCAAACAGAGGATTATTTTCTCCATACACAGAGAGATCTATACAACAAGTGTACTGATGTGGATGCTCAACTATCCAGTGTTATGTTATGTCACAGAGGTCTACAGCATAAAACACAAGTTTATGACTCACTTGTAAAGTGCAGTTCAAAACCTTTACTGATGTTCTCGCCGTTGCTGATGAACTCCAACCACATGGAGCTGGAGGTGGAGTTGAGGGTCGTGTCTAGCAGCTCGTTGCCTGTAAACACCCCCAGCAGACGGGCCTCATTACTGCTGCCATCAAAGACCTGGTGGGGAAGAGCAGAGTGAGTGGGAGGAAGAATCAGAAGCTAACATATGCTAACAAGGTTTCCATGCATCATGCACGTGGGGAGGAACTCTGAACACCTCCTCACCTTAAGTATGTCATCCTCTTCTAGCCGAAAATCCCGGGCGCGGAGCTGGATGCCTTTGCCTGGCTGCGTCTGGATGGAGTAGATGCACTCGTGGTTGTTGCCGTAGTAACCGGGGTAGTTTGGTGAGAGAAGTACTCCTTGCATGCCAGTCACGGATGAGCCGCATTCAGCTAGATAAAAACAGAGCAAAGACAGAGAGAAAGAGAGAGAGAAAAGAGAGAGAGAGAAGATCGAAAAAGCAAAGACATGTAAATTGCAATATGTGTGAAGCATAAAGTAGATTTTTTCGATGCTGCTACGCACTGAACGATGGGGGAGGTGATAAGCACACATGTAGAAGCAAACTGTACCTGAATGAAAGTCCCGTCTCCATAATCATACTGCAATCTGACTGTGATTAACTGCAATTTCAGTTCAATTTGAGATGTTTTCTGTGTGTGTCCAATCAAGAAGGTGGTGGCAAAGATTAAAGAATACTTTTTTTTTTACAATATTTTTTTACACTGTGGGGTTCATTTTAATTTGGTATGTCCACCTCAAATTCTTCACTTATTTGACAAATTTACCACAGAGACAAAGCACATCAGGTTAAGTTATAGATTAGATTGGAGACAATGTAACTGAGAATGTAACTGAGAAAATTACATAATGCTATTTTATATGAATGTGTAAACGTAGAGGGTCTTAGTCTAGGCATAGGATAATGATCAAGGAGCTAAAGATGATAGGTTTGATGATTGATGAATAGGGTGACAAAAGATAAAACGTTTCTGATACCTACCCACACACCTAGGCAGAGGAGAGCTCCATACTCTCCTTCTGCCTCCTAAACACACCACCCGTGCCGGCCCCTCCAGTCTGTAACCCGGGAAACAGGAGAAGATCAAAACGTCGCCCACCCCATACTGAAGGCCCTTTCTGGTGCTGTAGGGCGGGATCCCAGGGTCCTCACATGGCTCCAAATCATACTCTGAAAGAAATAAGAGTCAGGTTTATTTACTATTTATTTCACATTCAAAAAAGATAATTAGTCTAACTTAGTCTCTAATCTGATCCAGCCCTCAACCCATTTAGCAAATATTGCAAAAATACAGTTTTTGTGTGTGTGTGTTTGCAAAGTTAATTCTGGGTGTACCATAGCCCTGATTTGGTCCCATTTTAGTTTTGGTGCAGTTCTGCTTTAAACTTGACCTGATATCGGTAGATTGGCAGTTCTTCTTGCTCAGACTTGGCTAGTACTAATCCATGTTTAATTCTGGTTCAGAGCTGGTTTTTAAAGGTTTGTGGAACAATTCAAACAAAAAAGAGGCTAAACATATTTTGTACAATCCTAAATTTTGGTAACATTGGTTAAATGTTAAATAGCCCTGATCTAAAGAAACGAACATAATGCCTATTTTCTTTTGATCTCTTCTGATTGGATTTTTCAGAGGCTTTGTTTAGCTGTATATTGATACATTTTTACCAAGTTGAAACCAGTATTTAAATTGCTTTAGGTGTAAATATTAACGGGGCTTATAAAATGATGATACTTTAAAATATGCTTTCAAATTACTTTATTAATTATTTAATTTGAATTATTGGGAAATTTACTTTTGTAAACTCAAGGGTGGCAATTTCTGCTAAGCTACAGTATGTACACTATATGACAATAATGAAAGGTTTTTTGCCGAGCTGCACAAAGCCACTTTATTTAGTACATCAGTACATGCAATTAAAAAACAGTATACAATATTAGGTAGCTACTGTAGTCGGGGCTTTAAAACCATATTATAAAACTTTAAGGTATAGGGAGAAAGTCTAATATGCCTAATAAGTTTAGGAGCAGCGACAGAGAAAGCATGATCCCTTTTGTTTTGGAGTTGTTGTCAGACTGTGAGCCTTTTGTTAAAAAAAAATAAAATAAAAATCTAACTTCCAAACATGTTTGGCATATTAATTTGCTCTTACCAGAAAAGGTGATGTTGAATCCCTCGTAGGAAACAGAAAAGTCTGAGAGAAATCGAATCTGTGCTGTGTAGTTCCCAAAGAGCCCTGCACTCAGAGGTGGAGGAAGAGTGGATCCTGTCAGTCTCCAGAGGGGCTGAGAGAAGCTGCCATTTTCAGTCACCAACAAATGGTCATGGGGGCTCTCAAGATGGAAGGTGTGGAAGGTGAACTGAACACCTAGGTGACAGCAGAATAAATTGCATTAAAAGCCAAGTTAAACAGGTGACAGCACATTAATTAGAAAGTTGTTTTTACAAGTTTTGGGCAATGTTCCGAGATGTACCTCTAATAAAGCACTAGTAGCAAACTAAATCAACACCACATCTTTGCGTCTTGCTTGTTAATCATCAAACGCTTAACACTGATGCAAGAAGAGCATCCGTAGATAAAATTTAGTCAAGGTGATATTAGCTTTCCACCAAAAGAAAACTGCAGTTAAAATCCCTATGCTCGCTTGCCCTAGGCCAGCCTCAGCATATTAGTCTAACAGAGACAGCTTGTACGCTAAAATAAAAAAAGGCAATCCAGTAGAGGAAATGACAATGTAGCGGAAATTGGGTTTGACTGTTGCATGTGTTGACAGAGGCTAACCTTTGCCATGGGAGGTCTCGATTATCCAGGTGCAGTTCAGGTTGTGAGGGTAGAAGTCTGGGAAGCCTGGTGAAAGGATAGTGCCCGAGTTGCCCTGGATGTAGCCGCCACATAAAGCTGTGATGAAGAGACAGACAAAAAGTTTCAATGAACCAAACATAAAATATAAACACACACTCACTTCAACACAAAATACTCCAGGGAGCGTCAGAATTCTATGGTACAGTTGGTGGCAAAGAAGTTAACTGTTATGTTGCAGATTTGGTTAAATATTTGTGTAATTACTGTGCTGTTCATGACACAAAAACACAAAGGTACCATTATGTTATAACTCCAAAAAAGGGAGTTAAAAGGACTTTCAGTTAGAGCTGGGCAGTATGTCAAAAAATATCACGATTTTCTTAGAGTCTGATAAAAATGTTCATGTTATCAGAATTCTTATAGACTTTCAGTTTCTCCTTTTTCCTTGTGATAAATAAAATCATCTTTTCATACTTTATTGTATTTGGTTAATTTCAAATTTCACTCAGAGCAGAACTATGGTTGACCCTCCATAGATACAACCTATTTAATCCTTTTTTTTTTTCATTTTCTACCGCTTAATCCCGTTAGGGGTTGCGGGTTACTGGTCGCCTATCCCAGTGACTTTGGGCCTTAGGCGGGGAAACACCCTGGACAGTGGCCAACTTGCCGCAGGGTTAGACAGACAACCACTCTCTCATTCAAGGGAAATTTACAGTGATGCCCAATTAACCTAAACATGCATGTCTTTGGAGGTGGGAGGAAACCGGAGTACCCGGAGAAAACCCACGGTGACACGGGGAGAACATGCAAACTCCACCCAGAGAGATCGTGAGATGTTGATATGGTCCGACCCGGGAGTCAAACCGAAGACCTCCTTATTGGGAAGCCAGAGCTCTAACCACTTGGCTACTGTGCACCCCAAATCCTTCCTATTTAATCCTTCATTACTAAAAACACAACTTCACCAGCAAAGCCTTCAGAATATGTGTTTTGGAGACCATGCATATTAAAGTATGATGTTTTGTTTGTGTAATACTGAAGCGTATCATTAGTGGGTTAAATAAGTAGAACTAACAGGAATCATTAAAATGTTAAAAATTTCACAGCATGTTAGAAAAGTATATTATAATTCCCATTACAATATTCTCTAAGGGTCTTCATTTACAAAAAGAAATATGTCATTTATGTATTGCAGACGCAAAAAAAGCAGTTTCAATGTGATGCAACACTAGTGTAATATTCCACACATTTCCTCTCTCTACCAACAAACAAACAATAACTTTGATATAATCCCATTTGAGAGTAAATAGAAACTCTAGCAAGCTGTTAGTCATTTCTAGGTCAACCTTTTGGAACGTACCATCACAACTCGGTAGGGGACGACTCCACTGAAAATTGGGTTCACACTCTAAAGGCTCTGCGTCGCTAAGCGTGTATCCAGCATCGCAGCTAAATGTGACCAGAGCTCCCACATAAAAGTCGTTTCCGTGTCTCTGTCCGTTCACAGGGATCCCAGGGTCCACGCAGTGATCTGACTGTAGCTGAAGTGCTGTGCAAGAAAAGGCAACAAAGTTAGAACTCTTTCAAAGTACTTTAACATAAAACATTGCCACCACAAAGTTCTGCAAACTTTCTCATTTTTGAAGAAAAAGCACTTACTTTCATATCGTATGCGAAAACCAATGTCAGAATGGCTCTTGTCAGTGGAAAATTGCAGGTACAAAAAGTTGGAGGTGCTTATTAGGAACTGTGGAACCTGTGTCCCCTGGTAGCTCCCTATTAGAGGTGAAGAGGGGAAGCGTCCATCACGCACTTCCAGGACATCATAGTTGACTTCAGTGCGAAACCTAAAAGATACAGAAGAAAAGACAATAAAATACTAAATGAATTATTTATTTTGCATTTGCAGACTGTTCTTAAATTATAATTAATTCAACATAACTTCACATTTATACAATACATAATAAGGATATTACACCACCTTATTATAAATAGTTGACTGGCCAAAGACACCAAATCAGTAAATGCCTAGGGCTCATTAAAACAGCTGAGCCAATTTTGTAAATGGACTTAACACACACATACATGCACGCACACACACAAAGGTTAACATGCATATAGTTGTGACATATAATGAGAGCTATCTGTCCAGAAAGAGAAATGCAAACACCATATAAATGTAACAACTAACAAAGCAATTTCTGCAAAAAATGTCTATAACTATTCACCAAAATAGACTATATTTCTTAAAGCACATAACTTGATTCTTGAACTTTGCTTCTGTTTTTACGCTTCATTTATTTAAAAAAATAGATACAATTACATTGCTTTGCTCATGAGAATAAGATGACACTACATACTTGGAGGCCTTGATAGAAGATGAAATCTTTCCTCAACCTCTCTCTCGATCTCATACATCATTAGCTCTTGTCACATTCCTCAGTTCACCTTGACGAGCTCTCTCCACTTTTTTCTGTCCAAGCTTCAGTGTGGCCACGGTAAACCTTACTGTTTCCAATGTACATGTGCTTAATCTCTAATCATATCTTTATCCAGTCCCAGGGGAAAGGAGTATGTGATGAGCAATCAAATGTCTGTAGTAAGCTCTTTAAGTAAAACATAATGTTACTTTGGTTGCTAATGTGCATTAGATGTACTGCATTAACCACAATGGGACGAGACAAAAAGGAGTCAGAGATAGCGGTGCAGGAACAGACTAGCATATGGCGTCGGACTTGTAACTCACTTGTCGAAGATGATCTTGATGGGGTAGCCTGGAGGAGCCTCAATGATCCATTCGCAGTTAAGAGCCTCCTTATAGAGTTCTGGCCAGCCCGGAGAGAGGATGATTCCACTGGGAGCCTTCAGATCACCTCCACAAGGGGCTAAGTGCAAAACAGAGCTGGGCTTTTAGGAATATAATTATTCAATTAGCTAAAACTTTGCTAATATAGAATTGTACAGATCCTAAATTATACTCAATAAAAATAACATACTTGTATTGTGGGGCATAATAACTTTATCTGAAATACACATAGGGCTTTCAAGGAGAGGATTTTTTTATGTGCCAAAATGCCTGTTGCGTCATTGTAGCCAACATTTATTTTCACCAGATTCCATGGCTGCAGCAGCAACAGCAAAACAGTGGAAAAACACAGCAGTTTAAGTTGTGGTTTCTTTTCTATTTAATCAGTGGGTGTTTGTGCTACTTTGTTTACTGATATGTATTTTTCGTGCAAAAGTAAAAATTGAAAAATAATCGATTTAAGCACGATTATTTTTATGCATAGCCTCCACAAAAGATTTTATGTATTCAGGCGGAGTTTGCTCTCTCTCGCTTTACTTCAAGGCTTTATCTCATGCAAATTGGTGACAGCTCACTTCAAGGTTAACTCTCTTCCCATAGGAACACCCGTGTGATGAACATTTCAGTTTTTGAATTCACAAGCCCCTCCTTCCAAAGCGCCAGTGCATTAACTATCAAACATCTTAAAGGGGGCCAACCTGTGTGATTGATTATACCAAAGACACTCAAGCCTATCGACCCCCTGTTAGCGCTCACTTTGCCGTAGCGTGCATCCCTTTAACTGCCTATCCTTAACCAGAACAAGGAAAGGGCTTATAGCTGCTGTGCCAAGTGGCCCGACTCGCTTTGAAGTGGAATGATTTAATCAGCCAACTCAGCATACTGAAGGACATCTATAAAATGCATTACGCTACAAACGTACAGGGATGATAGATGGTCTCAGAGGAATACTGAGCAGTGGTGGCACACTGGGGGAAAGTGACATACTTTAATAATGGGCTCCTTTTTGTCATAACGTGAACAGGGAAAAGCGATTATATCAATTAGAATCCGACCACTGTCTGTCTTTAATACATGAGCATGAAATGTTACTACTTAACACTTTGCATTGTCTCAGTCTCAGCACCTCTGTCAGCCTTTTCCAGTCAGATATGAATGGTCTAAAGTCTCTACTCACCGATAATAAATACTGGAAAGTTTTGCTTATATAGTACCTCATTGAATAATGGCAAAATACAAAACAAACAAAAAAAACTTCATTTGGTGTTTACATACATACCTATTTAGCATTTGAGGAAACTAAATATAATTGAAAATATGTAAAAAAAAAATAATAATAATAAAAAAAGCAAAACTTGTAACATAATTTTAGTTTAAACTTTAATAAATCTGGTCTAATAAGATATAGATGCAGATCAGATATTTGAAACTTCACAAGTTCTTTATTCGAAACCAAGTAATGAAAATAATCATAATAATTAGAATCCAATATTCTTCTTCCTGGTGATGTAATGATAAAATAGAGCAGCAATGTAATCTAAAGAAACTGTTCATCTAAAGTTTTTTTAATGTTCCCAACAGCTCACCTTCACAGCGGGGCACTGCATTGTCCCACACCACGTTTCCATCTTTGAGAATACAGGAAATGGTCTGAGAGCCATGAGTTTTGACAAAGCCCTCCTCACACACGAACGAGATGGAGCTGCCCAGCTGAAGGCTCTCACCAAAACGCTTCCCATTCACTGGCACTCCCGGGTCAGGACATTCATTGTGACGAAAGGCTGTGGGAAAATGGAGATACGCATAAGAGAAAGTACAGAAAAACAGGTCATAATACATAGGACTACAGAAGCTTTTTTTTTAGGGCAGCACCAATAGAAGCGTATGAAGAACTTGTCATGTAATAGTTTCCATTGTCAGTGTAATTTTCATCTTTTTTTTTTTTTTTAAATAATGCAATGCAGCAATTGTTAATCAATTAGTCTGGCACTTATTTAGTCCACATACTGTATAAGCAAGCGTTCTTTTGAGCATTTAATCCTATTTATTTATTCTTAGTTACCCTATTTTGTTTCTTTTGCAGGCAGTAGATGGTGTTCTAACTAAATTCCTGACATGGGAAACACATGGCTGTCACATGTGTTTTATGACACTTTTTTAAGTTGTAATAATCACAAACTAAACTAAATGTTCTTAAGAGCAAGGATTGTGAAAATAAGATTCTTTACTACATCTGACCCGGATGAAGCTCAAGAGAATGAAGTTGAGATGCTGCAGATGTTGTAGTGGAATTTCATTTACAGTCAAAAACATACCACTTGGATTTTTTTGCACCAATTCCGACTCTACAAAAGTAGGTCATTTGGTAAAGTTCCCCAACCATGCTTTTCTCAAGTTTTTGCTGTTCCGTCAGACAACTAAAGCATATGGAACAGGTTATGTAAACATTACATCACCTACGCGTTCCTTTTCTCTATCAGCACATTGCCCCGGTCCCACTGCTGCCACATGCTGTAGGTGTTGATGAATCCTTTTGTAATCATTGGAGCGAAGCAAAGCGTGAACCAACTCATCCATCAAAATCATCTTATTTATAAAAAATACCCTAAATACAGCTTGGCGTGTCCTTAATTAACATGAGAGATGGAAGCTTAATCTCGCATTACTTCCGAAATATGTCCCTTCCAAAGACCGGTCTCAGAAACTACCCGTCAACTCCAATTAACTGCTTTTTGACATTCATTTACCATGCTGCATTGGCTATTTATTTATTCATCCAAGTTGCTAATTGATGCATTAGTCACCATGTGTTCTCCACAATGTGGCTACAGCACGGCACCTGGGTTGGGTTGACGACATGTCTGCAAATGAGCTCGAGAGCTGCTTTATCGCACGCTTAAAAGTGACTCACTGCATCCTATTTAGGAGCAGACTTTAGTAAGACAAACACCATAATGTCTGCTTAGGCCTTCCTTTGTGACTTTGTAATAAAAGGAGTTGCCAGGACAATGACTGTGCTACATTGTAATGTGCAGGTATTGTAAGGCTCAAACAGGATATGTCTTGATACGTTTGTTTAGTCCAATTGCTCAAACAATATTGAAAAAGATGGAAAGCAGGAAGCTGGTGACAACAGTTGTCAAATTTCCTGTTCAGACATAGTTTGAAGACAATAATCAAATGAAATACCAGAAGTTTTGATCTTGAAATGTTACCAAAAAATATCTGAAAAAAGTGAGATTGTTTACCATCTCAAGACAATCAATCCTTGTTAAGCATTGTGCTATTTTCTCTTCAGTTTGTAGCAAAGGTCTTGTGTCTTACAAAGTAGTTCTAAATGAAACACTGTTTTGTGCTACGGAGTAAAACCTGTCTACTGAAAACAAAAAAGTTCAAATTGGGCAAAGCAATTCTCTGTTTACACTAAAAAGGTCCCTGGAGCTATTCTTTGGGGTTCCTCAACAAAACGATGCGAAAGAATGCAAGGGGCAATGCCATTCCACAATAGAAAATGAATGCAGTAATATGGCTGCCAATTGCTCACTATATTATCTGCATAAAATGAGCGTACCAGCCGCAGACAGCACAGTGTATCGCGTCATAGTCTCAAAAACCCATCAGGAGTTTCCTCAGAAGTCAGCACTGGCCCAGAATAGAACATAATGAGCAGCGCCGCAAATGTATCTGCCAGGTAAGAAAGCGTCGTCTTTGTTTGGCTTTTATTTAGATGTCAAAACTCGCTTTAGACTAAAAAGGACAGCTTTTGTCATTTATGTTGCGGGCTTTGCAGTGAGTGTGTAAAGAAAAGTGTCGCCCATGGGTGCCGGAGTCTGTGCAGTGTGCGGGTGACAAGCGCATTGATATTGGGGATGATTCACGAGGCAGTATACACAAAAACAGCAGACATACAGTATAGTTATGGACCCAAAAAATGTAGTCGTGACACGTTTTGAGATGCTTTTGGGCAGAACATTTTCTACGTACTTGTAAAGGTGATGTTGAATCCTCTGTCAGTGTAAGTGTGATCTGTCAGAAACTCCAAGCGTGCCACGTGACCACTGGTTGTTATGGGAGGAGGGACAACATCTCCAGAGAAGGTGCCCAAGATGGGAGACTCAGCCTGCAGATCAGACATGTATCTTTAGAATCTTGCTGAACAGGCTTAAACGCAGGCTGCATAAAGACCTTATTCACTTTATTCTGCCCTGCCCACTTTTCCATGACACTGCACTTCCTGTTTAGCTGCGTTTAGCCTGAAGTATTCAGTGGCTGGATTTATTTTAACTGTCATTATAACTATTTAAGATTGCCCCTGAGGACAGACAAGCAAAGGTGTTAGCAAAAGTGAAACAGGAAGTGCCTTGCCCAGAAATGCGGGTATGGCAGAATAAGGTAAAAGCTGAAGAAAAAAAAAGCATGAACTAATTGAATTCTAACTTTTTATTAACTTGTGAGTAGTGACTAATGTAAGCTAGCTTGCCAGATTAGTTTATTTGCCATTTGTAGTTTAAAATCCACAACAGAAAATGTGCAAAAATCTCAAAACAGTAAACGCATGCATTGACTAAATAAACAATGGATATTAGTTACAAAATAATAAAAGCAAAATGCCATATTTTTGACAAATAAACAAGTTAACTTCAAGAATAAAAGTTGTCTTACATAATGTATTGTGACAGGTTGAGAGAGAAAGCTTTCTTAGCATGACAAGATGCCATCCTATGCAAACAAAAGGCAAGCAGCAATGTACCTTTCCGCCATCTTTGATAGAGAGGAAGTCGAACTGTTTCTCCATGCTCAGGTCGTTGAAAGCCAGGTTGATGCGGCTCTCAGGATTGGCAATGATCAGCCACACGCAGTGCATGTTGTTGCCGTACTCCTGAGGGTAGTTAGGAGACAGCAGCGCCCCAGATGGAGTGGTGAAGTTGAAGAAACAGGAAACTGCAAGGGATTAAAACAACAGTGTAAATCATCTAGGCAAAAATCCTGTCAAGTTAGCAGTGTCTTACTTTTTGCATAAATGTTTTTCAAATGAATGTCTATTTTTTCAATGAGTGTTGAAATGAATGCTATAATATGACTGGTAAAAATGCTCATGAGAACCAACTGTTTTCAGATGCTCTTTCTAAACAAGATTCAAGGGTATGTAAGGTAAATAGATTCCATACATGTTTTTATAATGTGGTTAAAGCACAAAGAAGGCAATTTTGCATACTGTGATTTTTACATGACCGACTGGCGGATGCATCGATAAGGACAATTTGTAGTGTCCTTGACGCAAGTATTCCCATGATACCTAACTAATCTGATTACTACCCACCTGCCAAGCATTTATAGTTCAATTTTAAAGATACAATTTGTCTACCGTAAACTGGCCAAGTCTCAAATGGGGCTTAAATGGGAAGTTGCTAGGTACCCAGGGGAGTTACAGCTATCATATGCTTTTTTTTATTTTTTTTTATTTGATTTCCACATTTATTTTGGTCATCAAGCTTGAAAATGTCTTTGTATTAGAAAACACAGAGAACAAAAAGCATGCGCAAAAGGTGCATAATGGCCATTCAAAAAACAAAGCCACTAATGACACTTTCACAGACGTCCCAGATCTCATTACAATAATTGTGCACAGTGGCAAAAGCAAACAGGATGTGTATTCTGCTCACCAAAATAGTTTATTCAAAGTGAATACAGTGGCCACAACAACTCTGGGACCTGAAACCTGTCCGTCATTTAGCTTCCCGATGTTTATCTATGCCCACTATTGTCCGTCCAATTATCTTATCAATCAAACAGGCGAGGGTATGATGTGCCTAGTCAGCTGGCTTTCTCGTTAACCATCGCCTTCTAACACAGTGTTTGTCTTTCATGCCGTTAATTGGCTAATATGCCCTCCTATTGTTTTCAAATCCACAGCCTCTGCTCGGCAAACTGTAGGGATAATCTGACCATTTATTATGCAGCACGCCCGGCGCTCATCGGCACAAACACATAATCAGTAGGCGGAGAGTATACAGTGCTGCGCTCAGGCATACAGTAAATGCCCTCGTAATCACAATGAGAGAAACGGCTGAGTGACATAGGCCTAATGTGGTATCATCTTTGTAGGCTTGATATCAAACTTTCACAGACAAAATGGAAGCATCACAAATCTTTCTTGAATTGTTTGCTTAAAGAGCCTGTAGATGTTTTCCCATGCAGCTGAGCACAATTTGATTTTTTCCATGTTTAAAAAAAATCTAAATGCTGTGGACGTTCTGCATGTAAGCATAGTTTTATTCTTTGGAAACCTGGAAGTGTGTTGTTAGCATGCTGGTTTAATCTTGCACACGGTTGTTGAGACACTGGCTGCTAGCTTTACAAAGTCATGAACCGGGCCTAAGCTTACTGTAGTGAATAGGTTGATGATGTCATAAGGTCAGATGGTGAGCAAGAAACGTTAATAATATTGTACCATGAAATATATGTTAAAAAATAGGGTGATTTCAACAGGTGACAAGACAGCCTTTTGTATTAAAGGAAAAAGCTGCATTTCAACAATAAGGATTTTAGCTGCTCTCCACCTGACTGGTCTGTGGAATGCCATGATGTCACGTGATCTGAAAATAGGAGGCTCTGAAGACAGGAAGAATTAAGGAACACCTTTGGAGTCTTGCAAGTACTTTTAAATAAACAGTAGTTCAGAAGTTCTGTTCAAATTTGTAACGCAATATAATTCAATACTTAGATGGTACAAGATTTTACAATTAGCCCAGAGCACATTTAAAGCCCATCACTTTCATTGTATAGAAAGGGTCTGATTTATTAAGCCAGGTGCTAAATTGCGAGTAGTGATAGACAGATGACAGACTTCGATAGTTTGGGGTTGATTTTTTTTTGTATATCCGTATCAGCTATCTGCCTTAATTTTGTTTAGTTTGAAGTTGTTTTTTTTTGGGGTTTTTTTGTTATACTAGCTCATACCAGATGTTTAAAATAAGAAAATCTGCCTCAGAAATCTGCCTTGAAAATCAGCCACTGATATCGGCCATTGACATCGGCATCGACTGACAAAATGGTCAAAGAAAAACCCATACCGGTCGATCTCTAATTGCGAGTGCAAAATGCATGTTATTTGTGAATTTGTGTGTAACATTCCGATACAAATAATATTGTCAGCATCTATCTGTAGCAGCACTATAAAAGTTAATCTCAATCAATAAGTATGCATCATTTGATTTTCTTACACTTTACAGTGCAAAAATAGCATTGAAATGGGATGGAAAGCATGGTTAATTAAAAGTGTTATTATATGACTCACAGAAACACAACACAAGTGTTATTCTAATTTCTTTCTTGGTAATATGATTAACACTCACCCCCAATCGAGGCTGTAAATTACCAGAAAACAAGTGCATTTTCTTCGTGCTGATATGGAAAACCAGAGATAAAATGCATTTATTCCACGGTTTCCCTAGTTACTCGAGAAAAACAAATTGCAGTGCTTTCAGAACTGCCCAAGAGTGTATGCTTATTGCAATTTTCATGTGTGACGGTTACATCTACTAATTTATGTATTTCTCTGCACCTATATAAAGCCATTATAGACAGCATAAGACTCTACTTTTGTTCCACTCACATAAAGTCTTATAATTATAACTTATGTGTGCTTGGACCTCACTTACAGACACAGCTGGGTTTCTTGGCAGACCACTGGTTGTTCTTCTGGCAGGTGATGTTCTTCTTGCCCACCAGCTCAAAAGCGGACAGACACTCAAAGAATAGTTTATCGCCATGTCTGAAGCCTGTTCCCTCTCTTTTGCCGTACGCAGGTATCCCGGGATCTCCGCAGCTACCTTGGTCAATCTCTGCAAAGAACATACCACAAACATTGATGGGTTTTATGCGAACAGGGAACATGAGAGCATTTGTAGCCATATCTCCCAGCCATAGCCTCTAGCAGATATTGACTGCATGCAAGTCGAATTAAGATGCGGTATCTAAAAGTGAGACATTGGAGTAACATGCATAAATTCTCCTAACTGTTCACTCTGAGTACAAATCCTTCCATGAGCGAAATAGATTTTTATTTAATTACTTTATTGGCAAACTTAATCGACAGTTTTCTTTTTTTGCAGTCTGCAGAAATCCTGATGAATTATGCACCCATTTGGGCTCTTTTTGAATTGGACTAATGCATTCCCCAATAACTATTAAGCCTGAATAGAAAGAACATTTAGGCAACAATAAATATAGCTATCGATTCCAACAAGCAATGGCAATTAACAAACTATATGTATGTGAATAAGCATTGATGAGTTTATTCTGCTGAGGCACTATTAGCAAAGTATTTTAGAGTCAAAATGTGGGTTTGTTGAAAGAAAGAAAGAACATAACTATAGACATTAAACGACAATAGCACAAAACAACCATCTGATAAGTATTGTTTTATTTTTGCACCATGTTCAAGAGCATTGTTCACTGATATATATAATAATATCAAGCCAATTGATTTAAAGACAATATGATAGATTAAGGCATTTTTGAATTTTTTGACTTATTTGGTGTTATATTCCTTCTGAAATCTGAAATACCTTTGTGTACAGCAAAACAACTAAACAACTAATGAACTACTATAAACAAGAAATTCTTGTTCATGGTGACGCACATGTCCTGGAAGAATTACACACTGTACTCTTGTTGTTTCTTTCCTCCAACAGTGTTCTTGCACTAATCTCCTAAATTGCTGGGATCTGCCTCTTTCTCACAGCCTCCCTGTAACAAATGTTCTCAGCCGTGTTAAAAGCTTACGTCTGCACTTTCACACATACACTTATGACCATCCCTATTTCTTAAAACCTCACAGACCAATTGCATTAACAAAAGATTTATGCAATGCTTAATATTCCAGTCACTCCTGCTGCTGCTTTACCGCGTTAGCAGCTTGCAGATGGGAACGCCAAGGTATCCCATGGAGGCATCCGGACAAGGGAACGCTGAGAGGGAATCAGATCATCCATCCAGGAAACGATGGCAGGTGCTAATACAGTTTTAAATCGCACCGGGGGTGATGCCGGGTGTAAATCCATACTCGGCTCTAATGGTGATCATCAGTTAGGACACGTATTTAGAGCTCACCACTGCGGGATGTACGGCTATCCTGGGGCAGCCCTGCTCACAAGACAACTCAGTGATCACTCACAGGAGTCACCTTAGAGAAGAGTCAAGTTTAAGAGGACATGTTGTACACAGCTGAGATCGACTGCTATGGTTCAGCCAGTGGGCTCTTCAATTCAGTCCATTCATGTACTGCAACTCACTTCTGAAACTGTTTGTTTGAACTCAACTTGAGGTTACCATCTTCACATAGATTGAATAGAATATATAGCAGTTTCCTAGGCAATGTTTTTATTTCTAGACTATTCACCTTCCACACGTAATTTTCAATCTGAGGGCGCTTGAATGAGAGGATCTCTCCTGTCTAGTTTTGGGACATTGCTATTCTATTGCAACTGAATTCACGACAATTAGCATTCTTGACCAAGTGGTAAAACTGTGCTTTTCTCTACAATTTCTGTTTAAAGAGGGATTATTTATTATTTTTTACTAAACGTGCATCTTTCAAAATATTCTTTCCCCAATTTGTACTTCACTGTCCTCCAGTGACTTTCGATGGTCTTTTGTGCTGTGGTTACTTTGTTTGACTACTTGTTTGACTACTAAAATGTTTTCTAATACTATTGGCCCCATGGACATGCATAGTAAACATTTGAATGATAAGTAATCTATAGATTCTATAGTGTCACATAAATACGTATATTAAGAGAATGAGAAACAACAATTAACCATGCAAAATCGCTCATCGCAGGGCTTTCCACTCTACAGACAATAAAATAATTCCAAATGATTCAATTCATGATCCGTATTGTCCATAATATACACAACAAATGATTACAGCTGGTCACTGAAAAAGACTTGGGAAGTTCTATCACTTAGTTGTGTCATTTTTATTCCATCATTCTGCTTGAAAGATATTATTTTGGTTCCAATAAAAAGACTATCACCATGCATTGTCAATATAAAGTATGTACAAGGTTAGAGGGCACATGCTTAAAGATAGTGCTGGTAATTGCACTCGATCGCAAAGCTTAAAATACAAGTAACTGAGAATGCAAATGAGATTTTGGGTGCTTCAATCTGGGAGGTGAAGTGGTTCAAAGCGTTTTTTCTACCCTCTTCATTAAGTACGACTCGTTGTTTTAATTACTCTTTGCTTCAGCGTGCTGCTCTACTTTCTCTGTTATTTTTACTGATGAAAAATAAGCATTTGCTAGCAGGGGAGACAATTGGCTGTGCGTGTGAGAGACAAGTAGTTATCAGAATGTGGGTCTTGCAGAACTCATAAACACAAATAAAACAGTATGCACACTGTCATTCTCTGAAAAGGTTTAATGTAAGAGAAGAAGCATATTACCATCTAGTGGTATTATAGATGTGCATACATAAATAAATGCAAAAATACTCTTGATTGAATGATGTATAAAAAGCGTATGTATATATATTTTGTGGTGACAGCTATTTTAGGAAATGAAATCACGCACAGCAATTGAAAACATATGACCTACTTAAAGAGAAATTCTTTGGTCACTCTACCACCCATGTCATTGTTTTTTTCATTTCCCCAACAACACAATTCCTTAGAAATAGAAAGCTAAAACCTAAAGTCTCTTTTGGTCAAAAAGCTAAGCAGTGCACCTTTAGACTTTTTACGTAGATGTGCCATTATATTTGCGGATGATCATTGGCAAATTTATATTATATTTGCTAATGAGCTCCCACAATACATAACATTGCAAATTGTTTTGAAAGTATGAAAAGTAGATATATTCCGTAATACAAAAAAAAAAAAATAGGTTGCCAACTTTAAATCATTGTATAAGATGCTGTTTCTGTACGTTTGTGTGTGACTTTTCAGTCTGTTAACATCAACTAAGGTTATGTTCACACCGCAGGTCAATTCCAATTTTTTTTTTCCCATATATGACCTGAATTTGATTTTTTCATGGCAGCATGGCAGCACTATTACAATTTTTTCGACATGCATCACTTTCATTATTTAGAAATAAATCTCATTTTTTCAATTGCGACTGCAGTTTGAACGATCATGCCGCATTCATCAGACATTTACATCACAAAACTCAACAAGTTAAATCAGAAACAGCGGCCGAAGGAACAGAAAACTATCAGTGGAGAACGGATCCTAAAGTCTACACCTGCAGTCTCTGAAAATTGGAATTAATGAAAAATAATTGGGCATTGAGAATCCAAGCCTGCAGTGTGACAGTTGCCTAAGACACATAAACATGGTTTACGTAGTTGAATTGCTATTGAATCGACAAACTAGCAACTCAGGGGTTGCTTTCAAACTTTGGACACCCTTAACCACTTAAGATAATATTTGATTCTCCAAGCACAAGCAGATATAAAGTCTGACCACATCATGCTTGTATTAGAACTTTCAAATCAAGATTTAATCAGGTCTAAAGTCAAAGTAAATGATGGATAAGACCATTTAAAATGACAATTGAACCCCCAAAAATAGTTGTCTCTAAAAAAAACAAAAACAAAAAAAAAAAAACCATCAGAAACAACAGCAGGCTTCACATACCACATCCTGAGAAAGCAAATGAAAAATGACCTCATATTTTCTTACCTTCGTATGAAACCTTAAAGCCCAAGGATCCACTGGTGTCATCAGTTTTAAAGTTGAGCCACATCTGGTGACTGGTGCTCACTACAAGGTCTGGTGTGGTGGTTCCAGACAGGCTGAAGAAAGAACAGAGTAAAGAGCTTGTTAAGGAAATAATTTCAAAGTAAATTAGAATACATTTTATTTCTTCCATCTCATTATTTCAGTTGCAGAGTTATTATGCAAAAGGCTTCAACCTATTCCACTAAGTGTCACTTCATAGCCAAAAGGCCCTGCTTCTGCGGCATCATTAAAGACATTATTACAATTCTCGGATAGCTGAAGAAACACCTGAATAAGTAAACTTTCTTTTTTAGACAATGAGCCTGAGAGCTTTTGGAGCCAATTTGAGCGCTGCTGAGGGCAGAATGACCAGAACGAAAAGGGAAAATTGTCAACTTATGATATTTGAAGATTTTTGTGACAAGTGAAATGGTTCAGTTTGATAAAATGATCAGAGTTTGGTGTTGACTTTGTAGAGTACATGCAAAGGTTGGTGAATGTAGAAAATTAGTCTGCAGGTGATAAATGTAAAAATGATAATATAGCTCTACTTCATTATGAGACATACAGCAAATTAGAACTAATACTGTTGAAGAAAAGAATTGAAGTATGTTTTGTTGCACATTTGTCTGTTATAGTGCTCAAAACTGGTTACCAAAAGGATTATCACTGTTCAGACTTGTTGTTTACTATCTCTATAGCTACACATGTCTTTAGCTGACATTGGTACCTCCAATCCCTATCAATCACTCACTTACACACTACATTTAAGTGACCAAGGTAGTGTGAAGTGTTTTGCCCAAAGGCACAGCAAGGCACTGGTCATAGCCGGGATTCATCTTTGGATTAGAGGACAAATGCAACTTCCTGAGTTTTTTAAGTGAATGTGACAGCTTAGACTTGAACATGATTTACTAAAACATAAGAACATAATTAGTTTTTAGGATTTTACCCAAAATTTGGTCTATTTCTCCTCAGTTTCATCATTTTGTTAGTCTGTAATTGCACTTATTAGTTGGACAGAAGTAAATGTGACTTGCATGGCTCTTTCTTACAAAATTGAAAAGAAAAACTATTTAATTATTTGATTAAGCCAGAATGTGTCAGGTCAGAAAGTAAAGCATTACTTGAATGAATGCACAAAATCACTTTCCACATTTTACAGCGGCACTGCTACAATAATTGTAAAATTACAACAGAAACTGAGAATCTTTTCAGTGTTTATGCCTTAGTCTATATGCACATGAAAACCCATTCATCTTGCAACCCCTTTTCGTTTTCCAGCTAGGCAACACAACCTTGCGTGAAAATGACTCCATAAAACTTTATGGTAAATTTACACACAATTAATATCTGCAATTGTAATAGAGCCATCTGGAAGAGCAAACTCGATTAGGGGTATCAATGCGCAGTTATCCTTGCTACTCCACATGACAGCGGACTTGTTTTGAACATTGAAGAGCGATGATTGACAATGTGGAGCAGCATCTATTTTTTATGCGCCGCTGCATCAGGTGGTGATGAAATAAAAGGAAAAGAGAAGAGCTACAGGGGAAGGGAGGAGAACAGGCTGCTGCCAGGTGCAGGGGAAGCACAAAAAATGCTCTGTGGAGCAAGAGAGGCAAAAATGAAAATGACTTCTAAAGAGCGAGCTGGAATGAAGGGAGGGAGTAAAAGCCAAAAGAAGTTAGCAGAGATAAAAGTGACAGACCTCCTAAATATGATGTCCATAATATTTTACTGGGAGCTTGGGTTATTTTCACATAGATTTTTGTGGCTGCAAAATCTGTCCTGTGCAATATGTGCCCAGACTGAGGTGGACCAAGTTTTAAAGCAACAAAAATAAGCTTTTTTTTGTATTTATATGGTCTGTGACAATATATTGTTTTGCAATACATCCTGATACAATTTGCCGTGTTGTATCGTACCATATGTATTGCAATACTATGATGCATGAATAAAAGTTAAGATGTACTCACTTACAGTAGCACAACCAAACCGTGCACAAGCCCGGATGGTCACTAATGCCTGTTTTTTTTTGTTCAGTGTGAGTCCAAACAAACCATGTTCAGTCACAGGACAGATCTGACTCTGGCACAGTTGGATGAGGTGGGCCAGAGCATGGCACGAATACTCATGTACATGCATGCATACAAGACTATTGTGAGGGCTGATGTTTCTCACAAGAAAAAAGTATGAAAATAAACTCTGCTTCAAACTGTGTGGATGTGCGTTTACTTTGAGTCAGCAAAATGACGAGAGTTAAAAGTTGTAAAGTCTCTCGTCTCCTGTTGCTCTTGCTGCTCCACGCAATTTTTAACCCAAAGGTTGATGGAGGACCACAAATCACGGGCAAAACTCGGGTCTACCTCATTATATTAAAGATATAATGGCCCACTGAACTTATTTCCCACTACAGCAGTGCTTGATCCACATGCTATAGTGTAAACAAAGGGCTCCAGAAGATGACGTCACTGCCTGCGGCTCAGTTTGCCTGTGCAAGTGTGAGTGTGTTACAAAGACTATTCTGTGATTAAAAAATAAATAAAAAATAGCGTTAGTGTGCTCTAAAAGAACATTTAAATGTAGTTTTAGCCTCTGTAACTATTACTTATGTCACAGTCAAAGCTGTTATTCACATCAGGACAAACACCAAACTTTTCATAACCAATGCGCACCAAAGCAGATAAATAGAAATGGGATAACATTTGTATTACAACCCAACCATTCAATTTTTTTGCTAAACATATATAAATTTGAATAAACTTCACTTGAATTGTTTTATGACTTCTACAGCATTTTAGTTCCTAATAATATGGAAGCATACACCCCTTATGAATACACAGTGAATTTATTATATATTTTTCTCATATGTTAGTGTAAAAAAAAAAAAAAAGTCACATTCATTAATATTAATTCACAATATCCTGTTTATCGCAATATATTGTCTATCGCCGTCTCTTGTATTGTGATCATATCGTATTGTGACAAAAGCGTAGAGTCCCAATCCTACTAATTATGTTGCTCATGAGTACCTTTATTTTAACTTAACTAAAAAAACGGGAGCCTTGCAGGGGGGAAGATAAACAAACCTAGCTTTCATATGCCAACACCGGCACTCAGTGGTAATGAACACAAAAAATATTTTTTGAATTTAAAAACGGCAGAGGATCTGAGAGGCGGCCTTGCCTACCTCCCGCTACAGGTCAGAACCAATCCTCTTTCTATTTTGTCATTTTTGTTATCATTTGGTGGAGTATTAAGAAGAAAAATAATCTCCAATATAGTGCCTGAGCCCCTTTGACCATCACCACTTACCCACATAAATAGCAAAAGCGGTTCAACAACCTGCACTTAGTCAGAGCAGTGATCCTACTGTTGACCCTTGGATTAGTGAGCAAAGGTTTTACCCACCGATTAAATGACTATGGATTTTTAGGTGACATGGACAGGTAGTAAAAGCATGGTATTAATAATTGGATCATTGTAAGTGGAAGTAGTGGTCCAACGTGACTTACACATGAAATACGGTCTTCTGGTCTCCCACCACCTCACCGTCTCCCACTGTCAATGTGTCATAGCCTCTCTCCAGGTCAAAGTCTTCAAAGGTCAGCTTGATAACCTGTGGACAGAAGGAGGACACAGAGGGACATGGTTAGGACAGCTGTAGAGGACAGAGGCAGCAGAGTTCAAACTTCAGGTGCAAAGGAGAGACCCTGTGGCATCTGTCAGCTCCCATTGCTCATTCCATTTATTCAACGATCAATCTCTCTGAACAAGGCATTGGCACGTTTCCAGTCCCAACCATCCACCTACATTGCAAAGCTTGACCAATGCTGTTGAAATAACAAATCCTGCAAACATTACCCTTTTTCCTAAAGGCAAACCCATTAAAAGCTAAAGCACGCTAAAAGAAAATGCAAAAAGCGTAGGACAAAATGAGTCAGAATTCTAAAAGCATTCTGTTCCATTGTGTGAAAAAGTGAAAAGGTGACTGCAGCAATGGGTAATAGGAGAAACAGCTTGTTAACCATGGGATGTTTGGTTAAATATATTGAGCTTTCAGCCTTGAACTAAACAACTACTAACTCTTACATTTTAAGTATGAAACGTTAAGTTGTATGAAGATGTTTTAATTGATGAAGAGGAAAATAATAAGTCACATTCTAGAGCAACAACAACCAAGGCCATTGCTATCAGTCAAATGACAGTGCTGAAGTAAAATGTGGACATGAGTAAGTCCTGAGTGTAAGCCCTAAAACATAATAATCTTTGTCGTGTTTTGAAAATGAACCTATGATTTTCATCAAAACCTTAATGTTTTCAGGAGGCTGCTAGAGCTAATGAAAAAGCTTATATAAATGCAAATTGCATCCTGTCCTATGTTAAACCCAGTGCCTAATGAAAATTGCCAAGGTGGAGAGAAGAGATGAATGGTGAGTAGGGAAAATAGGTCAGATTGTTCGATAAAAAGAGTTCCAGAGCACAAACTCATCTCCTGTCTGCCAACAAGCGGGACTGAGGAGAGACACAAGAAGAACAAACCATAGCTAAGCCTTCCAAATGGATAAACATGAACAATTATTTTGTTTTGACCTTCATGCGACCTCATAAAGACATAACAGAAACAAACTGACATAGAGGTTAAAACAACTGGAAATCAAAGGTACATTGGCTTTCAGGTAAGACCTAAATTCTTCTCTTTGTTTTTTATTAGTAATCTGTTGTTGTCAGTTATGCTACTTTATTTTCTTGTCTTACACTATTTAACTAAGTAAATTGTAATTATAATACTGTTCAATTTTCCTTTCTTTTAAACCAAGCAATACCAAGGTCTATCTGGTAAGAAATTCTGCTGGTTTTACAGACATTGTTCAAGTGTTTGTCGGTCTTTGCATACGGAACATAGTGCCAACATAAAAGCTACTTTTAGCTACTCGAACATCATGAACAAGTGGTGAGGAACAGCATCCGTCATCGTGTCAAGAGGAAGAGAGTGGTTCTGACTGGCCCAATGTGTCCTCTGTCTGCACTTGCCCGGGTCGGCAGGAATAGAAGCACATTAGCTCTTCTAAACAGCAAGAACAGGCCCGCTCCATCTTCATCTGGGCTCGGACACAGTGGCAGTGGCAATGGCAGTCCAAAGTGCACTTTCGGCTCTCGCTGAGTCTACCCAAGGGTGTCAGAGAGTGGAAGAAATGTGTGTGTGCGTGTGTGAAAGGGAGAGAGAGAGTATCAAAGATGGGAAGGAATAGCAAGTAGTGATCTAATTTTTTATATAATATTGGAACAAAATTGATCTGAACTGTGTGATGTATTAGAATTGTAAATTAACATATGTTTTGACAGGGGAATGATGCCAGTGGTCCAAAACATCTGATAACATCAAAATCCAATTGGGTATACTCTTGTCATTCTAGGTTTTGATGTCACGTATCTAGGGATTGGGTCTACATGTTAGGCATATTCAATTTTGTGGTGGAGTGGTGACCAGACACATTCTTCAAAATTTGCTGAAAGGTGGGCTCTGGATCCCAGGCAAATAGGTTGCGAGGTTGAGAATGTAAGTGCAGTGGTAGTGTAGGTTCACCTCGTATTGCCTCGCCTTCACAACAAATGAGCGGATTTGTAAAAAGACATTTTGTTTGAGTTCGCAGAAAGAGAGGAAGCGCTTTGGCGAATGAGGCAGCTGGGTGGCCTTGAACACAACTCCAAAGTCAATGGCTGTGACACTTCATGATCTCCTCTGAGCGCACTCTCAAATCTCCCCATTACTCCACTCTCCACAGGTGTCTGCAACAACTCCCTTTGTCTTGCTTTGGCTCGCTGCCAGACTTCTCTCACTTTTTCTTATCGCTCACATTTTTTTCCAGGAGCAAGCTCGAGTCAGAGTCAGTGTGCGCTGAACAACCCCCAGAAACTGTCCTGGAGCAATTATGAAACAAATGAAATGAGAACCCCCCGGAGTTCCCATATTAACAGGTGCCACTGTGCAAGTAATGCGTTTTAATTTGGAAATAGTAGGGGGGATACAGAGTAAAATTGGTATGTAGAATATAGCATAGATGTAAAAAGTCATTTTCACAACTGACAGCGCTATACTTTTTACCATCATCAATGTAAAGACTAAAAACTATTTAATTAAAACATTTTTGAGGCAGTCACACGTTTTGCTCACTTTCCTAATGCATTCTCAGCCTGCATGATTAGCTTAGCAAAGCTATTCACAACATTAGGCAGTGCAAGCTGAGCTTTCTAAATAAAGTTAACAGCAACTAGCCCATGCTATAAACATCACTCACTTTCTAGGTTTTATGGAACAAAATGCTCTACTGTTAAAAGGGAGAAAGAACTCTGCAAACTGGTTCATTTGATTAGTACTATGTGTAAAACTTAAGTTATTTTTTGTTTGTTTTTAAGGGTCTTAGAATATTTTCACTGACTCACCTTTTGGTAATGTTAAAACAATACGAACAAACATTGATACAGTGTTCATACATACAGATACAGTTAACCTTTTTTTGCCAACTTGGTAAAGTTAAGGATAATAAGAAATTATACATGCTATACGGTTCTTTTTTGTTTGAGACTATGAACCAGGAGAGGAAAGTTTTGTTTTTTATTCTTAAACTGGAAGACAGTGTAGAAGAAGTAGGGCTGCAGATGGTGTTGTCTTCCTGCCTTTACTGGTAGGACAACAGTGTCCATGCACATGTAAATCAGCTGGGCAGGGGTAGCTTTGTATAAAACTACATGTGAGATGTCAAGTCACAAAAACATTGGCCAAAACCATTTTTACGATATCCAAAAGCAGGTTGAACAGAGAACATAAGAATGTAGATTACCTTTGCTGGGTCTGTCGCTGTGATGACCCAGGTGCAGTTTGCATTGTTGTCGTACTGAACTGGATAGTTCGGTGACGTGATCACACCTCCAGGTCCTTTTAGCTGTCCTCCACACATAGGTGCTGTGGACAATGAAGAATGTACAAGAAGTCTTTTTAGGTTGAGGAAATTTGCCTTTGCATAGTATACCACCATTTTGTCTGCAAGACAATGCTTTTCTCCCAGTGTTGCTGCATATCACAGTATATAAACAAAATGTAAAACAACTTAAAAGGACAAAGTGACTTTTTCTTATCTGAACCTAAGGCTCTGTGCATGCAAAAAATGTTAAACACCCTTCACATTTAATCAAGTTGTTCCAGGGCCACAACTGCATTCAGGAGTGGGGACAACGTATAAGTGCAGTCGGAAAGCCAAGCCAATGTTCCTAATTCTAATGAGTTATGTCTGGGAGAAGTCCTTCGAGTGCACAAGCTCAAAGCTACGGGTGCAAGCCTCCCCATATAACCCCTATTAAAATCTACAGAAAAAATTGAAAAAAAAAGGCAATTTACATACAGCATGTAGAGAAATCCTGGGTAACTTATACAGAAAAACGCCTTATTATATTTGCAGAACATGATACAAATCAAGCAGCAGCCAGTCTTCGGAGCAATAATTGTAAAAAGAAAGACACATTTGAAGCCAATCATATTTTTTCTACCTTCATACTAACGACAGAGCTGCTTAATTTAATGAGGGCTAATGCTAATTTATAATTCAGATCTTCAATTATTTCAATGTGATGTTTAATCTTCATTGAAAGGGAGTGAAGCAGAACAAAGAGCGGCTCCAAAGGTTAAATGAGGAGGACGGAATACAATATTCTTAAAGGGCAATTTCACTCACATTACCGCCAATGTGCCTGCTCCAGAACAGAGATGGAAATGGGGCAGACATGGATGGATTTGAGGTGGTGCAATAGTTAGAGAAAATAATCTTTTTAAAATCAGGGTTCAGTCTTTAACATAGCTTGATTTAGTCAACGATTTATAAGAGATTAATAAGCAGTAGTGGTTTGTTTATGCACTTATAAGGCATTTACTTGCTGATGGCTTAAATTGCCTTATACATGTTAATGAGTCATTGCAAAGACATGTGTGCATATTAATGAATTATGTACAACATGTTTTTACATGCAGTGATTAAGTAGTAAATGTTTGCAAACATCTAGCACTTTGTACATAGGGTATTAAATAACCTAATCAGAACATAAATAAGAACAATCAAAAATCGAATTGTATTCTTATTTGTAAAGTCTACTCGAGATATAATACATATTGTTATACTAATTTATTTGGAAATAATTAAAGGCATCAGAAGTAAAAGGCAGATAATTCAGAGTAATAGACAGAAAAAAGCTGCCATTAATAATGTTTGGTAGATCCTCCCATTCAAGAATTGTGAATTGCATGTTGCTGATACCAGCTTCTCTTAAAGAAGACTAATGCTGGCTGGGATGAGGTGAAAGACCTTATCCACATTAGATCTCTCCCACACCGGGCCTCATGCTGTAATTGAATCTCAACACAATTGGATTGGTCCAAAGCGGAGCAGCACACGATTTAGATATGACTCAGTGTGATGTGAGAAGCGTATGCCTTAGAGCTTGTTAAAGGGATTAAATGCACACATTTCACATTTGGACGTATCTCTTGGTGATAGGCCATGCCAAAAAGCTGACAGCTGAACACATTTGCCTTTTAATCTAGTGGGTAGATGCGGTGTGTATTCTGCGTCCTGAAGCTCAACAATATTTATTTGCACATTTCACAAAAATCAAGACTTGCATTCGTAACGCCATTAAGCTAGTATGTTATACTTTCTCACAGATATGCAAAAAGTGTTGATGGTTTTGTTTTAAGTTCCCATTAAATGAGCAACCAAAGAAATATAACAATAAAAGAACTTGTACACATTTTGTGAACTGCAACTAAAAATTAAAATGCTTAAAAAATCTTAAAAATTTAACCCCTTTTCATCAGTGAGAAACAAAAAAAATATTTCTAAAATCACATTTTAAAACAAATCTGTAGTGTTAAAAAAGTGTGTTTATAATGGAAGTCAATGGGACAAAAATGCACTCTAGGACCACGGGTGTGAGTATTTGAATTACAGGCTTAAAAAATTACTTGACACAAAAAATAACCACAGAATCTGAAAGAGCGTCAAAAACACACAACCTGGCCAAGTTTCATGAGATTTGATGCACCACAGCCAAAGTTATTGAAAAAAGAAAAGTTGCGATGGACAAAAATGCACCCGGGGGTGTAGGAGGGTTAAATCAAGCACACAATATTTAGGGTTAGAGTTAGAGTTCCATTTACTGGCTGCAAAGGTAATTGCAAAGAGAACATTAACAAAGCAAGCAGGCCCTTGACATGCTAATGCAAAAATGCTCAGAACAAGTCTGAATCTGCTTTATGGACATAAACACAACAGCAAAGATCTAAGAAATGGAATTATAATGTGATCAAAGTGGAATTTGACTCTTTTCCGATGTTCAATATAAAGAAGACTTACAAAATAAGATTAAGCAGCCATGTGTGATTGAAGTTAAATGATGAAATGCTAAACAAGGTTTAAAAAAGTAATATTGCATAGGTGTCTTTTAAGTTTACTTTTGTATCACGGTTAACTCTTTGAAACATAAAGTGTGACCAGTCTAAAAGTAACACACTTTTATCATAAAGTACAGACAAGTTGTTTCTTTGTACCAAGTAAGTGTCGTTTTAATTGGTTCAGCAAATATACTGACAAGATAATATGTCCTTTGTTAAGTCTTATTGTTAAGAAAGTAAAAAGAAAAACTGACAGCTTGTAATCTCTTTTTCTTTTGCAAAATACAGTGAGGTTACTATGATTGAATAAATTTATAGCCTGACTCAAATTGATAGGCCAGCCACGGGTTAAAGCCAAAGCATTCATTATCATAGAAGAGCCTGAGGGTTTGGCATTTGTACGGCGTATAATCACGGTGGATTTCATTCTGAACATTACACAGAGTAGATTGTAATAGACTGTCACAAGGGCGGGCAGGTTTGGAGCAGGCGTACCTCTGCATATGGGCCTCTCGTCGCTCCAGCCCACGTAGCTGTCGGTCACACGCAGACAGCTGATGCTTTTGGAGCCTTGGAGTTCGTAGCCTTCGTCACAGGAGAAGTGCACCGTGGCCCCGCGTCTGTGTAGGAGAGTACAGGTCAGACCAGCACATAGGTCAAGTCAACAAGTTTGTTTAGCAAATAGGAGATGTGAAAACAAGGTAACAGAAGGGAGAAGAAGAAAAAGAAAAAAGTAATATGTTGAAATTATTATACAATGATCCAATGCAAATTACATTTTAAAGCCATATGACAACTTCTAATTTTTTCTGATTTTGACTGTTTGTTGTGACAATCCTCGTGGTAAGTATTTACTCAAAAAATGTACAAATAAAATTGAAAATTACAAGGAAGTAATGTGAGTTCTGAATTCCTCCACATCTTTCATCAAAACAAAAACGTAACGTAATTTCAGTGTATTTGTGTCGTTTTGTCTTTTTGTTTCCAATATGGTTGCGAGGTGAACAGTTTGTAAGTTACTGCTACATGTCATATTTGTTGGAGCAAAGACAATCATAAACCTCATAAAAGAAGCCAGATTGAGTGAAAGTAACCACAACATTTACGTCTAACCTGTCATACACACTTTAAAGAAGATCTGTTTTGTTTTTGTTTGCTATGTAATTATAATCTATGACCTGTGAATCGTCATCTACAACAGCTACATTAAAAACAAGCTGGTTTAGCGTTATATATAGCCTGGATCTTTATGTCACACCAAGCTTTGGAAAACTGTCTTAGCCTACTACACAAAGCGCCAAATTTATTTTTTCGTTCATGCCATCATGGCACCACTATGCTGCCAAATTCTATGTGTCTTCTACGTGTTGAATAAAGAATAGTGGTTGTTTATCGGTGGAGAATTTGCAGATAAGAGAAAAGGGGAATGACGAAGCTATGAGATAGCATCCACTGGAGAATAAAGAAACCAAACACAGAGGAGAACATGTTGTTTGGAAATCATTTAGCGTTTATCCAAACACTGCACAGTTAAAATGTCAATGAGCCATTACCCATGAATTATAAAGTAAAATGACACATTTATTACTACTACAGCAACATGTGTTCATAAGCATAACAGGGCCTTGAACAACAAACACTATTCCATTAATAATAAAACATGGTTACATGGTTGGACATCACAAACCACAAAAGAAATTTTAATCTTACCTGAAGTCCGAGCCTTTTCTTTTGCCCCGATCTGGGATTCCTGGATCCGGGCACATGTTGTGTCCCTGTGCCACCCCCATTTGAGACACTGAGGAAAAAGAAAGAAGAGAGAGGAAGAATCATTATAGATCTGTTCTACTCTTTAGTTAGCAAAGTCCGTTTAAACTCCTGGTCCATTAGGAGTCCACCAGTCCATAAAATGCAGGTTTGTTGACAGTAATTACCTGCCACAGTGAAAAAGCAAGAAGAGGATGAAGTAAAAGTGCAGAATTGTTCAAGTAAAAGCCTGTAATTTATGTGCAATTCAATTTCACATATCAGCACAGAACTATGGCACGCTAACAGGCAAGATTACAGAGTCCACAAATGACATTTTGTTCTCACATGTGGAGCACAGAAAAAGTACATTTGGGACAATGGTTTCCTGCTTTGGATTACAAAGAATTATTTTTGCAAAATCCTACTCCATTGAGTGTTTTCAAATGCCATTTTCGAAAATCCACTTTTGTGTAGTGAACTATATAAACTCATCACAAGAAGCTATTGTTAATATTAGAATAAAAATACTGTAGTGAAAAAAAGAAAATAAAACATTCCTCACTAAGTCTGTTAAACTCTGGTCCAGTTTGATTCACTTGCACTGGCCTCATGCTTGGAGATATTTCTGATCAACAAACGAAAACAAGAAATTGTGCAAAGAAAAATGCCTTAGCATCATACGTTATAGGGCTGACGGAGTTGGCAAAAAAAAAAAAATGTAACTACTTTTTTTCCAAGCATCAACATTATAGACAGTCTTAAATTTACTAAGCTACAACAATGTTTGTTGATGTCCACATGGTTAATATGTTTTTCATTTGTTGTTACTTAATATTTTACAAAACATTTACATAATATGTTTCGTTCAATAAATCTCTCTGTTCTGTTCTGTATGTTTTGCACAATAAAATATGGTCTTGTTAATAGACACATCATTTGGCTTCAAATAGTTTTGTGGTAAGAAAAACATATTTACTGGTTAAACATCTTTTAATCAATAAAACAAAAACAAACCAAAAAAAAAAAAACTTAAGTTCAAATTGTTTATGTATTTATTCGTTTATTTATTATGTTGCTCTTTACGTCAACTGACACCACTCTCGCCATGCTAAACTTGCACTTGCACTTTCCTGGCCATGCTTAGTTAAATCATGTCATAGAGGAAATGGCAGCCAGAGGAGGTCAGGTAAACAGGACGTCCCACTGAGGCCCACTGGCACAACCAGAGGGGTCAAATGTCTGCTGGGCCAAATCAATGTGACACCTGTTCATTACCGCGGCGACCAATGTGGAGCAAAGGCAGGGCATGAATTTACAATGAAGCAACGGGAGAACTACATGTGTAAGAGAAGAGGCAATTTACATTAACAGGGATGAGCACATGTTATATATGGAGAGTAATGTATTATTTTAGGAAAAATATGTACGTATATCTATGTTGCTAAAACAAATTACTGTAATTTCCAAGTTATAAGTCCAATACTCTTGTCTCAAGTTTCAAACTCTGCGGCATACATAAAGCTGTGGCAAATTTATATATTTTTCTCGAGAGGTGTATGTTCAGGACACTTTGTGCGGTGACGCTGTGTTGTCAGTCCGGACATGAGTGCTCTAGCAGGTCTGTGCCTTATATACTTTTAGCATGTGTATGAACTTTGTTTCTCTTAAATTTAGTTGAATCAGCTCTTAGTCAAGTGCGCTCAATGGAAAGTACAGTATTTGAAGAGAAACTGTGACGTGTATATACACTACAAGTTAAAAGTGTTAGAACATCCTATATCAGTGTTTCTCAAGTGCTGAATGTGTACTACTGTACTCGGGCTGCTTCTACAATCAGGAAGTAAAATGATTCATTCATCAAACTAATAAAAATACTTTTTGTACCCTGTTTCTTTTAATGCACTACATACACAATCTGAACCAATGAAACTACACTGCTTCCACACTACAATAAATCCATGTAACAGTGTTTTGTTTTGTTTTTTTCCACTTCTCTCTCTCTCTCTCTCTGTTGTTGATATTGTATTGTTACGGTCTTTGGTGTCACTGTTATTGGTGCCCACACTGTTCATTGTTCATTGTCATTGTCATTATCAATATTATTATCATCTTATTTTACTTTTTCTTTCTTTTTCTTGTCTTGGTTTTCTCATTGTCAATTTTACCTCAGTGCTTCGTTTTTGTTTTTTGTTCTTGTTGTTGTTTTTTATATATTATCCAACGTTTCAATTGCCTACTGTGTACTGAAATGTTTGACAGATATAAAGGTTCCTATGTTCCTCGGTACTTTTAAGAGATAAAGGTTCCTATGTCCCTCTGTACTTTTAAGAGATTAAAGGTTCCTATGTTTCTCTGTACTTTTAAGTAATACACGTTCCTATGACCAGCAGTACTTAAGACGATAGAGCAGGAGTGATCTAACTTATTTTCCAAATTCAACTTTGTCCTGCATTTTATATTATTAATGCACAGAATCTGAAGTGTAGTCTTGAGAAAGTCTTTCATATAATTTGTCCCTGCTTAGAATGCCTCTCACAACGTCCATACATCTTTCAGTGCATTAGGAACCAGTCAAATCAAAATGTGCACGGGCAAACGACCAGTGAACTCCAAGTCGAAAAAAGTACAAGAAAGGCTGCTGGTAAAGAAGCAACCAATGCAATTACTGCCGACCATGTGCTACTGGAACACCCTGTCCTTTGTGCCTGCACCGCTTTCAGTCAGCATGCACTTGTTTGCTCTGGCCAAAAGAGGAGAAAAAACTTTGAACAGTGAAAAAAACAAGTTGAAAAGAGTCGACACAACAAAACAACTTTTGTGGAGCTGTACACTGCAGTCGTCGTGTCTCTGCAATAAAAGCAAGTCTGTGGTGCAATTTTAGGCACTAATGATGAGCAGACTGCAGCAGATATACAATGCTGCCTTTGGAAAGATGGAGACAAGCATCTGGATGTATACAAATGTAGAGTGTGTAGGAATTTATATTGCATTTGTGAGTAAAAAGTTAAATACAAATAGAATTTCCCATTAGCCCAATGTTAAGATACTAATTATTTCACTGTATTACTGTTAACCTGTATATTTACATCCATAACCAATCAATTTTGCCATTTCACCATTTTTTTATAGTAATGGTTGTTTTTTATTCACATTCTGTTCAAAGCTCTGATATGTAGCAACCCACATTTATGATTGTGAATCAATGTGTGCATAAAAGTGAAAGAAAAACACATCTCTGAATGTTTGTAAGCTATGTTGAGTAGGACGACATTTACAAATTTGACTGAAGAGTTGTAGGCGTACAAAGTACTATTGAAAATTTTGTAGAAACAAAATCTGCAGACATCTTTTGACTGTCAACAAGCTCGTTCCACTGTGTGACGGTTCTAAAGATTAACCCTGGTTTCTGTAAAGGTGATGATACGATTTTGTGGTTTGAGGTTTCTATACATTTTTTTTAATCTATTATCCATCAAATAGAGAGAGAATATGTCATGCTTTTCATGCTTTGTTGTCTTTTTGTATGCAAGTATGTGACTCCAGATAATGATAACACTTAATAAATTAATTCCTTTAGCCATATTCTTTATGTCACAGTTCAGTATAGTGCATGTATTCTGTATAAGTTTGCTAAGTTGTTCTGGGATACTCACAAACTGATATCTTGTGCTGGTTGTCTTTGCTGGGCAGCATCTTCACACCTCTGGACTTGAGTTCTGTCATCTTTTTGACTGAAAAGAAATAAAGAAATGTATTACAACATGAATGTATTATTGTAATTATTTAGCCTACACCTGTGAGAAAAAAAACTGCAGTTTCCAGAAGCATAGATCCACTAACCACTGATGCATTTTACACAACAAAGTGAAACAATATAACTTCCTGAATAGAAACCCCCAAAAAACAAAACACCTCATTTCTCCTTAATAAAAATAAGTTGTGAATTATTAAGTTTGATAAATATTGCAGAATAATGGCCTCTAAATAAAAGGCTCATTAAAATGCATATTTATTCATCAGTTTCCAAGCCACCATCAGCGTTATCTATGCTCCCTTTCACACCCAGTCGCTTTAATTACTCCGACTCTTCCCCACAATAGAACTTTACTTGTTTTGCACAAATCTGTTTCCATCCATAACCTTCTTTGGGCTAGACACTGACTGCAAATTTAAGTCTCACAAATAGGCCATAACATTATGACCACAGAAGTCAGATTAAAGATTGGATTTTTTTTTTTAGCACAATTTGATTTGTTCAAGCACAGATATTGATAAAGCAGCTGAAAGAGTCAAAATAAACCTTCTCAGTGCATCTGATTTTACTCCCCCAAATATTTAAGAAAGTTCTTTGTCAAGAAGTGAGTAATCACTTTTAAGGGAGATAGTGCGAGCGCGCAGTGGTTAGTGACATCACACTCCAGCTGAAGAGGCATTTGCTTTTTTTGTTTTTTTCATTGGATTCTAATCTCTTATTATGGGAGCGACTTTGAGACCCCCCGAGGAGTCCCGACCCCCACTTTGGGAACCACTGGTTTATGGCATGTAAATTGGAAAGTGCTCGAGTGTAGGGTGGTGTATACGTTATTAAACATTCACACTAATTACTCCTTTGCAAAAGATTTTGCATAATATGTGCTCCTAAAGTGTGTTTGAATGCATATAATTAAGAAAATATGACATATAATGAAATTATTGTAAAAAAAAAAAATAAAATAAAAAAAAATTACTTCTGTTGACCACATACAAAAACCACTCACGATAAAGGGATGTTTTCTTTTTTTCCACAATGTCACCTCAACCAACCCGCAAGAGAGCTGGGAATGCTGAGAAAATTCCATCAGCAAAGCTGTGCAGGAGTGGGACGAGTAGAGAGAAGAGCATAATCTAATTAAAGTATTAAAGCCCTATTTCTGTGTGATCTCCTAAACATATTTATCTAACATTCAACCTGTAATCTTGCAGACTCCTCCTCCTTTCCTTCCCCTCATGCTGCTGCTGCTCGCTTTTCCAGTAGCTGACGAGGAAAAGTGGTCCTTGGAGATTGCTCCCATTGAGAAAACCTTAATCCTTTTTTCCCAAGCTTATCCCTGACACCTGAACCTCCCATGGTGATGGCCCACAACGCAAAAGAGTAGAATTTAGGGGAAAAAAAAGAATTTGACTTGCTAAATAATAATATACTATTTATAGAATGAATATTAGGTCTTGCATTGGTCTTACCTTGGTACTGTGCACTGAAGCCCCTCATCTTGTGGTTGCCATCAGAAGTAAAGTGCAATCGAAGCCAGTTCTTGCTGCTGATGATGGGTGAGGGAAGGTTTGGGCCCGTAAACCTGGACACACACAAAAAGAATATTGTTATAACTTTATGAATTCAAACAAAAGCATACAACAGAAAATACATATAATGTTTTTTATTAAAGCCTGTACTATTGAACTGAGTTTGAATTTTGTTAATTGTGAGCTGGAATATTGATTAATTGATTTGTAACATGTCCACTCTTCAATACTGCAGAACAACCTCTTTATAAGGACATTGTACATCAGACAGCAACATGTGGTCATTTACATAATTTTATTTCGGAAAAGTTGCTACATTGCAAATAAAGTGAAACATCAACTTGTGCATATAGGGATTGAAATTGAATTATCTACTGTTTCCAGGCCTTTTTTTGGACATTTTTGTGCAAAACTTGCACATTTTGCAGTTATGTGTGCAAAAACCGCAACTGCGCTGCCATTCAAACGCGTCAGTGCATTTTCAGTACACGTCTACGTCACATGGAGTTGACGTCATAGCCAAGCCACCCAGGTGGGATATAAAAAAAAAACTTACGTAGATTAGTGGGTGGTGCATTGTACAAAGGATCAGAGGTTCAAATTTCGCATCAATGATTCCTTATCTCATTTTCAATTTTAGAAAATACTCACCTGAGCTCATGCGCTTATGTAAAGGAAAGGTTTCATACACATGCTTGCAAAGTTAATAAACAGGAATCTTGAGAACATAAAATAAGTAACTAGACCTGTGCTGCACAGCCTCACAGCTGTAAACCTCACCACATGTCAGGATCGCTCAACACTCACATCACTCACCTAGCTCGCTATCTGTATTTCGTACTGTCAGTCAATGTCTGCTCACATCTACTGGGCGTCTATTAAAAGGCATCTCGCACTTTTGCAAGGCTGTTTGGGGTGCAATTGTGGGCACAGCAAGTCTTTGACTGAGTCTTTAGCCTCATTTTAAAAACCCAACAGTGGATTACAAAGAACAGGGATGAGTGTGAGAATAGGGGTTAGGTGAAATGTTTATTTTCTGATTTGTAGGACAACACAGAGTTACTCAAACAAGCAGAAATCAATCAAAATACAACTTTTAGAAAATATGTCTACAGCTTGAAAATGTATTTAAATACAAAGTACTTTTCGTATCACATTATCTTGATTTTCAGAAAGAGGTAACAAACATAGATTGCAAGAAAGTTTGTTTTGTCAGAACAGTAGACATAAGAAAAACATACATTTTTTTTCCTGATCATAACTTCTCTGTATTGTATACAGTATGCTGCTTCACTTTTACTTTTTCAAACTTCTTACCCTTTTCTGCTTAGTCATAGTGCATCTCTCCAACACTACTGCACATTCACCGGCACATTTAGTTCAAGGACAAACTGTTGACTTCCACTAATGCTATGCCTCATTAATGTATAAAATCAATGTAATGACTACCTTGTGGCTGGGAATGTTCTCTCTCTCGTGCTTTCTGTCTCTTGCTCCCTCTTTCTGGTTTGCATGTAGTTACTAAAAGCTTCTTTTTCCTTATTTGTTACACGCTCTTATCACCTACTATTGTTTTTAAGTAACCATGCCTGTGCTTTTGTTTGGCAAAATGCATAGTTATGTAATCCATCATTTTAAAAAGTCAGGGGAAATTATTAACTGTACAGACAATAAAAAGACCTGGTAAAATGAGGTACACTTAAGTGCCTAAGCAATGGCTATATTACAAACACATTTACTATGAAAAAAAAGTTTTTTTAATGTAATTATTTATTACTTTTTAAATTGTTTTTATTAAACTTAAAATTTGAGTGGACCACCCAAACACAGACAATCATAATGTTACTTTAAGCTCTCTATGACAAATCACATGCTGTAGAATGGTTTGAGTGTTAGAGTGAGTTAGGTATGTATGTGTTACATAGAGTTGCATCTTTAAATTGTACCAACACATTTACATCTCAGTATCCTAATGTTAAACTCTATATACATAAACAAACAAGCAATTACTTATAAATGCCTAACTGTATCCAATTATTCAGACTGTTCCTAAAGACTCTTCAAGATGTCAAAGGTACAGCCACGCATTTCAACTTTTTAAATGCAAACGAGCTGTAAACAACTTTTAATCAAAATAAAACTGTGTGCATCCAAACTTATTATTGTGTTAAAATGCTTTGGTGACTCACGCTTCCCAAACAGATAAAATGCTTTGTGATATGTATGCTAATGGGGCTTCTGCTTACCCCAGATTTCTTTAGTGGTTTAAACCAAAGTCATCTGGGGACACACAAGCTCAAATGCTAACGCACACAGTTGTGTACTTTTTGCTCTAAGCTAGCAGCCAACAAGCAGAGCATCAATTCTCATTCCCGGTCTCTAAATGATATTTTCCCAAATAGGACTGCAGCTCATCTCCCCAGCTCACCCACCTGCTTCATCTTACACACAACTATTATTAATACTATACTGATATGCACAGTGCCAATAAATGAGGGTTTTGGCTTAAAAGGAAACCAAACTAAAATGTGGCAAAAGTGTTACAAAAGTCATACAGGAAATTTGCAAGCTAAAAGCCACTGTGCTGTGAATGAGAGATATTTTATGCCTCGGGGAGAAGTAATAAAACTATTTTAATAGCTTCTACAAATCACTGCAGTTACAGAATGTAGATGTACTTAATGTTCCGTTTCTATTCGTCCTGACCTGTGCATAGATCAAGTTGAGCTATGCTGGAGAAGAGTACACACAATGCAGACTTGACCTTTTTTTTTATTATTTTTATCCCTAATGTAATAATAGCACTCTTAACATATACTGCCAGGTCAAATTAAAGTTGCCATAAAAAAATAAGGTCACACATTCTAATATTTTGTTAGATTGACCTAAGCTTTGCTTATGGCATGCATTGACTGTGGCATTGTTTCGATGCTTCTGCAATGTCACAGGATTTTTTTCCATCCAGTCACTATTATCCTACATTGATGATGGCAGAGTCTGACTGCATCGCAAAGCCTTCTAAAGCACATGCATATTCTCAATGGGGTTAAGGTCTGGAATCCATGTGTGAAAATGATATCTCATGCTTTCTGAATCACTTTTTCACTATTTGAGCCAGATGAAACCTGGCATTGTCATCTTAGAGTATGCCTGTGCCATCAGGAAAGAAGAAATCCTCCTTACCGGAAAACCTGGTCATTCAGTATATTCAGGTAGTCAGCTGACCTCATTCTTTGAGCACAGATCCTTTGCTAGATTTAATCCAGGTGGCAACCTTTTGGCCAGGCATTTTGATATGAAAGGATCATCTTCATTTGTATACTATGAGTATTCAAGCATACATAGTATAGTATATACTATATATATATATATATATATATATATATATATATATATATATATATATATATTAGGGCTGGGCAAATTAACGTGCTTAATCGCGATTAAATATTTTGTCGGCGTATGAAAAGTATGAAGTAAAAAAGTAAAAACAGTCCACAAACAGAGGATCACACAAAAATAAAAAAAACTCGGAATGCTGGAAATCTGATATTCATTGTAAGATAACATTATTAAGGACGTGTTCAAGAATGTGGGAGAAAAAAATCTTTCTATTCAGCTTCAGCTAAAAATCAAGCTATGATGGTGCACGACACAAGAATAGAATGTTGAACCATGTATTTTTATTTCATATTATATTGTAGTATGTCTTTACTGAGCTCAGTGTAACACTGAACAACCCACTCGACAACGTACAGTCTCTTAGTCTCTATGGTAACAAGGATAAAATGAGATATGTTGGACATTTGCCACAAATATCAAATCTGTTCAGTAATGATCAGAATCTGAAAAAGTCATATTGCCATTGTCAGTAACAAATTTAATTCACAAACTAGGAACTTGCTTCAGCTGTAAAGTGTAACATAAAATCATTGATAGCTATAATAAAAATGTGGCATACAAAAATTATGTGTAAGAATAAAATAGGCTTGAAAACAAAATATATAGCGAGATCAGAACGGCAGTGACAACTAGCCTTACAAATAGATGAAGTGATGGGACATAAAAGCTAAAGTGACATGTATTGGTATTCATGAGTCTAACTTGTTAAACTGACAGGTGGTATAAAGTGTTCAGAAGTACAACAAACAACAATCTACATCAACTTTTCTACCGCTAAACATAAAGATGATATACATACATGGAAATTCATGAAAACACAACAGGAATACAGGAATAAAGACATGATCTTGATAATAAGTCCTACAAGATGTAATATAATTTAATTTTCTTTACCACAGCATAATGCAAACACTAAAACATGATCGACAGGGCAAATTCTTACTGTCACATTACAATATCAAGAATAAGAGATAGTCAGTTGAGTCCTAATCTATTTATGTAGCTACATGTACAGAGGTGTCCAGACAGCTATGTGTCTCGTTTCATTCTCTGTGCCTTGGGGAGAATGTAAATTGAGGTCATCATCATTAAGACATTCACTGCCTTCTCTGAGAAATTGAGCATACTTCCTGTACAAGAAAAGTACTGTGGTATAGCAAGAAATTCCCTGTAAAAGGCCAAGGTCTCACTTTATATTCACTAGTGGGTCATGGGGCTTTGCCAAAGCAGCAGAATTAAATGTTTAGAAAAATGGTTCAGGTCATGCATTCAGATGTGATCCCCAGTGATTAGCGCTATACCATACTTATTATTACTGATTCAGAATAAGCCAAAAGCATTTGACCCTCTTACAGATGTTTTATTAACTGAATAGCATGACAGAATGACAAGACTAAAGTGCATATAATGGCAAAGCTTAGAGAACATGAATGATTTGCCTGGATTTCTATAGTTTGGAATTTCTTGGTAATTGTACCATGACAATTGGTTCAGAGAATTCCACAACAGTTACTTTGCAACCATATGGTTAACAAGGGCAAATATCCATATAAATGTAGTAATAATAATACTTGATGAACTATTGCTTTAGACTGTTAAAAAATGTGTTAGTTGGGTCCAAACTGTCTGGGCATTTTGGATGTAATGTAATTTCCCCTAATAGTTAGCACTACTTTTTATGTTACATTTGTCAGTTTATTTTCAAATATGCTTGAATGATTTTTTTATACATAAGATTAAGCAAACATACATTTTGCACTACTTTGCTAACTCAACTACCGGTATACACCCTTCATCTTTATTCAAAGTGAGATGTAGTTCTCATTATGTACCTTTTAAGTACTGCATATTTAATAGTCACATATTCAAACAGACTCGTTGAGTGTTATGCCCATGGGCACAATGACAGCATGAACAGACTAAAAGGGAATTTGTACCTCCAATGTTAGAAACACAGAAAGCTAATGCTTGACAACTGGCAACATTTGAATGTATTGTCCACGCCAGACCCTCTCCAAAAACAAAATGGGGAAGAGTTTGTGTTCTGACCTTCAGCTGTAAGCAAGACCAGTTTCACAACAGGGTTTTTCAAATGAACTCTGGGGCCCCTGAAATAGCATCGAAGCGCTCAGTGACTGCTTCAAACAAACAACTGCCCAGGCAGCGAAAGGCATGAAACTATGAGGTGAGGCCAGAGGATTAAGAACAGCCTTTAGGGTGGTTTTATCTCCTGCTGCTCGGGAGAGAAAGTCCAGCCAAGAAAGAAAAAGAGATTGAAACTTTAGACCGGTCAAGCTACAACCACAGTGCTGAGCCAAGCGGTATACTTCTATCTTATAGACAGACAACCAAGCCAAGCGTCTGCTCTACTTCCTGTCTTACACCACATTTATTATTAATGTTAAGACCTCTGGCCCCATCAGAAAGCCTTGTTAAATCTTCAAAAAGATTCTTTTCATGTCGTTTCCCCCTATTGGATAACAGAATATGGGCATTAGCTTCCGGAGTTTGCTCTTGGGAGATGAGCTACAACCACAATCTATAGTATCTACGATTGTTTCACTTTCATCTAAAAAAACTTCCGGCGCTTTTGTTTGAGAAAACGTAGTAACAGAGAAAGGCATCAAAGTTTGAAAGGAAACATATGACAGTTAGTGCACATCAGATGAAGATTTGCTCCACAGAAACTTCAAAGAAACTGGGGTCTATAAGAGACATCCTTGGGGGTACAAATGTGCTATGCTTCAGGGCACAAATCCATGCATTTTACATCCCAAGGTGACAGAGGAGGTTATAGCTTCATTGTTTAATGCAAAATTCAACTACAAACATGTAGGACCATACAAGATTAGGTGTCAGTGACATTTTGTTGCTGGGTACTGTATATGTTAGCACAATTAGATAGCGTAATACTGATAATACTTTTAATGGAGAGAAGTCTAGAAGTTCTGTAAAGTAGTTACTTTTTACCACCTTGAAACACTATGTTGAACTTATTTCTATTTCACTGACCTTACCCTATGTAGTTTACTACTTTCAATGTCTCTATAGCCAGATACACATAACATAAATACACATAACATAAATACGCATTTCAGTACAGCTAACTCCACTGAGACAATTATTTGAGGTAGTGACTCACCAGAGCCCTGTCAAAGGAACAGAAGAAGCCACGAGTGACGAATCCCATTGACTTGAAAATCTATGTCAAGTTGACAGAATTCAATGTTCTTTTACAATCAAACGGACTGAGCAATTGTACAGACAGAATAGCCAGGGGTCTTATTAGTGAAACTTAGAAATGGAAATGTAGAATTCTTATTAAAAGCGCACATAACACAAACTTCCATAAACGCAATATTACTCACTTGTCGCGTGTCTGCTCAGAATTTCTGAAAACCCAGACGCACAATTCTGACCCTTAAACTGTCTCTGCTAAAATATCACTGATGGTTTTATGTACACATCAAATTGAAGTGATTTTCTAAATAAACTCCTACAGTTACCATCAAAAACATTCTTGAGATTGGACTATATTTTTGCTAAAAAAAACTGTAAAAAAGTGCTGTCATGTAGTCCAATAAATCATATTCTGAAACCTAAGGCTCAAACATTGTGACGTATTAGCAAATGAAGTGAAAAAAGTCATCAAAAAGTTAAATTGTCCTAAAGCGAAAAAGAGAGAAGTCAGACTGTGACCTTATTAATTCTTTTAGCCAAACCAATTGTGAGTGTATAAGAAGTTAATCATGCTCTATAACCTTTTCCCTGACTAAAATGTGATGGTGACTTTTGAAGGCATTTTGATAAGGCGCACAGAGAAAAGCAAATGAAACCGAGCAGAAACAACGTAAAACCGTGGAACTCAATTCATGGTAGTTAAGAATTTATTGCCACTTGTTCCACAATTGATCTCAGCGTCAGCGTGATTTATGACTCTTGCTCTAAAAAGTCAAGGTGGATGTAGGCAAAGTCACGAGGGGCAGTGTGGTGGGGTTTGCTCAATGCTTCTTGTGAATGGCAAAATACTGATAGAGTAGATAGATAGACCACACACTCTAGAGACTGTAAATTAAAATGTTTGCTTTCTGAAAAGAATATCCTTTAATGGGCTGCTTCTCTGCACCTGATGTCTTTCTAGTTTACAGTTGTGGTGATTCAAATAAGACAATAATGAGAAGATTCGCTGACTTTATGGAGTGGATCAAGGAGAGTACAACGGACAATAGATTTTATAACTTTAAATACCTCAAACTTTGGAGGTAGATAAAGCTAAATTATGTGCACTAGTCTATTTTAGTGCGCACAGAAACAGAGTAGAGAAAGTTGGCATAAGTAAAGGTTCTAATAAATCTTTTATTCTTTCGTATAGGTCAAGTAAGATACATTAACCATGAACTAACACCAAGATATACATTATTCAATACCAACTCATCCGCTCTTGATCTCCATTATAAAAATCCAGTATTAATGATATTAATTAATTATAATAAAAGCCTAGAAAATGCTACACAAATAACATTTGTGAGGCAACTTTGCACATTTTAAAGTTTGTCATTAATTTTAGACATGTCTGGGTCATTTCTAAAATGCATTTGAAGAAATCCGGCAGCAACAAAGTAGACTGATCTAGCTGCGTTCGCTGTAGTCGTAGAGTGATATCTTAGGGTCTCCTGATGATGTATGAAGTCTAATACTGATATGTTAAACCTCCTTACAACTTTAATGGTAGATTCTATGTAAAAGCCTATAATTTTGTCTTGGCTTCAAAATAATGTCAAACATGAAACTAAAGACTACTTTATCACATTACGGTCAGCCTGCTTACGGTTGTTATTTCAGGGGTTGCGACTAAAACGGTTGAGAACCACTGCTTTAAAGCGTATTTCAAGTCTTTTCAAGTCTTTTTCAAGTTCCAAGCATTTATATCCAATTACCAAATCCAGTTGCAAGTTTTTTTTTTTGAGATTGTATTTACGTTTTCTTTACTTCCTTATTTTCTGCTCTACCGTTGCTTCAAAACACAAAGATATTTTTTCATTCCCCTCTGAGAATCAGAAAACCCTGTTGTGAATGTGCCTATAATATGTTTTGTCATAAATCAATCTCTGAGATATTCAGCATTGTTTTTTAAGTCGATACACCATCCAAACTCAATTTGAGCATTTCTGTAGCATTGGCATTTTAGGTTGGATGAATTTGATTGCTTTGCCTGTGAGATTTTTTTTACAATCAGAAAAAAAATGCATGACAAAGATTTGATCACAAATGAAACAAATAAAAAAACGAAGTTCATATTTTTATCTATTCATATAAAATACTGATTATTTAATGAGCTGAAACAACAAGTTGTCTCAAGTCACAGAGCTCCAATTCAATTTCTAAGTCTAGTTTATTTTAAAAAATCATCAAGACAGTGACTTACGTAAGTTCAAATTCACATCTCTAATTAAGTGGCTAACAGTGTCTAAATGATATTTCTGTTCATACTAAAATTCAAAATGAAAAACAAAAAACAACAGAATTGATCATTTCTGAATGAGCAGAGCATTGGTCGCTGTAGATGGACACGCTCTGCACTACACTAATGCCTGTGATTACCTGGTGTTTGCCTTCAGCACAATGACCCTCACTCGCAAATGACTTGTTTGACTAAGACAGGACCAAAGACAAGGATTTTCTCTCCATTTCTTTGCGTCTATTTAATTTGTTGCACTCAGCTGGTGGAGGGCTTGACCGTCATCATCGAGAGAATTATACTCAAACACGCACGCACCCACCCAACTTGAAGAAGACCCATATTAGTTGTGTTGGTAAGGAGGGAGAAAACCAAATGAGTTTCCAAGGTCAGTTTTAAATGCAACGGTGATAATTGAAGCCAACCGTCGTAGATCTATCAAAAACAACAATAAACAAATGCCAATAACATCCCCGAAGCCCATTACAGCTGCATCATCCTTCTCGGGGAGATAGGGAAAGATTTAGAGAGAAGGAGGGTGAGCGGACGGAAGAGAGAAAGAAAAGAAAGACAGAGTGACCTTCACATACACAGCTTGTAAAAACAAACATTTGGAGCACAAAAGGCATCAGTCAGCAGACTTCTGAGGCCCTTTTAATGTTGTATTGAAATCCCATTATGATGAAATATTTAATGCAAGTTTTATATCACTGCTTTTATTGTTTCTTTGAACAACTAGATAGAGAAAGGACAAGTTTAGCTATGGCATTTGTGGTCAAGTGGAAGATTTTTCAGACAATGTTTGGCTGGTTGGTTAAACGTGGACTAGATCTCTATGGAGACAGCAAGCTTAGCCTAACAGTCAACTTCTACAAAAGTTTATAGTTAAAGCAGCATTTGTCACAAAATACAAACGGCCATGTACTGTCTGCAACAAAATAAATGCATGTGGATATTACTTTCCGTTTTGCAGCATGAAAATATGTTACTCCTTCTTTAAATTAACTTGTTTCTATGGAGAAGCAAAGGAAGCCACCAAGTCAAGCTACAGGTCAAGTTAGTTGAAAAGTGGATTCACATACGCAGAAAGAGGGCATGTTTTCAAGCTATTTTCGAGCAAAACATTCTAGTCTTTAGGAGTTGCTAATTGGATTTACCACTGCACAACAGCTACAAACTAGTTATATTTGTTCTTGGTAAATACTGGACTATGTTTGAATAAGAAGATAAGCTGTTACAGCATTTGTGATCTGACATGCAATGGTGGTATTGTCAAATTATGATTTGGTGATTAACGTTCAAATACAATGTTTTTTCACTCGACTCATTGATCAGCCTCAGCTATGCTTTGTGTGAGTATTTTTTTTATATTTTTTCTTCTCAATCTAGCATGTTTGTACTTTCATTATACAATGACGAGTATTCCTGTAAAACTTAACTGTTTTGAATTGGACTTCCCCCACTATCTCTCCCTCTCCTGAGACCACAATGGGAGTGCATGGCTCTAGGGTTACGCTGAGTGTCAGCTGATACAGTATAAGAGGAGACAGGTGAAACCATGCTAATGATATTGAACCTGCCAACACTGTCAGCCCTCCACTCCCTCAGCCCTCCACACAGACAGCCCATTGTGCTCCCATGACACTGGAGCGTCCACAAATAACCACATGACTATTACTGCACTGTGTGTGGCTTAGGCTTGCTACTGTTTACTGTAAATATGTCTGTAAGAATCCACTTTATTTGGAAAAGTTTAAAACAATATTTGGTGTTTGGTGATAATTTGATAGTTCTAGTAGAAATAATATCACACAAAAAAATGTTAAAAGTGCACTACAGTATGCATGGAACTTTTTTAGAGTGGTGAACAGATTGTGCCTGTCTCCATGGAGATTTAATTGCTTGTCTGTTTGGTAATTAACCAACTACAGATTTACAGATTGTAAAAAAAATACAGAAAACAGAACAATATTTTCTGACTGTCTCTGTGGAAACAGCTATGTTTAATGTTGTACTGTGTATCCTAGGCACGGGCATGGCAGACCACTGACCCATACAACTGCATAAAGCAACTTCTGTATTGTTATGTAAGCCAGATTATAAAACCTGTAAATAGGCAACTATTTTATAGACAGGGCTGGGTAAAAGTGACAAAATTAAACATCTCAATAATTGTTTGACACATCTCGATTATGTGTCTTCAAATGTATTAGCAACAGTTTAATGATCAGAAATATTGGGGTGTGGTTGACTATAGACATTCTTGGTCCACTTAAAACATGTGCTACCAATTGATTAGTTGACTAAAAGCCAAACCAGATGTTTGCATGATAGTTAACTACTACTCTTTTTTGTTGCCTTTTTACTACAAACAATATGTATATTCTGTTTCCAGACAACAATCACAATATTATCTAAAATTTGATTAATTGTGCACCTCTACATTAAGCCTATAGTTATGACATCTGTGGATAATTTCTCTATAGCCATTTCAAAGTGCAATATTGATCATGCATTAATGTAATAGCAATAATGATGATAAATAATAGTAAAGAAAATCTTACAGGATAACAGGACGAACTGACTAAAGGACATTTGTACCTCATTTATATAATAGCTCATTTAAATATGATGCTTGACATATTCTGCAATGCAATAAGAAAAGAAAAAGGGTGAAACAGTTGAAGGACACAGTTTTAAAAGTCTGCAAAGAGACCGTCAAGAGACCTGTCAAGAGACCAGCATTATAAAATCTCCGCACTTGAGAAGCAAAACTTACTTCCTCTCAGGGTTAGCTTATACAATAAAGTGCATATTAAACATCATTTCAACAGAAATCTTTGGGTAAAAGCATTTTCATTACAACTTGACTTGAAGTTTTTTCAAAGGAATGCAATTCAAATGGAAGAAAATTCTCCTTTACCGCAATGTTAAACTATTTCTCAATTTGGAATGTGCAACAAGCATAATAACTGTTGACTAATAGGCCTTCCCCTGTGTGTTGTATAGAGTCGTGGTCTTCTGTTAAGGCTTGCTGCACCTTGTAACTTGGCACTGTACAACATGTAGAGTCCCCTAGGCGGACGCAATTAAAAGTTTCCAATGAAGCTCCTGGTAATAAATTGTTAGACAAGAACAATATTGACATGCTTGACACACACGTAATAAAGATCAATAGGACAAAGTAAAAATGTGGAATGATATTGAATTGTGCCTTTGTGAAACGCCTGCTGCTTTAACATCTGAATCTGTTTTTATTATTTTGAGGTTTATGCGGCTATTAAATGCATGCATGATTTAACAGCAGCCCATTAGTAACACCAACTTACTGGCATTCATAAAACTAAATGGCATATAAGGCTAGGTTGCGGCACAATTTGCTCCTGTGCACTTTTTATAATGAAGCCAGGGAATAGTGCAGAGTCAGAATTTTCTTTTAAAACAATGGGCCCCCAGGCTCCCACGTACTAAAGGCTACAGCAGTACAGAAAGGTCAATGTAAAGAATAAGCCACTCAATTAGTTGTGTGTACGTTAGAATAACAACGCAATCTATATGAAGGTTGACTTTTGAAAAAACAGATCCTTTATACTTGTAGAGGGGAACAGCGAGATTAGATTGGGTGAACATGTGAGGTCTTTTACACCAGTGGGAGTGAGATAATAAAAATAATAATAATTGTCAGCCTCAAGGTACTTGACATGACCAGTGGGAGATCACAGTGGAACCTGTGAAGATCACCTCCTAATTGGTGTTCAATGTAATTTGTGATGTCAGCAATGGTTTAGTCATAAAAGCAGGTCCATTGGTTTCTTGTTTAAAGCTGCAGAAATCCTGTCTGTTTTTCATGTTACCGTAGGAAGCAGGGAATTGTCATGTGTTATATCATGCTCTTATTTTTGGAAAGAGGGTATGCGGTACTTAAAAATCTAAATGGATCACCCAGTGTAACAAATAACTACAACTAACCACAGCAGGGGTCTCAAACTCAAATGGAACAGGGGCCAAAATGATCTAAGTCAGAGTTGGTTGGAAATTATTATATTATATAAAACCTGAAAAAACATATTATAGTATATTCACTTCCATTATTGTACATTTACATCATATACAAACAAATAATAAAGTAAATAAAAGTGTGTGAACAGGGTCAAACTGTCCTGCCCACAATATTTTTGGACAAATAGTATGTAATTTGCTGTCAAAGTTTCTGCAGGGGATTGAGAGGTCAAATTAAAGACAAGATCTTTTTAAGACCACAAAACATACAAATGAAGACTTATTTGCAAATCGCAAACTACAGTATTTCACAATGCTGCTTCTTTTCTAGAGGATTCTTAAAATATAATATATTTTGCTACAGTTATGAAATGGTAAGGTAAGGTAAAGGTAAGGTACACTTTATTGTCCCCGTAGGGAAATTTGTCCTCTGCATTTGACCCATCCTTCAATGCCTCTGGGGCATCTCCTCAGGAGCAGTGATCGCCGCAGTGCAGCGCTCGGGGACCCATCCCCAGATGTTCTTGCTAGGCTTGGTCAGGACTACCGTAGCTGGAGGACATTGCCCTAAAGTGCATGTTATTGGTTGGTGGGGGAAACCAGAGTGCCCAGAGGAAACCCACCTAGAACCCGCGACCTTCTTGCTGTGAGGCGAGAGCGCTAACCGCTCAGCCACCGTGCCGCCACAAATGAATTGACAAAAAAACATAGTTTATACAGCAATTGAGCATCCTATCTTTTCAATCAACCAACAGTAGAAGAAATACAGAAAATGTGTTTTAAGTATTGAGAATATCTTGGGGAATTTTTCCATCGGAAAAGCAGCAGTGTGAAAGAGATTAAATTAAATACAAACTTTTTCTATTTAGGACTTCTAAGACCTCACAGAAACCCTGTTGAGGACATTTTTGAGGTTTTGACTCATCTAAGCAATATAATTAATTGGAGAGCCACTATCAGTAATAATCAGAAATCATCCTGGGGCCACATGAAATCATCTCCGGGCCATGCATCTGAGAATGTGGAATGAGGAATGTGGACAAGATCAGGGAGAACAAGAATTTTACTCAAGGCTATACATTGCAGGGCTTGTCAAACATCAAGAATCAAATAAAATGCAACTCTGACATAGAAGCTGACATTGCTTATGTCCTTTTAAAACTACAAACATTTGAGTGTTTGAGCTTGAGTTCTTCCACCTGAAGTTATTTAGTTAAAGGCAGTTCAAATCACAACATTCCGTTTTATTTCACTACTGTTTACTGTTTACACTTTTAGCTCCGGCAATGATCTTTTACTACTGTTATCGCTGAATCTGTGACTACCATTGGCACTCCTTCGGCTGAAATGTGTGGAGATTTTTAAAAGCCAATAAACAACGGTCTAGCTGTGCCAATCCTGTACAACCCTCGAAGAGCTGCATTCGCCCATTTCCATCCTCGGATTCTGAATGTTACAGTGTGCCGTGAAGTGGATGCAGTCAGGCTATCGAGGTGGCAATTATGCAGATCGAATGGTACAGCGCCGTTTTATCCATTTTGGCAAGAGATTGTGCTCCCACTCTCGCTCCATTTGCAATCCAAACAGCTTCTGCATATTTGAATATTGGTAAAACAATAAACTGCATCAACTGAATGATTATTGGGTTTTTTTTAACCATAGTTGTGAAAAGTTGTTATAAATTGGATATCAATGCAATGTTCCTCTACCTAGCTACGAATATCACTTCAGGTAAGTGATAAAAATAGAAAAGAATGCACTGTGGTGTTTCCCCCCATGATTATTTAAAGACTTGGTGATGCTGTATAACATTTTTTTATTCATTGCATTTAATACTGTACATTCTTTTGTAATAAATGTCACTTTTTGTCTCTGCTGATGCAAAATGTTTTGATTACACAATAAATATAGTTTTTTTTTGTGTTAAATGTTTTATCACAACTTTATGTAAACAGAATCATACTCAAAGGTACTGCTGCAAATAGGGATGCACCAATCTGATCGGATATTGGTGCCGATCCAGGAAATTTTGCAGGATCAAGTATTGGCTCCATGATATTGGTTCAGCTGATATCATAGCTGTGCCTTTAATTGGACATAATGAAACTAATTTATTGGCTGGTGTTGATACAGAACATCTAATTTAGTTGGACATTTTATTCAGATTAAGTTGTTAAGTTGTGGCTTGCACTATAAATAAACAATTACATTACACTATATGACAAATATTTTTTGGTTTGTGATAAGAAAGAAAAGCAATTTCAGTCCTTACACTGGTATTGGTTGATATTGGGTAAAAACAAAGTATTGGAATAGGTATCTGTAAGTATGTATTTTACTCTATTCTCTCTATTATTGTACTTTCCTTCTTGCTAAGAGTACAAGAAGTTCTTCTTGACCGAACAATGCAGTTCGCAGAGTCCAGATGCACTAATGAAGGATTTATAGATTTGTCCCTATACATTTTGAGCATTCGGAACGTGTGAGCTCATCCGGGCCCATGCGTCTGGAAAGTACGCAGCCTTTTGCTGTGTACTTAAACCAAATATGGTAAAGCTTTATGCTCTTGCAATGCCGTCATATAGAATCACGCCTCCTTTAACATAATGGTTATAAATATAACTGTATGTAAAGGATCTGTGTGCGCCTTTTGTTCGAGATTCTGTACTGTAACATTCTATTTGTACATTGAATAAATCGACCCTGATCAGACCTTCACCGCAACCCTCTGGTATGTCTCAATCATTACCTTTTAAAGGATGATTACAGTATCGGAACTGAAAAAGCTGGATCGGTGCACTCCTAGTTGCCAATAACATCCCTCATCAATTCCTTTGATCAATCCCACTTTGGGATGTTGTACCTTTAAATGTCATGTCAGCTTTACATTGCACTTCACTCTTTAGTTTCTGTTTTATTACAAAAACGAGTTTTAGGTCTGGCAAAGCTAACGACCCACGCTGCATTTCACACAAAGTCTATGTGGATATAAGTGCTTTTAGAGACCAGGCAGCTGCAATGATGCGCATGCACGCAGCACACATGCCTCTGCACGCACACACCAAAGCGCAAGGGAGCTGAGGCGCCAACACAAGCCTCCTTTTTTAATAAGAATCTACTGTAAGTTACAAAGACAAATGTGAGGAGAGAGAGTAAAAGAAGCTACAGAACAGTTCTCTTTGCCTCTGCTTGATCCTTGCACACGTCTTGTCTGCCTCATATGCTGCTAAAAACAATTTGAGACTTGTTAAAGAAAGTACCTCTGAAATGAAACTTGAATTGTATGTTTTGCTTTAGATTTAGCCTATATTCAATTCATAATCATCCTAATATAGTCCACATCTTTGTCTAAATGTATTAAAATTTTAAATTTAATAAAATTAGATACATAAGATACATTATTTTAAGAATAAGAAACTCAATAAAAAAACTGCAGCGATAAGAGGAATCAAGAATACAATTGATACTGATAAAATCTTTCTATTTCTAATCATAAGCATGACCAGGTATCACCATATGCGACCACTGAACATGAGATAAGATGTAGCGTCTTGCACAAAGACATAAAACAGTATTCATCACAGCACATTCACTAATGCCTCTCGGTGTTATGAGTATTACTTCTATTGCTGACACTAGTAATGTAGTAAAATAACCAGAAGAGGTGCTATAAATCCACTCATTACAGAAATACCAATCATCAGTAATAAGTGGTTGTGGACTAGCATGTTTATCATACAACATTTGCATACAACATTTTGCATTCCAAATTAATAGTATGTCACCTACCTAGACCTAGCCACTTCTCAGGTATAATTGGCTCTGTCCCTGACTTAGCAGATTTGTACAGCCAAGAAAACACTGAATACTTTCCACCTCTGCTCACAAATTGCCAAAGTTATGTTTTTTGTTATAAAATCAGTTTTAATGCTTATGCAGAGATACTACCATTCATGTTGGCAATGGTCATTTTACTGTATTTTCATAAAAGCCTTGAAAAATGCCTTTATGATGATAAGAAAATATTGGTGATATTTTGGCAAAGATCTGGTGTCATTTACTGTAACTGCTCCTCCAATCCTCTCGTGTTGCAACATTAGCATTAAAACTCCACACAGCAGACACACTAATGATTACCTTCAGTGATCATGGGCTAATTAACTTAATTCAGGAAACACATTGAAAGTATTGCAGAGAGGCTCTCACTCAAGCCTCGATACATATAATCTTAACACTTCAAATACTTAGCTTTGATTCTGCATCATTACCATTTCTACAAAAAATAGATATTTACTGGATTAAGTGTTTTTGATAGAAGATTGGAATGGATGACTGGATTTTTGCATATGTTGCTTATTTTTATTTATGATTTACTCATACATGTGTTGAAAAAAAGAACTACTTCAATCTATAATTGGTCGATTAAAATGCATGAACACGAGTTAATCCAAAAGGGATGAGCGATACTGGAATTGCTCCAAGTTAAGCTAATATACCTTGATAATGTGATGCATATCTCAAGGCTTTTATGTTTACACTTCATCAAAGAGTGCTTCATAAGGTTGGAGTGGTACGTACATACATACAGATGGAATAGAATGGTACCCTCACAACTTGCATGTAGACTTGTTTCTTTTGCTGAATATGATGAAAAATTGCACTTATGATTGTCTACATAACATTTACTCTATGACTTCATAAAATAAACTTTTTTTTTAATAAAGTTCAATGTCATGTCATATGTAGGCATTTCATCAACACGTTTTTAGAGACCATCATCTTCAAACTAAAAGAAATTGTAGGAAAACTGACATACGATCACAATACGATATTTCTCACGCTATCACAACATTGCAGAGGGTCAACAATATTGAGATTCTGTGAACAATAACATTAAAGCTACATTTTACAGTCATTCTTTTTTTTTTTTTTTGGTCATTCAGTGATTCATTTTCTTGGTGCAAATGCATGGCTCCAGACTAAATTGCTCTCTCACCAACATCAATATTGTTACATTCCTACAAATATGTGTTGCAAAATGTCTATGTCTGTGGCCTGCACTTTATTTGACAACCCATAGTTAAATCTCACCATACAACAGGCATTCTTCTGCTGCAAAACATCATAAGGCGTTTTCGCACATGAAAGTACCAAGAACTTGTCCAAACATTCCTCCAGTCCCTGTTTAGTCAGAAGAACTATCCCAATGTTTGTGTTTACACAGCAACAGTTTCTGAAGGTTTCTAACTGGCTTTAGCATTAGCATTTGTTTAGTCTGAAACATTCAAATAGGTCAATAAGTGGTGTTAAGAAAACAAAAGTTGTCTTTTTTGAATCTATGTATAAAACAGCAATGAAATTAACAGTACTGGTATTCACTGTAATTCATAGTAAAAGTTAGGCTATTATTTACAAATTAAATGACTATACTGTATCTGGGGAGTTACATTTGGGAGTAAATATTTTTTCTTAAGAATAAGGAAAGTTTATCTAAATGAAAACTTATGACAACATGTTTCCAAAAAAGTTATTGTTGCAAATGTGCTTGTGTCACCAAAAGGTTATTGGTCTGACTGGAAAGTACCTGCCTCAGATCGGGAGCTAAAAAAGTCTTAAAGTGTGGGCATAGTTCCTGGTCTGTGTGAATGTGCCTAAAATGAGGATGTGAGTTTCAGACATTGAGGGCATTGCAATGATTTACGACACAAAATAGTGGTCAAAGACTTTATTGATCATTTCAGCAAGTTGTTTTAGGCTCAGCTGGATGGTAGCATGTTCTGCGTCTCAGACTGGTGGTCTCTCCCAAGTACAAGTAACTATGTGCATAAAGCCCTGTGTCAACCCCCACAGCTTTGCCCTACAAGGCTTTTAGATGACCACACCACAACAACCACTCCTAGGGACAGGCCACCTGGCATGTCAATCATGCTGAAATCAGTGCAGGCACAGAACTTGGGATAAAATATATAAAAACAGTTTTAAATACTCACAAGGACTAGAACTAAAAAAGGACTAGGAACTCAAAGCCTATAGGTAAAGAACATTCATATCGCACAGTATTCGGTTTTTGGATTGAAATTTGGATTGATTAAGTCCTCTACACTTTAATTTTTTTATATAAACATAGTATAATTATTGTAACTCTAAACTATCATGCCCAACACTCCTTACAGTTTTTCTGAGTCCACCTCATTAAAAGTCACAGAGGCCTAGCTAACCCCTCACGAGCCATAGATCCTCACGTTTGCATCTCTCATATGCAGTAACAAACCTCTGGAGACATCTCTGGAGGTGGACGTAGCAGTGAGAGACATCTGCTGGCCCCGGACACCCTTCTGTTCTCATCTCCACCAAAGACTGCTTCATCCCTGGAGAAGCCCAGCTCATCTATGTGCGACCACACTTCCCTGCCCCTATACCTCTTTGTTGCTTCTGTAAAGTTTGCTTTGCACAACTTACAATGGCTCCCTGAGGTTATGAAAAAGAAGGCAGTTGCAGATTGGCGAGTTGTGTGAGAGGAGGTGAGATGGGAGAAACAGTAACAGCTTCTTGGAAATGTGCTGAATGAGTCATGGGGAGACGCAGAACTGCCAAAACTCGTTGCTTAACTTCTACTTTCGCTGTGGGCTTGTGCTCCGGGCCTCCTGTCCGCCTACATAACTTCAGGTAACACTGGTTTTTAATTACTTTGTAGAAAAGCAGAAAAAAAATACGTGATTACAGATTCATTTATAGCAGAGGGAAGAGTGCTTTATTCTGCGGTTATATTATTTTAAGACACAAAGTTGCAGTGAAAATAGATGTGAACAAAACAAAAACTTTATTAAGTCAATCCAACACCTCTATAGATAACAAGTAAAACTAATGAAAAAAACAAAAACATGATGCTTACACATTATTGTTATAATTGTGTAGCTATGGTGCCAGTGTATGGCAAAAGAAGTTTATTTGTGCATTCCAGTTGCCCTTGATGATCACATTTTTTGGAGTTACTTGTAAACTAAACTGGGATTCCTATTTCAAAACTTTGGAATAATTTCCAAGAGCATCTGACTGCAGACACATACCACCCACCTCTCTCCGCAGACCAGGAACTACTTCTTGCTACAGACTGGAAGCACCTGTCTGTACTAATCGGGGGCCCATATATAGTCACATCTCACATGTGGCTATGCTATGAAATGCGATTTTTTTCTCAAAGATGGATAAAGATAAAGCTAAGATTAGGGTTGGGTTTTAAATTAGTTAATGTGGCTAAGTTTTTGGCTATGTGAAAAGTAGAAAGCCAAATATGGGCAACTGGTCTGTACAGAGACCTGTTTTTGACGAAGTTAGAAAATCCAACATGGCTTTACTATGCATTAAGTAGAAGTTATAATACAAATCAGTCAGATGAAATGTTAAGTAGCTTACATATCATTGTTTCCTTTGTTATTTTCCATTTAGTAGTTCTCTGCACCTGCACTGCTAACTCCAAGGTCAGCGTGTTGTTGATCTTCGGAATTGCTGTCCAAATGACAACTTTGAAGCCTTTATACTATGGATCACACCTGGACAAATGAGGGATTACACCTTCTTGCTACCTCAAAAGTGATCAAATGGTTTTTTTTTTTTTTTTTTCTTTCTTAATCAACAATAAAAGCACAATTAATCATATTAGCCTGGTTTTAATAAATCTTCCTCAGACCTGTCTTCAAAGTCTCCTTCCGTATCGCTCGTGCATGTGCTTCTTCACTTCAAACACAGCTCAGGTATAAAGTTAAAGAGTTTAAGCTGTGTGGAAGTGGGCCAAGACTCTCCTCCCTCCATTACCGTGCCAAGACTGTAGATATCACTAATCCCCGCTTCCATTAGCCTTTATTGGTCTTCCAGTCTCGAACCACTCCGAGAAGATACGCCCATATAGCCTCTTTTTACGGCAACTTAGCTCTTCTATCTCTTTCCAGTGTTTCTGATGTATTTTGTTTTATGATGATGAAAGTAACGAGGAGTTCCATCAGAAGGGAAGCCATTTTTTATCCATCACTCGCCACCACGCCTGAGTTCTCATAAAACCGCCATCCAATTAAGACGAGGCTCTCCATCTGCTACTTCCTGAGTCAGCGGCGACCTTTGACCCAGCACCTCCGGCGTGATATATCCTCCATGCAGGTGCGTGCTACGATGCGGATGATAGAAGGCGGCCATTATGGACTTGACTTTATGTGAGGAAAGCAAAGAGTGGATCACTTAACTCTGTGTCTGCTATGTGACACTCATCTATACAGTAAAAAGCTGCTATTTACTTTGAGGGTTTTACGATTGGTACTGAACATGGGAAAAACACAAGCATAGCAGCCTGTAAAAGTTAATGTGCATGGCATGTTTGGCTGATTAAGTTTACAGCGGAATCACTGGAGGTCGCGATGCCCTTACAGCAAAGTTCCAAAAGCTTTATCGTTGTAACATGTTGGCCAAATGGACAGATCAAACTAGCAAAGAAATGAAACGCTGTTGACGGTAAGATATGAAAGAATACAGCAGGCCAAAAGGCAGATTAGTCTGGAAATACTAAGAACTAGACTAAAATCTTTGTAGCTAGTTCAAGCTAACTGAGAAGGGGAGAGCATAGTGACATAAAAAGGGTTCAAAGGTCATTTAGCCACAGTTCAAGATGTTTTGACATAAAGTGTGAGATCCTGGATTTCATGAGGATAAATAAAGACTGAAAATAGCTTTTGGATGAAAGTCGAAACGTCTCGACCTTTTGACTATCTTTGAAGGATTTTCACTTCTGGGTGAAAAAGAGATTATACAGACTAATTAAAACATTAGTCATTTAAGACACTTGAAAGGTTGTCTGAGGATAAAAAGAAAAAATCACTCCATCTGTTTAGGAAGTTTGGTACCACTTTATATTAACTACACCTTAATTGGCCTTAGTAAACCATGAGTAAAGCATAAATAAAGCTTTAATTATTCATGGACTAATGGTGAATTAATGAATGAAAAAGTTTATTAATGCTTAGTCACTACTTAACTAAGGAGCTAAGGTTAGGATTTAGGGTTAAGGGGCAGGATTCAGAGTACTTAAGTAGTTACTAAGCATTAATAAGCTTTTTCATCTATTAATTAATCATTTGTTCATATTGAAATAAGTCTTTATTAATGTGTTATTATTGATTTGTTAAGCCTAATTATTCTGTAGTTATTCTAAAGTGTTACCTGAAGTTTAGGTTAAAAAGACTTAAAAAAAACTTCTTGTCTACTAAATATTTAACTTCATGAACTTGTACATTTCTTAGTTTTTGCATTTAAATTATAGAACTTTTAGTTTGAAAATAATCAGGAATACATGGTAATGATAAGGCTGCACAATATTGAATATCATTGTGTTGTGCGAAGTAAGTATTTTGAATCAATATCGCAAATTAAACAAAACATTTAGTATAAACTAAAAATGGCCTTGGCTTAATGTATATTTGCTGTAAATAATAATTTACAGTGGACAAACCTAAAGCAAGGCTAAATTCGATTGATAAACAATAATCACAAGTAAGATCATAAACAGAAATTTGGGTACTCCGACAAGAAACCTAATCCGAACTCCCGAAATATATATTCATGTGACGTGTGTCAAATGGAGAACCTTGATTTATTTTGTTGCAATACTGGTTATTATTGCAATATCAAGTTTTCCTATTTTTATGTTATGCAAGGCACACATAGCAGAGATTTACTTTGCAAGCTTCATTTTGATGTTACTTAATAGAACCGACTACTAAGACTTCCACCAATTCCCTTCTGAATGTCTTACTTCAAGAATTAGACAGAAATGTTGAAAACCTGTTTCAAAAATGTTCTTTTCATCAGCACCCAACAGACTCACATAGCTAACGTTTATCTCTTCACACACATTTTTAGCACTAAGTGGTTGCCAAAATATTTACACTTTGACAACCAGATCTGTATCTTTCAGTTTCCTTTTACTAACATTTGATTAATGTCTGAGCAATGACAAATGAATGAGCAAGTTTTGGTACAAAATTTGAATACAATCAATAAAAAAAAAAAATGCACTATTTCCCCAATTCATCAAGAATATGCAGGCTTCAAACAGGAATAATACAGATGATGCACACTTTTCATTCATCTGAACACTTATTACACCTATTGATTTTAGCTACATATACTTTTGACTTGTCTGGCTGCCTTGATATTCTAAATTTGCTGTAGATCACAGTGCGTCTGCTCTTTTAATGTCTGCTCTATCTGACTCTGCACCCTCTCGTACGTCTCCCAGGGAAATATGATGCTTGTTCACTGTCACAACGTTACAAGTCTCTCTGCCTCTATATTTAACGCGTAGGTCTATCCAGGACACTGCAGTGGTAGCATTCTCCCTCCCTCTGTGGATTAATGAGGCCTTAACAGGCTGTGTCATTAGGCTGGGTGGTCAGTGAGTAGACTGCAAAGCCCTGGAGATTACATCATTATTATGTATATGTGCTGATGTACAGGCACGTGGGACTGACATCGTTTTATGATGTGCAGAGTCAGTCAACATTCACCTGCGTATCAAGACTATGAAAACATAACATGCATAATACAAGTAACAAGTTTGACTTTGGACACAATGGATAAGCACTGGACGTTTATTTACATCCTGTATGTTATATAGTCGTGTATAAGTCAAGAATCTCGACGTATTTGTGTTAGTAGTAGTAGTAGTAGTGTAATGATTTATTCTGAAAACCACCGGATGCACTTCGCTTGCGCTGGTTTGTTTTCTTATTTGTCATGTCTTGTTTTCACAACTTCACCAAGAAGGGCTACGGAGTGCTCAGGCAATCTGGAAAAAGTTCATTGCAACGGAAAAGATTTGGACAATTAGAACACAGCCGTGCTGCTCAACCGACAAGACTATTGTTGTGTGAGTCACTTTTCAAGAAACGAAAAGCCTCCGTGCGCCGGACCAGAGTACGGACTGGATGCAGTGTGAGCTCTAAGGCACGAACATACTGCAAATAAACTGTACATGAATTCCAGCCTCTATATTCAGTAATCCTTTGGCATAATAATAAATGTTGAGAGCGACAGTGAGAGAAACACTCTCAGTGGAGACTCTAAGCATGTTAAATGACTGGTATTAATCACCTTTGTCTGCCACTGTGGTGATTATGAAGACATTTATCAGCAGCAGTCTGCCAGCTGGAAGCCTCAGTACCATCAGGAACAATGGATGAGTGAGGAAGAGCAAGGAGGAGGTGAAAATGTGAGGCAGACCACTACAGAGACAGAGAGGCGTCAGACAAGTCAAACAAGTTCATGTGGCGCAGTGTAAAGAGCGAAAGCAAGACATTCATTTAATACAACATCAGCAGGGTAGTCAAAGATGTGTGAAAGTGAAAGCATACATGTTGAGTTTATTTTTAATAGTAACATTGACGCAATTACATTTGCTGAATTGAAATACGATCTGCAAACCCTGAGGTGAAATAATGCAATAGTAACAATAGCTTTTATTCATAGTCAAAGTTAAATTATTTTGGTCAGTCTTCGGTCTCAAAAATACAAATTGGCTGAAAAAAGTTTGTACATACTGTATGTACAAACTATGTGGAAAGAACATGCAAACTTCCCTCCCGGATGGAGTTTGACCCAAGTACTTCTTATTATGAGGCCACCTTGTCACCATGAACATCCCATCTTTTCTCCTTCATATAAATGTTAATTTACAAAAAAAAAAAAAAAAAAATGCAAAAACTTGCTTAGAGTCAGTTACCACCACTGTGCTGGAAATCATTAAATCTGACAAAAAAGTTGGACCATATATATAGCCAAGACAAAGCAACACATTTTCAAGGACACAAACAACAAAGTCAGAGACTTCTAGTACATTACATTGTTTATACTTCTGTGACAGCTGCACTGCAGACTTCTATTCTCTCTTTTTCAAATCACCTTACATAAACTCACTGCAAAGCAAACTGCAATAAATAACATCCAAACTACGCCTGATCACTTCACCGTGTGTCTTTCAAAAATATTGGGCATTCTAATGAGAGCTCTAAAACATCAGGTAATTGAGACAGGGGATCATAATGGTAGCACAATGGCGGCTCTGCCATTAATTCTGTTCTCATTAATTGAAGAGCCCCAAGCAGAAATCACTTAGGAAGAAATACAGAGGTGGTAATGTGTATGTGTGTGTGTGGTGAGTCTTTGAAGGAAAATACATCATAACGTGTGTACAATGAAGCAGTATACCCAGCTCAAGTCTAATTAGTGCGGTGTTAAACAGCTACAAGCTACATTTAAAAACACACTCCATATATGAAAGAGTAGCCGCACTATAAAAGAATATCTGAACCACCTTCAAAAGTTTTTAATCAACCTAGAATTTGATCAGTTGAGAAAAATATAAGCTGGACCACAGGACCTTGTTCAAGGACAAATGCTCTTCTGTGTAAGCAACCTAAAGTAAACAAGTAATGTCTTCCACAATATGTAACCATGGTTCAACAGCTAATGTGTTTGATTAACACAGACATTATTTGCAAATGTTGTATACAAAAACACAAACACATTTAAATGTTGGTATAAAATATTTCAAAAGTAGTGGTATTGAAAGTCATTTTTCAGAACATGCATTTATTCTCATTCCAGTTTTCAAAATGTTTCAATTTCAAAATCTAGTTCAAATAACTATCGCAAAAACATTTTACGATTGACGACTCATGGACAAAAGAGGGATTACACCTTTCTAACATCTTAACATTCTACAACGATTGCAACACATATTGTATCACAGTGATCACTTGCGCTATAGTAGGCTATAGTGAAATGAATATTGTACAATACATTGCAAGACAACAACATATGTGTATTGGGTTGTATAGCTCCGGGGCATCGGGGGCATCAGAGGCAGAGTTAGCGCAGGCCTTAGTTAGATGGTAAATGTGATTACAGTAGCAGTGACACAGACCTTGTGTTGGGTGTCAATCAACATCAGTCTCCCCCTGACAGAGCGAACGGGTGAGCCTGCCGAGCCGTACACACTGGGGAAAAGTGGTGAAGGTTGCTCCTGACTTAAAGGGACAGGGCCTGGAGGTAGAGACATGTCTGGCTTAGCTGCACCAGGCCTAGGGAGGTCAATGTCACCCACAGTAACATGTAATGAGATGTGATTTGAGTGGGCCGTAATAGCAGGAAGAGTTGTAGCTATAATACCACAAGAGCCGCAATTATCTAATGCTTATAGGGACGAGATTTATTCAAAATGAAAGGTCTGCCGCGGGAAGTTGAATTGGGAAGGTTTTGGCCTTCATCTAAGATTCATGACAGAGAAAAGCACATACAGCGCCTATACTACCCCATGTAACACATTATAGTGGAGAGCAGTGGTAGCACGTGTCTCTCAGAGGTATCATTAAAAATTGCTTGTTGCTTGTACCATAGATTTAACATGATCGATTTGTCTGGTATCTAAACAACTGACTACTATGAACTAACAGATGAAGATATTGAAACATACAGGCATAATATCATATCTAAAAAACATATATAACAGCAATTGGACTTACTTACATTTATCATCTAACTAGACTTAATACTGTATTCAAATTCTATGGAGATTTAATTTGTCTAAAAAAAACTGCCCTGACATCAGCATGATATGCAGAATACAAGAATTCTGAATCGTTTATCTACTACAGACTGTCAGAAGATTTTATTGACTGTCCACTAGCTTTTTATAATTTACTCTCTAAGTTTTACTCTAAACTACCAGTATGCTTTATAAAAATAAAATGACACTTTTCTTGGTATTTATCTGTCACAATTTCCAAATAGATTTATTTTGCCTTTGTGAAAAAAGGTAAAATAGCTTTCAAAACTAAATCTCTGAGCATAAAGTTTAAGCACTGCCATTTAAATTTAAAGTGGTGTAATTCATTCTTCCAAAGTCTGGGAAATCTTGTCACTAAAACGAGAGTTACGTATGTAACTAAGGTTCTATGAATTCCGGATGACCGCCAGAGGGCGGTGCTTTGCACCTGGATATCTACATGTGTGCGCAGCACAGAGGTCGAGAATAAATACCAACAAAGTCACGTCGTGGACGTGACCTGGGTGACGTCAGCAGTACCACATATATACCAGACGCACCCAGCGCTCTTTCTTTCGAAATGCACTCGCAAAACTCTGAGTGACAGGAAACTCTGGCGGTCATCCGGAATTCATAGAACCTTAGTTACATACGTAACTCTCGTTCTATTTCATTCCTCCTGACCGCCAGAGGGCGGTGCTTTGCACCTGGATGACTTAATACCAACAAAGTCACGAAGAGTCTGCACTCACCAAGATTAATTGCAGATGGCAGAGGCAGACAACACCACTGGAGCCACTGGATGAGGAGTAGCCACATTCACTCTGTAGAAGCGAGCAAAGGTACAGGAGGAAGCCCATGTAGCTGCAGCACAGATGTCATTCAGCGGGACACCCTTCAGCGCAGCCCAGGAAGTGGACACCCCCCTTGTGGAGTGGCAAGTAACTTTAGGAGGTTGGAGACACTTGGATCCATAAGCTTGTACAATAGCGTCCACAACCCAATGTGAGAGACGTTGTTTAGAGACGGCACAGCCTTTCCTGTGACCCCATAACAAACAAAAAGAGCATCTATCTTACGAAGTCCAGCAGTCATGTCAATGTATTTTCTTAACATGCGAACAGGACACAAAAGGCTGGCATCGGAGCTCCCTGGTTCAGCCTGAGGGCGAACACAGCCAAGGAAAGTGGTTGATTAATGTGAAAAGCAGAGACTCTCTTAGGTAAAAAAGATGGGTTAGGCCATAAGGTAACGCCAGACCCATCAGAATTCCAGCGTATGCAATTGTCAGCAATAGACAAGGCATGGAGCTCTCCGATCCTCTTTGCAGAGGAGATTGCAAGGAGAAAAACAGTCTTAATAGACACCCATTTCAACGCAGCGCTGTTCAAAGGTTCAAAAGGCGAGGAACACAAGCCTCCAGGACTAATGGAAGATCCCATGATGGCACTCGAGTAAGCCTCGGAGGTCGTAGACGGAGAGCACCTTTCAAAAAACGGGACACCAGGGAATGTGATCCCACAGAACGACCATCAACAAAAGAGTGGCGGGCCGAAATGGCAGCTACATAAACCTTAATAGTTGAGACAGACAGACCCTTATCAAGTAGCGTCTGAAGATAGTCCAGGAGTACTGGCACAGAACAGTGCTCTGGGTTCACATCATGGTCCATACACCATTTAACAAACAGCCTCCATCTATTGTCGTAAAGCGCTCTTGTGGAGGCAGCACGCGCATTCATGATGGTTTGAACAACCGCCTGATCACAAGTAGTTAACATAGAATCTGGCCCTTCAAGGGCCACAGATAAAGACGAAGGCGTTCTGGATGAGGATGCCAGATGCTCCCTTCCAGCTGTGACAAGAGATCTGTTCTCTGAGGAAGAGGCCAAGGTTCCCCGCTGAGAAGCTGCAGAAGTATGGGGAACCATATTCTCCCTGGCCAATATGGAGCTACCAACAACACTCTGTGGTTGCTCTTGGCTATCCTGTGCAGCGTTAATAGTAGAAGTGGAAAAGGAGGAAAGGCATACAAGAGGCACCCCGGCCAGGGATGTGCCAGCGCATCCTGCCCCAGCGGACTGTTCGGCTCTGAGAGGGAAAACCACAGTCGACAATGTGTTGTTACGCTCGAGGCAAATAGATCCACCTCCGCCTGACCGTGCCTCCTCCAGATTTCCTGTACCACTAGAGGGTTCAATCTCCACTCTCCGGGTTGTGGTTCCTGTCTGGAGAGAAAATCTGCAGCACAATTCTGAATGCCTGGTAGATGAACCGCTCTGATACTCTGCAAGCGAGGTAGCGCCCACAAGTGGAGCCTCCGAGCCTCTATCAGGGAGTGGATGGATCTTGTTCCTCCTTGATGATTTATGTGATAGACTGTTGATGTGTTGTCTGAACGAACAAGAATGTGTCTCCCCCTGAGAGCAGGAAGAAAGAACTTGAGCGCCAGCCCGAACCGCTCGCAGCTCCAGCACATTTATGTGTTGAAGTCTCTCCTGAGGACTCCACACACCTCTGACCATCCTGTGATTCCAAACTGCACCCCAGCCTGTAAGTGACGCGTCCGTGACTACTACTTCTCTGCGACACGGAAGAGAGCCCAGGGGAACTCCACTGCAAGAAACTCCTCGTTTCCCCAGGCTGAAGATGCTGAAGGCATTGATTGGAGAGCTGCACAGATTTGTGCGGGTGCAGCTGTGGATCTAAGCCTAGATCGTTGAGCCAGATCTGTAAGGGGCGCAAGTGCAGAAGCCCCAGAGGTATCACTGTTGACACTGAGGTGAGCTTGCCCATCAACTGAAGAAGCAACCGAATGACACTCTCCGATTCCTCAATACCTGAGAAACGAGATGAGCACATCCATCACTCTTTGTGGAGAGGGGGATGCCTTCATGGTCACAGAGTTGATCATGATGCCAATGAATACTATCTGTTGGCTGGAACCAATGAACTCTTTGCAAAGTTCACTGCAAGTCCCAATTGTGACACATGATCCAGAAGCTGGTAAGTGTCTCTGAGCGCCTGATTTCGACTCTGAGCACACACAAGCCAATCGTCCAAATACGGAAGAATTCGTAGTCCCTGGGCCTGAAGCGGCGCAAGAGCTGCTGCCACACACCTCGTGAATGTGCGAGGGGCAGAGAGAGACCGAAAGGGAGAACTCTGAATTGGAAGGCTTGCCCTTCGAAGGCAAAGCGTAGGAACTGTCTGTGGTGTGGTACCACGGTACATGGAAGTAGGCGTCCTTTAGGTCGATGCTTGTGAACCAATCCCCTTCCCATGACTGGACTGTAGGACATCTGTGGTACGCAGCATGTGAAAGCGTAGCACCTTGACATAGCGGTTTAGGCGCCTGAGATCGAGAATAGGACGAAGCCACCGTCCTTTTTTTGGAACCAGAAAATAATTTGAATTAAAACCCCTTTTAATTGCTCTGAACTCTGAACCAACTTCTATGGCCTCCCTTTCTGTAGAAGTTCCTGATCTCCTGCCTGAGGCCAGGGACCTGTCTGGGTCTGACAACAACGGTCAGTCTCACCCCATCGAACTTCGGGGGACGACGTTTCTGAACTGAATACTGTAGCCCTTGGACAAGGTTGAAACCACCCAAGGGTCTGAAAACTAAGGCCTCCCACGGCTGAGATGTTCTTTGAGAGAATCCGCTTGGGGCAGGACATCGAGCGTCCATGCTCGACTGTTGCGGGCTCCCTCTGGCCTGGAGGGGCGATCGCGGCGAACCTGGCGATCATGTCTCGGGGCTCTGCCTCTCGGTGGCCGAAATAGGGCTGAGAGAGGGCCGATTAGCCTGGCCTTGGCCATCAAAAGCACGTCCGGCTCCTGGCTGGGACAAGGCTCTGGCCATGGGGCGAAAAGCACTAGCACCCCTGGGCTGGGGCCTGGGACTACGATGTAGTTCAGCAACTGACGCCGTGATTTATTTGCCTCAAACAGCTCGTTCCAGGGTCTGCTGAGCAGCGGGTCCAAAACACCTGGCCTGGAATGACAGGGAGAGTTCGAGTGTACCCCTGGCAAGATTCTGACAGGGGGTGACTGGGCTAACCACACCTGACGTCTGGCAATAGTCAGAGTGGACATCAGTCTGCCAAGCTCTCTAGACATATAGGCAAAGCCTTGGAGTGAAGCATCACTGAGGCTCTGCGTAGCACTGTCAAACTCCTGCGCCCCTTGAGAGACTGAGAAGAGAGCAAGGGCTAGGTGAGAGAGGGAGTTTCCCAGACGACCGATTCGAGCTGCTGTGTCATAGCTTTTGGTGATGAAGTCATCTGTGACTCTGCATTGGGGACGTGGGGCCAGCGAGCCTCTGGCCGAGCAGCATCAGTCGGCGCTACAACTAAGCCCCGCGATGCGCCCATCCCACAGGAGGCATGCGATCCAAACCATATTTTGTGGGCATCTTGCATAGCACTCATAGTCCTGCAGTCTCGTGTGAAATGACTAAAAGATTTAGGATCTGCCCAACATCGTTGGAGTTCCTCAATGTATGGCAAAGAAGCTGGAACACTAAACACAGGCTTCTGAGAGACTCTAAAAAAGGCACTTGTAGGAGCAGCCTCCACAGGCTTATCTATCCCTAGTCTCGATAAGGCAAGCTCAATAGCCTGATGAACAGAGGAAAACTCTGGATCCACTCCCATGGGCCAGGTTTGAAGAGTGAGAGCTCACAACAGAAGCACTGGGAGAGTGAGAGCCTTCACCATGGCTCTCCAGATAATCTGCATCCCTTCTCTGAACAAGCTGTCAGATGCAGCAATGGACATAGTATCTTCCTGTGTATGAGCGTCACTGGAGTCAGTCTGATTCCCCTCATCATTTTGCACGGTGGGATCTAGTACAGTGGATGGACCAGCAGGCTGCAGACTAAGGAGCAAAGACTTAATCTGAGCAAATTCAGAAGCTAAAGTGTCCACTTTATTAGACAGTGCCTGATCATGATGACTCCTCTTGGCCGCGGGGGCCTCCACATGAGGAGGCTTGCGGCGTTTGGGTTCTTTAGCAGCGCTAGAGGCTAGAGTCAGCTTTGGCATTGTACTCTCAACCGCTGCGAGTCTAGCGGTTCTGTCTGCTAAAGGCATAGAGATGCAATTGAAACACGCATCTTCGGTAAGTGCTTGCCTCAGATGTCCAATTCCTAGACATGGAGGGCATAAGGTATGACCATCCTCTGGGCTCAGAGGAGCCAAACAACTGTTGCAGCTATGCATCAAAGACATCGACATGTTTCTCAGTGTTTGTTCTAATTGCTGGAGCAGTACGCACAAACTACTGGTTGAACAACAGCAGTCCAGTACTAGTGATGCAGGAGCGGGCAAACACTCACAAGTCACTAAAATACTGTGAAAAACGGCAAATCTAAAATAATAGCACTGGCGCGGGAAACACGCCTAAGCTGTTTTAGTCACGGGCAAACCCAGACTGGTTCGGTAGAACATGCAGGTCCGTGAACAAGGCGCGGTGTCACAGGAGCGGAGAACGCTCACGGAACACCGGTGTACATGAGGGGATAACCCGGCCAAACAATGAGAAAATGTCGTGTCCTTGGAGCGAAAGCACTCACGAGGCACTTGTTCAAGTCGTCAAATTTGAGCAGTCAGAATGAAAAGCAGCTAGCGGTGTCACCAAAGCGAAAACACTCAAGTACACCTAGCACAACTAGCCCCTCACACGGCTAAACAGTCAGATTGTGTGCCGCGGAAATAGCTTGACAAAGCCTAACAGACAAATGTAAAACAACCGAACCACAGGAGCGAGGTCACTCACGAGGTGCTGGTATTACAGCTAAAAACGACCAGAAAATGGCGGTGCCACTGGAGCGAGAGCACTCACGATGCACAGCAACAACTAGCAAGCAGGCCCCAAATATAATGTACAGACTCAACCGAGAACCGGAGCTAGCTGTATAAACGGGGCACCAGGTAAACGAGGCTAGCTCGTGAAGCTTCCTGTACACGGCAGATAATGAGTACTCACCGTAGATGATATAAACTGTGTCGATGGTAGACAACAAAATGCAATACCGTCTCGCAGCCTCCGGAGGACGCGATGCGCAGCTCCAGGATGTGAGGCTCCAAGNGCGGGAAGTTGAATTGGGAAGGTTTTGGCCTTCATCTAAGATTCATGACAGAGAAAAGCACATACAGCGCCTATACTACCATGTAACACATTATAGTGGAGAGCAGTGGTAGCACGTGTCTCTCAGAGGTATCATTAAAATTGCTTGTTGCTTGTACCATAGATTTAACATGATCGATTTGTCTGGTATCTAAACAACTGACTACTATGAACTAACAGATGAAGATATTGAAACATACAGGCATAATATCATATCTAAAAAACATATATAACAGCAATTGGACTTACTTACATTTATCATCTAACTAGACTTAATACTGTATTCAAATTCTATGGAGATTTAATTTGTCTAAAAAAAACTGCCCTGACATCAGCATGATATGCAGAATACAAGAATTCTGAATCGTTTATCTACTACAGACTGTCAGAAGATTTTATTGACTGTCCACTAGCTTTTATAATTTACTCTCTAAGTTTTACTCTAAACTACCAGTATGCTTTATAAAAATAAAATGACACTTTTTCTTGGTATTTATCTGTCACAATTTCCAAATAGATTTATTTTGGCCTTTGTGAAAAAAGGTAAAATAGCTTTCAAAACTAAATCTCTGAGCATAAAGTTTAAGCACTGCCATTTAAATTTAAAGTGGTGTAATTCATTCTTCCAAAGTCTGGGAAATCTTGTCACTAAAACGAGAGTTACGTATGTAACTAAGGTTCTATGAATTCCGGATGACCGCCAGAGGGCGGTGCTTTGCACCTGGATATCTACATGTGTGCGCAGCACAGAGGTCGAGAATAAATACCAACAAAGTCACGTCGTGGACGTGACCTGGGTGACGTCAGCAGTACCACATATATACCAGACGCACCCAGCGCTCTTTCTTTCGAAATGCACTCGCAAAACTCTGAGTGACAGGAAACTCTGGCGGTCATCCGGAATTCATAGAACCTTAGTTACATACGTAACTCTCGTTCTATTTCATTCCTCCTGACCGCCAGAGGGCGGTGCTTTGCACCTGGATGACTTAATACCAACAAAGTCACGAAGAGTCTGCACTCACCAAGATTAATTGCAGATGGCAGAGGCAGACAACACCACTGGAGCCACTGGATGAGGAGTAGCCACATTCACTCTGTAGAAGCGAGCAAAGGTACAGGAGGAAGCCCATGTAGCTGCAGCACAGATGTCATTCAGCGGGACACCCTTCAGCGCAGCCCAGGAAGTGGACACCCCCCTTGTGGAGTGGCAAGTAACTTTAGGAGGTTGGAGACACTTGGATCCATAAGCTTGTACAATAGCGTCCACAACCCAATGTGAGAGACGTTGTTTAGAGACGGCACAGCCTTTCCTGTGACCCCCATAACAAACAAAAAGAGCATCTATCTTACGAAGTCCAGCAGTCATGTCAATGTATTTTCTTAACATGCGAACAGGACACAAAAGGCTGGCATCGGAGCTCCCTGGTTCAGCCTGGGGGCGAACACAGCCAAGGAAAGTGGTTGATTAATGTGAAAAGCAGAGACTCTCTAGGTAAAAAAGATGGGTTAGGCCATAAGGTAACGCCAGACCCATCAGAATTCCAGCGTATGCAATTGTCAGCAATAGACAAGGCATGGAGCTCTCCGATCCTCTTTGCAGAGGAGATTGCAAGGAGAAAAACAGTCTTAATAGACACCCATTTCAACGCAGCGCTGTTCAAAGGTTCAAAAGGCGAGGAACACAAGCCCTCCAGGACTAATGGAAGATCCCATGATGGCACTCGAGTAAGCCTCGGAGGTCGTAGACGGAGAGCACCTTTCAAAAACGGGACACCAGGGAATGTGATCCCACAGAACGACCATCAACAAAAGAGTGGCGGGCCGAAATGGCAGCTACATAAACCTTAATAGTTGAGACAGACAGACCCTTATCAAGTAGCGTCTGAAGATAGTCCAGGAGTACTGGCACAGAACAGTGCTCTGGGTTCACATCATGGCCATACACCATTTAACAAACAGCCTCCATCTATTGTCGTAAAGCGCTCTTGTGGAGGCAGCACGCGCATTCATGATGGTTTGAACAACCGCCTGATCACAAGTAGTTAACATAGAATCTGGCCCTTCAAGGGCCACAGATAAAGACGAAGGCGTTCTGGATGAGGATGCCAGATGCTCCCTTCCAGCTGTGACAAGAGATCTGTTCTCTGAGGAAGAGGCCAAGGTTCCCCGCTGAGAAGCTGCAGAAGTATGGGGAACCATATTCTCCCTGGCCAATATGGAGCTACCACAACACTCTGTGGTTGCTCTTGGCTATCCTGTGCAGCGTTAATAGTAGAAGTGGAAAAGGAGGAAAGGCATACAAGAGGCACCCCGGCCAGGGATGTGCCAGCGCATCCTGCCCCAGCGGACTGTTCGGCTCTGAGAGGGAAAACCACAGTCGACAATGTGTTGTACGCTCGAGGCAAATAGATCCACCTCCGCCTGACCGTGCCTCCTCCAGATTTCCTGTACCACTAGAGGGTTCAATCTCCACTCTCCGGGTTGTGGTTCCTGTCTGGAGAGAAAATCTGCAGCACAATTCTGAATGCCTGGTAGATGAACCGCTCTGATACTCTGCAAGCGAGGTAGCGCCCACAAGTGGAGCCTCCGAGCCTCTATCAGGGAGTGGATGGATCTTGTTCCTCCTTGATGATTTATGTGATAGACTGTTGATGTTGTCTGAACGAACAAGAATGTGTCTCCCCCTGAGAGCAGGAAGAAAGAACTTGAGCGCCAGCCGAACCGCTCGCAGCTCCAGCACATTTATGTGTTGAAGTCTCTCCTGAGGACTCCACACACCTCTGACCATCCTGTGATTCCAAACTGCACCCCAGCCTGTAAGTGACGCGTCCGTGACTACTACTTCTCTGCGACACGGAAGAGAGCCCAGGGGAACTCCACTGCAAAGAAACTCCTCGTTTCCCCAAGGCTGAAGATGCTGAAGGCATTGATTGGAGAGCTGCACAGATTTGTGCGGGTGCAGCTGTGGATCTAAGCCTAGATCGTTGAGCCAGATCTGTAAGGGGCGCAAGTGCAGAAGCCCCAGAGGTATCACTGTTGACACTGAGGTGAGCTTGCCCATCAACTGAAGAAGCAAACCGAATGACACTCTCCGATTCCTCAATACCTGAGAAACGAGATTGAGCACATCCATCACTCTTTGTGGAGAGGGGGATGCCTTCATGGTCACAGAGTTGATCATGATGCCAATGAATACTATCTGTTGGCTGGGAACCAATGAACTCTTTGCAAAGTTCACTGCAAGTCCCAATTGTGACACATGATCCAGAAGCTGGTAAGTGTCTCTGAGCGCCTGATTTCGACTCTGAGCACACACAAGCCAATCGTCCAAATACGGAAGAATTCGTAGTCCCTGGGCCTGAAGCGGCGCAAGAGCTGCTGCCACACACCTCGTGAATGTGCGAGGGGCAAGAGAGAGACCGAAAGGGAGAACTCTGAATTGGAAGGCTTGCCCTTCGAAGGCAAAGCGTAGGAACTGTCTGTGGTGTGGTACCACGGGTACATGGAAGTAGGCGTCCTTTAGGTCGATGCTTGTGAACCAATCCCCTTCCATGACTGACTGTAGGACATCTGTGGTACGCAGCATGTGAAAGCGTAGCACCTTGACATAGCGTTTAGGCGCCTGAGATCGAGAATAGGACGAAAGCCACCGTCCTTTTTTGGAACCAGAAAATAATTTGAATAAAACCCTTTTAATTGCTCTGAACTCTGAACAACTTCTATGGCTCCTTTCTGTAGAAGTTCCTGAATCTCCTGCCTGAGGGCCAGGGACCTGTCTGGGTCTGAAACAACGGTCAGTCTCACCCCATCGAACTTCGGGGGACGACGTTTGAACTGAATACTGTAGCCCTTGGACAAGGTTGAAACCACCCAAGGGTCTGAAACTAAGGCCTCCCAACGGCTGAGATGTCTTTGAGAGAATCCGCTGGGGGCAGGACATCGAGCGTCATGCTCGACTGTTGCGGGCTCCCTCTGGCCTGGAGGGGCGATCGCGGCGAACCTGGCGATCATGTCTCGGGGCTCTGCCTCTCGGTGGCCGAAATGAGGGCTGGAGAGAGGGCCGATTAGCCTGGCCTTGGCCATCAAAAGCACGTCCGGCTCCTGGCTGGGACAAGGCTCTGGCCATGGGGCGAAAAGCACTAGCACCCCTGGGCTGGGGCCTGGGACTACGATGTAGTTCAGCAAACTGACGCCGTGATTTATTTGCCTCAACAGCTCGTTCCAGGGTCTGCTGAGCAGCGGGTCCAAACACCTGGCCTGGAATGACAGGGAGAGTTCGGAGTGTACCCCTGCAAGATTCTGACAGGGGTGACTGGGCTAACCACACCTGACGTCTGGCAATAGTCAGAGTGGACATCAGTCTGCCAAGCTCTCTAGACATATAGGCAAAAGCTTGGAGTGAAGCATCACTGAGGCTCTGCGTAGCACTGTCAACTCCTGCGCCCTTGAGAGACTGAGAGAGAGCAAGGGCTAGGTGAGAGAGGGAGTTTCCCAGACGACCGATTCGAGCTGCTGTGTCATAGCTTTTGGTGATGAGGTCATCTGTGACTCTGCATTGGGGACGTGGGCAGCGAGCCTCTGGCCGAGCAGCATCAGTCGGCGCTACAACTAAGCCCGCGATGGCGCCATCCACAGGAGGCATGCGATCCAAACCATATTTTGTGGCATCTTGCATAGCACTCATAGTCCTGCAGTCTCGTGTGAAATGACTAAAAGATTTAGGATCTGCCCAACATCGTTGGAGTTCCTCAATGTATGGCAAAGAAGCTGGAACACTAAACACAGGCTTCTGAGAGACTCTAAAAAAGGCACTTGTAGGAGCAGCCTCCACAGGCTTATCTATCCCTAGTCTCGATAAGGCAAGCTCAATAGCCTGATGAACAGAGGAAAACTCTGGATCCACTCCCATGGGCTCCAGGTTTGAAGAGTGAGAGCTCACAACAGAAGCACTGGGAGAGTGAGAGCCTTCACCATGGCTCTCCAGATAATCTGCATCACCTTCTCTGAACAAGCTGTCAGATGCAGCAATGGACATAGTATCTTCCTGTGTATGAGCGTCACTGGAGTCAGTCTGATTCCCCTCAACATTTTGCACGGTGGGATCTAGTACAGTGGATGGACCAGCAGGCTGCAGACTAAGGAGCAAAGACTTAATCTGAGCAAATTCAGAAGCTAAAGTGTCCACTTTATTAGACAGTGCCTGATCATGATGACTCCTCTTGGCCGCGGGGGCCTCCACATGAGGAGGCTTGCGGCGTTTGGGTTCTTTAGCAGCGCTAGAGGCTAGAGTCAGCTTTGGCATTGTACTCTCAACCGCTGCGAGTCTAGCGGTTCTGTCTGCTAAAGGCATAGAGATGCAATTGAAACACGCATCTTCGGTAAGTGCTTGCCTCAGATGTCCAATTCCTAGACATGGAGGGCATAAGGTATGACCATCCTCTGGGCTCAGAGGAGCCAAACAACTGTTGCAGCTATGCATCAAAGACATCGACATGTTTCTCAGTGTTTGTTCTAATTGCTGGAGCAGTACGCACAAACTACTGGTTGAACAACAGCAGTCCAGTACTAGTGATGCAGGAGCGGGCAAACACTCACAAGTCACTAAAATATTGTGAAAAACGGCAAATCTAAAATAATAGCACTGGCGCGGGAAACACGCCTAAGCTGTTTTAGTCACGGGCAAACCCAGACTGGTTCGATAGAACATGCAGGTCCGTGAACAAGGCGCGGTGTCACAGGAGCGGAGAACGCTCACGGAACACCGGTGTACATGAGGGGATAACCCGGCCAAACAATGAGAAAATGTCGTGTCCTTGGAGCGAAAGCACTCACGAGGCACTTGTTCAAGTCGTTAAATTTGAGCAGTCAGAATGAAAAGCAGCTAGCGGTGTCACCAAAGCGAAAACACTCAAAGTACACCTAGCACAACTAGCCCCTCACACGGCTAAACAGTCAGATTGTGTGCCGCGGAAATAGCTTGACAAAGCCTAACAGACAAATGTAAAACAACCGAACCACAGGAGCGAGGTCACTCACGAGGTGCTGGTATTACAGCTAAAAACGACCAGAAAATGGCGGTGCCACTGGAGCGAGATCACTCACGATGCACAGCAACAACTAGCAAGCAGGCCCCAAATATAATGTACAGACTCAACCGAGAACCGGAGCTAGCTGTATAAACGGGGCACCAGGTAAACGAGGCTAGCTCGTGAAGCTTCCTGTACACGGCAGATAATGAGTACTCACCGTAGATGATATAAACTGTGTCGATGGTAGACAACAAAATGCAATACCGTCTCGCAGCCTCCGGAGGACGCGATGCGCAGCTCCAGGATGTGAGGCTCCAAGCGAGAAAGGCTACAATCCGAAGCAAATGCTCCTAAATAAAATCCTTCGACCATCTGCGATTGCGAGAAATGTAGAAAGAAAAGAGCGCTGGGTGCGTCTGGTATATATGTGGTACTGCTGACGTCACCCAGGTCACGTCCACGACGTGACTTTGTTGGTATTTATTCTCGACCTCTGTGCTGCGCACACATGTAGATATCCAGGTGCAAAGCACCGCCCTCTGGCGGTCAGGAGGAATGAAATAGAACTTTTGGTTTAAAACAGAGCACTGTCTATATACCTCTCAAATAAAAAAGATCCAAGCAGATCACAGACAATTACCAACTGATTCCCTATTGCAATCGGAATAATTGCTCTGCACTCCATGATGATCTTGGCCCTGAAGAACTCCACTGTAGTTGCCAATTGCTCTTTACATCAAAATTTGCCAACAAACAGAAAACAAACTTGATACCTTTTAACTTGTAATGAGTATCTAGAAACATGGTTAGTAAATTCTACTGTTTGTATCTCTATGTCGACAACCTGCATCCAACTTTAAGTAATATGCACAGAGAGTGTTTGAACAAAAGTAATCAAAAGCCACTTGAGCAGTCACAGAGGAAGAAACGACTGGCTGCGCTTTCTTAAACAATGTGAAATATGACGAGTGAGAAGATACGACATCCCGTGAGTAATTCCCAGCAAGCATCATTAACCACTGCTGCCAACATTCGCACGCTACACTTGCGTTTGTGTTTGCAGGTTGACAAAACAAATGACTGGTATTTACTTGCTGACGTAGCTTACCGAAATACCATTTATATATATGGCACGCTACATACATTGACTTTTGTCTGGGGCAAAAAAGGTGTAAGAAAAATTGCAGGTGTGAACCACATTATAAAGAAGACCATTATATGAGACATACCCAGCAAATCTTTCATCTTGTTACAATAAATCATTAGTATGTTTTTGTTCACAAAATCAATCACAACAAATAATCTCAGTGGACTTAATTAGCTGGCATTAAATGAATGTGTGACTTTATTGGTCAGCCTATGAGTGCAGAATTCCCATATGCTAAAAATATACATTGTGAGAGTCAGGTTTATGTGGCTATAGAAATGTGTATGTAAGTGTATATGGAAGATGTCGCACTTTTGTCACCAGGGGAACTGCCACGAAGCATGCAGCGGTGAGAGTGTGATAATGAGGCTCAGCACTTCTGCAGACACGTGGCTAGTGCTGGTCGGCAGAGTGGTTTGCCTGAGGGAAGGGTAAAACACTGTCCGGTACACGCACCTGTGAGTTTCTGCAAACAAGGAAGTGTCTATTGCATAAACAGAGTGGATAAAGATATCATTAGAATCCCCAAAAGAATGTGGACACAATATTAGCTTTAACAAGGTGCTATATAAGATAAGATAAGTGAATGCTGAATGTAAAATATGTATTTTAAAGGAGTGTTTTCTGTTTTGTTGTTTTGGCCCAACAATCAAACCAAGAATCAGCTACAATGTTGTGTAATTTACAGTTGTAAGGTTCTGTCTGCTTTATGGGTGGTTCTGAGAAACTTACAATAAAATGGGTATATTAAACACAACAAAAATCTTAATGAGGCTAATCAAGAGGTTTTAAGATCTAGACTTTTTCCATACAAAAATGGTCAGATAGAATATACTTTGGTCACCTTTTTATGTATTTTTCCATTTCCTTTAATTTTGCAAATAAAGACAGCTTTAGTACTGCACTGTATGTGAGTGGTCCCCTTTCTACCCATCCCCACTCTCCCCATCTCTCTTGTTTTCTTTCTCATCTTTCTTGCTCTCTCTCTCCCTTTCTTGTACTCTCTCTCCTCTCTCTCTCTTTTCCATCTCTTCTCTCGCTTTCCTCTGTCTCTCTCCTCTCTTGCTCACACTCTTTCTCTCTTTTCCTCTCTCGCTGTCATGCATGTCCCTTGAACTTAAAAGTCTAAGTTGAAGTTATAGCAACACAAAGATGTATTGCCCTTTTAATAGACTTTTAATAGAACACATTAAGCCAAACTCTCAAACGTAAACATTCTCAATCAAAATGCAGTGTAATGTCTTGGTCCTGTTTGAGATGTTCACATTTGAGACCCAGAAGAGCTTACACTTGGTGAAAGAGAAGAAGTGATGATTGAACAGTATTTGATTCTTCTGTGTGATTGCTAAAACAGTGTTCTTTTACGCTCTCAGTGGATTACACCCAATTCCTTTGTTTTTCGCTGAATTGCTTCTAGCTCAGCTCCTTGTCCTCTCTTGACACCAGTACTACCTGGTGCCAGTTGTTTCTGCACTTGCACCCCCCGCTCTTTGTTTTCTGGGCACCTTTGATGTCCGACCACAGCTAAACCATAGGCTAATCCGCCGCAGTGCATCCTCCTGGGCTCTCAGATGCCAGAATCCAGAAAATGGCACTGAGGACAGAAGAAGAAATGGTGCAGTAACAGGCATAAGAAGCATGATTTTGGGTAATTTAACCAAAATCAATTGTAAACTAAAGAACTGTGTCAGTGTCATGTGCAAGTAAATTTAAATATGCTTTGGTAAGATAACTCTGTCTGAAACATGCATTGAGATACAGAGGCTGGTATAGGATGACTGCTACCAAGGGAATTGGTGTGCGAAACTAACGTCTATTTTCCCCCAACACAAAAATAGAAGCTGGAATGACCTAGTTCACATACCTATAGGACCAAAACTTAAAGAGAGACAACCCCAAAGTCAACTTTTTTTCTACTAAGGTGCAAATGTGTGTTTTGTTTTGTTTTCTTGCAAAGTAGGCAAATTATTAAGTTTCAGGTCACTTCTTGTTTGTATGTGACATCATCATGGATTATCCTGGTTGTTCCTGATCACCATCTGCATGTATATTTATGCATTTATTTACCCATTTATCTTTGACCTATTTAATCACTTTTATTAAATCTTGGATCTCCAGAATTTCCTATGAGAAACCTCTGCACCAGGAGGCTTTCTTGTTAGACCCTAGAGGTTTGGTCTTGACCTCATCTCTTGTCTGGGCCTAGGCCAGGTGTCCTGTGGCTGCAGGTGACTGTGGTCCTGGTTTAGCTGGTTCCTCTGATGGTGTTTTCTTATCTGGTTCATCGGGGGGTGGGGGTTGGATGGGACTGTTTTTATTTGAACTGTAAAGCACTTTGTGCTACATTTCATGTATGAAGAGCGCTTTATAAATAAAGTTTGATTGATTGATTGATTGATTGATTGATTGATTGATTGATTGATTGATTGATTGATTGCAGGAAAACCAACTATACCACTTCTCTTCACTCTCACAACCCCTGCTTTACTTCTCCAGCACGACCCAGTTTACCTGCTCCATTTGAAATATGGTTGTGAGTGAAGTTTACCAATGCAAAGTGTTGTTTTGCATAACATAGCCTTACATTACATGAAAACAAAAAAGACAAATCTCCATAGCAATACATTAGCAAACGCAATGTACAAAACTACACGATGGAACTACCCGATGAACAGCTAGTAATTAGTATTTATTTAACATTTCATAAGGTTAACTGAAAGTTACACTTATGTGTGATGTAACAATCCCAAGCTGTACAAGGCTATATCTTCAGAATCACATTTCTTTTCAGACATAAAGAATCAGAACAGCGAATGGATGAATTCTATATAATGATTGGTTTCCTTAACAAGCATGTATTTAAAGTATGGGAAAAATACATGTTGAGGATCAAAGGGTTGGCGATAGAACAGAAGGTCAGAAGGTTATATGCAGTAATTAACTTCAGGAGAAAATAACTGTGGATAAATGAAAAGAATGCCACCACAAATGTAGATAAAGAGCACATATATAGGTCTCAGAAGCCGCATTAAACAAAATGTGATATTAGTTTTGCTGCACTTTATACTTCACTCTCATATTGCCTTCTAATATAAAGGCAAATCATAATACCCAATGGTCTTAAAAGGCTTCACTATATAAACTGCTACCTCTTACTTCATAAAAAGTAAAAAACACAAACCAGCATTCAAAGTAAACAATAAACTTTTTCTCCCAGGATCAGATGTTTGTGAAGAGGCAAACAAAGGCTTAGTTAAAAGCCTTATCAGGAAACAGTCTTCAAACAAAACAAAGCTTTTGTTGCCTTATCAGAACATGCACATTTAAGTTCAGAGAGCTATTTAATTTATACTTGAAAGAATATCCATGACCACAAAAATTAATTCTGCTTCTCTTCTCGAAGGTGATCATCCTGCTGCTAATTGTTCTGACATATTGGGGCTGAGTAAAAATAAACGGCAAGCTATATGTTGTCAAGGCACAAAAATCTTAGAGTACGTAATCTGGAAACTTCAATGACGTTGCAATGATACTAAAATTTGAAACTTGCTTTCAATGCTAAGAAATTAACTAATTTTAATACCATGAGAACAAAAAGGCATACTAATTTAAGATACTAATGTTGAAAAACAACAAACGCAAAATCTCAATGTAGTTTTCGTTCAGCTTATTAATCACAAAGTTTACCTCTATTATTGTCAAAAATCATATTCAATTTCAACTAAACCAAGAGAAAATCAAACATTTTCCTGCAGTATATTTATGCAATTTATTTTAAAAGACTATACCAATTTTTTAACAATAAAATAACTTAAAATCAATTTCTCCCAGCATCTATTCAGGCGGAATTTAGTCCGCAATGTCCTAACTATGTCTAATAATATACCGTTTGTTCACCAAACTTGTCTGTTGTTGTTAGCAATGTGGCTAACTGCTGATAGCATACTGACTTGTCTCGCTCCTAAAAGCTGTTAAAAAAGCTTAAAACACACTGAGGTGAACAATTGGAAGCTCAGAATGCATTAGAAACATGAGCAAAACATGTGGACTTATTCCAATTCAAATTAACAATCTTGACTTAATTCTAGTTTTAGTATTATATTGATTGATATCTGATTTTCAATACTTTTGACAATACTACTTTGATGCAATAAAAAGCTAATAAACTGAATGTAACCTTGAGGTAATCCTTCCTTGCCTTTATTTGTATGATTTTCTTTATCTAATATTGCGTAAATTACAATTAAAAATGAAAGTCTACTTTTTTATGAAATACTGTCACTCTACAGAGAAATTATCATGCATCATCATCAACATAAAAAAAAATACTGTAGCTGCATGACCCAGACCAATAGTCCATACCTGCCATGTATAGACCCAGCTAGCAAAAGCATGTGCTTAATTATGAGATTTTTTTTCAGAGCTGCAGCAGTTCTAAATGTCAATTACTGGATTCTTTTGTGAATGTTAATTGGTCTACCATTGTGCCATGCAAGACAGCTATATAATGAGCACATTTCCACCATAATGTAAAGCTGAAAGCCACAGTCCGGCACCAATGACCTTGCATAGGGAGCCCATCAAATCTGGATTGGTGTTTTGACAGTAAATATAGAGCTTGGTGTTTTTAATTTTTGACATTCACAAAAACAAACCCCACTGGATATACCTAAACAAACACATTAAATAAACAATACAGCAACAAAAATACTGAGTGTGAACAACTCACAAAGATTATGTTTGACCAAATTGTGTCATCACACTCAAATCTATGCATGTTTATTTACCAAGAAAGCCCATTTCCTCTTCTAAACCTATGAGTCTGGCCTTCAATTCAAAGGATCATCTCAATCCCTGATCCATATCTTCCATGCAAGCGGCGCTGTAATTATCCACGCACAGACACATCACCGGGTTCTCAATGGTTCACTGGCCACAGCACCTTGTGTAATCCTCCCCTTATCATACAGCTGGGGAGGAAGCACACTCGCGCTAATAACACTGTGATATTAGCTACAATGATTCGCCAATGATAGCCTGTATTTCCTACAGCGTTCTAATTTGGTTTGCCCCGGTGTGGGAAGTGTGAACAGACAAATCATTTCCTTAATTATTTCCTTGTCTTATGCCTCCACTTATGTCATTGTGGACCAATCAGACCATCTAATTAAAAACAAGAAGGTGGTGAATTGCTGGACAAGATGGAAGTTTCTAGAACATTGATTAGCGTTGGTCCAAAGTACAAGCTATACCTGTTAAAAACAAGTGTGAAGTCGGTTCAATCCAATCAGGGCTGCCGTGTCTTTTGCTAACAAGAACTATGTCAAGATAAAAGTTTATATTTGTTTTGGTCCCAGCAAGTGTCTTGTTGTGTCAGAGTAGGATTAAGAAAGATTGCAGAGCTGTTGGATCAATATCATGCTGACACCTCGCTGGCGCATTCCCGAAATTCTCTACAAAGCAAAAAACCCACTTACACAAAGGGGGTCTAATGGATCGCATAACCACTATATCACTTGGACTTAACCCGTGGAGAAGCGGCAGCAGCCACTTCAGCAATAAAACAACATTTGGTTATTGGGAAAGTTCAGTCTTGCATGCAAGCCAATCAAAGTGATGTGCTAGCAACATAGCAAGTGCATTGTTATGGGATGAATCGGCTACTGACATGAAAAGTAGGGAGTTACTTAAGATGGGGATTATTTTGCAGTTCATCCTGGTGTTAACTAGTTTTATCGCTAGCAACTATAGGGGAAAAAAAGAAAAGAATTGGAAATGAGATTTTCACAAAGGAAGTTCAAGGGTTCAAGATCTTCCTCAGAAGTGTAGAACAATGGCAGGCAGATAGTGACAAGTAGAGTGACAAGCGTAATGATGTGGATAGTGTTCCAGTGAAGGCACTCATTAAAAACAACCCACTCTCACATGCTACCAGATAGTGATTGAAATGTCATTCAGGAAATGTGATAACAGCATCTCGGAGTGACTTGACACTAGATGGACCATGTGTTTGTGTGTCACAGATCTCTTGAGCCTTGGGGTTTTAAAATAATCTCCAAGCGATGTCATTCCTGATTCAACTAACTTGACTGACCACTGCTTCCAATCTTAAAGACACTATAATAACTTCATCAACTAAAAAAGAAGTTTTTACTCTAGACAGATACATTTGCAACTATGTCATTTTGGAAGAAAATTTGTTTGCATTGTCAGAAAGTGTATAAATAGCATGCTATGTTGTTGTTAGCATGCTATGTTGTTGTTTGCTCACTTATGCTCGTGAATAGCACTTCACAACTCATTCTGGTGAATAATTAGGAGGCTAACGGTAAGCAAAGCATAAACAGTTAGAAATAACAATAATTCTGTTGTTTAGGTTTTTAAAACTAAAACTCAGGCTTAGCATGTTGATGTTAATGTAACCATATCAACCAGTGACACTTCTGAGGTAGGCTACAGGAAGTAGCTGAAACATGTAAAGCAGGTAAAGAAATGCTCCTGTCTGACAAAAAAAAAAAAAAAAATTTTTGGAAATGTTGTGACAGTTCAGACTGGAAGACACCTTCAACCTCAAGCACTTTGCTCTTATGCACATATTCCACTCTTAAGCCAAATGTACCAATGTGCTTTGTCTACCAATCTAAGCTAAGGCAACAGGTTTTACACTCTGCTCTTATTCATGCTTAACATTAATTTCTTATTGAGTCTGTTCAGATTAAACAGTGACTCTGTGGGATTCCTATGGGTGCTCTAGTTTCATACATCACTACAAACCCTGCTGGGAGAGTAATGTCAAGTAAGATATCTGACAAGACCATCTTTGACACACAATATTCTGAAATAACAAAGCCCAACTCCATGGTCAGAGGTCTTCTCAAAGAAGAGTTCAAGTTTCAAAAGACAAACTTAAACATTTAGATGTATTCCGCATAGTCTTAGCTCAGAGCAAAGACTGTGAAGGCTGACACCTCCTGTCACCTTTTACCTTGCTCATTTATTGATGCTGTTTAAAGCATTTTTATGGAGGCCCACTGCCGCATGCTTTGTGATTACCGGTCAAGGCACGTTCACCGGAGTTCATAAAGGTGCCTGTGTAAATATATTCTGCTTGGCCTAGTGTCATCTCACCAAAAGAATAAAAATAAAAGAGACAGCCACCAACTGATGAATGAGGGAAGAGATGGGGGTTTCACAGAGGTGGACACACACTGACAATACAAGCATGCAAGCTGGTGTCCCGCTGTCCCGAAGAAGATTAAGATATATTACCGTCCAAAGCAACCAGCACGTCCTTGCTTTATTTCACCTTGTAAGTCCTCTCCTCTTTTCCATAATCCCTCGATTCTGCTTTCATTATGCACACACAAGCTGGCTATTATGCCTGAGTACACTGATGAATGATAATGGAAATCACCTGCATCATAAGTCTACGCTCCCACTCATTCATTATGATTAAGGCAAAAAGGCACATGTAAGAAACTGGACTGGATGCTGCCCTAAGGGGTTTTTACAGGAAACTATCAACATTTGATCCAACACCTAATGATTACGGTATCTATTCTGACCAAGTTAATGCTGGAGAGATAACGTTTATGGCAAAAATGATCAAATTCCAACATTTAGGCGCTATTCTCATTAAGTTATATTTTTTTCATATAGCATAAGACAATAATACAAGCCAGTTCACACTTGCTCTACCTAAAGTGCTCCCTGTCATTGTAATGTCGTGAGACTGAATTTATTTTGTAGCGTATGTAGAATATGTGTACTTTGTTGTCATGTGTCCCAGTCCGAGTGAGTAATCATATGCTGGCTATACATAGAATGTGTACAAGGTTGTGCTTGAGCAGTGACCCACATCAGGCCGACACATCTCTGTCCACACACCAGGGCTGCTCAGGGACATGTCCTGCTGCTACTGGGGCATAGGGCAGACTACAAGATAAGACTTCACAATGAACTCTTCGGTACTGCAACTTTTGATGCAGAAGTATAGGAGTTGGCTACATTAAATTATTTTGTATTCAAATTACTTTAATATGATACATTTAACTTGAAAATACAATTGAAAATATATATTTTTTGCCCCAAGTTTGGCACGAAAAACAGTGGAGGGTGAGATGAACAAAGTAATAAAGAAGTGATTCACTGGAATGTGAATAAGCTTGCCCTTTTTTTTTCACTGTCAAACTGTTTATACGTATGGGGTCAAAATTGAATTATCTACTGTTTCTAGGGCTTTTTTGGACATTTGCTGCCACAAAGCTCAAACGCTGTGAGTGCATTTTCAGTACACGCCGACGTCACATCGAGTTAACGCTGCAGCTAAGCCGCCCAGATGGGATATCAAAACTTACTTGTGACACCGATGCTGTGGCAATACAATAGCAGCATCAGTCAACTGGCTCAAAATGATAAGCAGGTGTTGCGTGAAGAATGAAGCAGGTTCAAAACTTGCACCAGTGTTTCTTTTTTCTCATTTACACTTTTAGAAAACACTCACATGAGCTCATGTGCTTTAAAGAAAAGTTTCATACATCTGTCTGCAAAGTTAATAAAAAGGCATCTTGAAGTGCAGCTAGACCTGTGTTGCACAGCCTCACAACTGTAAACCTCACTGCACATCAAAACTGCTTCGACTCAAAATCCACCAAGCTCACTATCCATGTTTCGTGCAGTCAATCAATGTCTGTTCACACCCACTTTTGTGAGCCTGTTTGGTGTGCAGTTGTGGGCAGAGTAAGTGCCTGACCGCTTCACTTCAAATTACAGGTTTTATGCAGAAAATTTGCTAATCATGAAAACACCCTTGAGAAATGTTTAGTTATTTGCTTATTTAGACATAGCCAAAGCACTGAAAATCTTGTTGACATATTACAAACCTGCAGCTGAACTACAAGAACAGGACATGCCCTGATGCAAACTTAAAGAGCCTGACTTGACATTTATGAAATAATTCTCCACTCGTTTTTGCATTCTCACCACTGTACCCTTCGCTGTCCTCTGCTCAGAACACTCTTCACAGCTCCAGCCAGATTGATTTCATATGCAACTCTACGCGCTGCCTCCAGCTCTATCTCGGCTAATTACTGTGATTGATTAATTGACTGGCGAGACATATTGCACAATCTTGTGAAGCGAAACCCCAATCACGCCCCCAAAGCGAGCAGCTTGAGGAAAGGGAATGCTATAGGTGTGGAAAAACAGCGAGAAAGCAAAGATGTTTACTCAATGTCCAAATCAATTTTCATAGAGTTTCCATTCTCTTTTGATCACAGCATAACACACATAAACCAAACGTGTTTTTTTCTTTCTTAGGTTAGTCGCACTTGACCCTGAGAGTGAATTAAAACATCAAAGCTGCCCAGATCAGTGTGCTTCGCAAAGCTACAATGAGCAGGCTATTGTTTCATGATTGCAAAGAAACAACAGCGAACTGGATGCATACGTCCTACTTCAAGAATGAACCATTACTTCTAAGACAATAGGCACAACACTGCGCTACAATGTCAGCGGGGTCCAGATGGAAGTATCTGGGGAGAAGATCAAAAAGACTTACACAATTCACCTGGGTAATGGAATTATTCACAGGTCTATTTTTCTCTGTCATGGATGTAGCGTTGTAGCAGCTGAAGATGTGGACATTATTTCTGTATTAAAAGCTTTCCCATAGGAGCGGGATAAAAACGCAACTCTTCAATTTTTTATCTCAGGGATGGAAATAAAGTACTTATTCATTGGCAAGCTCTAGGCGTTGATGCACAGAACTTCAAATACATGAGGGTGTACGGATCATAAGGCATTAGTGCTTCTAAGGGACTGCTAAAAGTAACAGATTGTGTCTCAGTGGTGCAATGCTTAGTAAACACGTGTGAAGAGAGGCCAGGAAGTCATCTGGCCCATTAACCTCTGTGCAGTGGAGGAAAGCAACAAAGTACAAAAGTAAAAATATGGTACTTAGGTAAAAGTAATGTACTCAAGTCTATCTTACAGTAGATATAATTGGTTTACTTTTTACTTCGAAACAATGTTGAATTGGATGTAGGTAAAAGTATATAAATTTTATGTTTGATTCGGTCATGGTACAATGCTGTTCAATTCCTATTTTTTGGAGAAAGATCAGATTTGAAACAATCATGGAAAAATGTAGTACATTAGTAAAGTTCCTTCTGTTGACCAAATAGCAACATCATTCTTTATCAAAATCACTATTCTTAACATTTTTCAGAATCAATGTGAATTTTCTTTTACTCTTAGTGTTAAAGTTAAGCTAATACTTTTTTTTAGCCTTTTCAATGCAATACTTTAAGTAAGTCGTGTTGTTGTAAATACTATGCACTGCTCTTGTATGGGTACTTTTATAAATGTAGCGTAGAGCGTAGAGGTAACACCCGTCTTGCATTCTAACGTACTTTAAAGGATGCACTAAATATTTAAAATTCTCAATAGGCTCTTTCATAAATAATGTAAAATGCTGTTTTTTTAGCATGGGGTGGTCATAAGTATTGGAAATCAGATACTAAAACTGATATCAAAACTAGAGGCTCATTTAAAGTAACAATACTTAAAAAATAACAGAACTAAAACAGTTTTATAGTAATAATGACACTTGTAATAATATTTTTGAAGCTTTATAATAATCAAAACTAGTTTAAAACCAGAGAATTTAATAAAGAAAGTTCTTGTACTTTGGGTTGAAAATGTCAATCTACTGTCAAGTCTTTTTTCCTTAGCATCATAGACAATAATGAGTACATGAGTATCATGTAGCTTACTGTAAAATTGCATTGCCTTACTATGGAGGAGCCAACTGTATTTCATTGTTTTTACCTGACAATGACAAATAAATAAATTCCAAATAATTTAGCCAAAAGACATGCAAACACTAAAAAATTTAAATAGTGCTGATACAAGTTATTCGATTGATCGGAACTAATTGATTATTTCAATCATTGTCATCTAATTTGGTAATCGAAAAATCGCTAAGAGGTTTTATTCAGGTGTCAAAATATGCCATGTACAGAGAAAACTTCAGATTGAACAGCATTAATGATGATGAGCAATGGATGTGTTTATTTATTGTTTTTGTGGCGTAACCACTAGTTTCTACAAACTTTTCTTCAATGACATTACACTCGAAAAAAAACGATTTGAATAAGCTATAATAAAAAAGTACCTGAATTAACTAAAATATACAGTATTTTGTTTTAGGCATATTTGACTTTCACAAAGATTTGCTAAATGAACAAGCATATCTCACTTTTTTCCAAGTGAGATATGCTTATTACTTATTCTAAGTAAAACTGCATGTTTTATATATCTTGTTCCATTGGCAAATCATATCTTATGTCAAAACCTACTCAAAACAAGATTAACATGAACTTGTTTCCTTATGAAGATGGCACCTTTTTCCAGAGTAGCTAAGTAGTATTCAAGTTACTCATTCTAAACAACTAATTGATTAATCAGAATAACAATCACCCAACTAATCAATTACCAAAATAATTGTTAGTTGCAGCCCTACATTCAAATGCTTAGTATCAATCATTTCTGTAGTTTCCCTTTTTTCGCAATACAAAAAGTGTTCTCTCTTCTTTTCTTGTTGAGAAATAGCCTGTCTTGTGTCCTTGCAGTGGGTGGAAGTCAGAGTACCTTGTGAGTCCCTGGTGAAAGATGGATTACCAATACTAGTCATTTTCTCTCTTCACTCCAGTTGCCCCCTTGGTCACAGGGACAAGTCAGGGTGAAGCGCTAGGGCAGATGGACTACAGCTCAGCACCAGGTGTGGGACGTGAAGCTATTTGAGCAGCTTTTGGCAGCTAGTGCAGTGAGCCTCTTACCTGCAGCTTTGATCGATGGCAGGTTGTAGATTGTGTTCTCAACCAAGAGTTTGTGTTAATAAATCCTGACTCAGACAAACAGACGTTGAGGAGCAGGGGTGGAGAGTCCAGTAAAAACACATATTGATCCGTGGGTTGAGCGTTGGCCGATAAACCACACTGTTTTTAAATGGCTAATGCTCTCTGTCCGAGAAATGAGTGTTAGATAGATGGAAGCCCCTTAAAACAATATCTACAGAATATGCTGGGAAGCAAGTAAATGCATGTATAAAAACTATGCATACATTTTAAGTAATATTTTGACCTTGTTAAATGTCTTTGTAAGTCTCTGTGATGATGGTCACATATGTATTTTGGGAGTTTTGAAGCATGTGTCGGCTCTCTTACCCGTCTCCAGTACGAAATACGGCAACACCCCCGCCCTCTTCAAAACACATTTTCAACTCGAAATTCTGTCTAGAGAAATCCTGGCTGTTCAATTTAAAAATATATATATATATATAGCAGTGCAAAACGTGATTAGATGTATTTCTGCTGCCTTATTTTAATCTTAAGGCCATGCAAAAATGAGGAAAATAAATAAATAATGTTAAGTTATGATTCAGCTAGTTTAATTACAGAAGAGAGCTGTAGGGGGAGCACTATCGCTGAAGTTGCTTAGTTCTGCTTTAAAAAAACAAAAACAAACCGTACAGTTTTGAACTGCGCAATAAGACAAAAAGAAACACATTTTTGCAGGGCATATATTTAGGATTTTTCCATCTCTCATTGGTAATTAAAAATGTATAAAAACTGATGCAACATGCAACATTGCTTATAACCTGTTGGATCTTTTTACACCACACACATACAATCATTTACAAGTTGAAGTCAACATCCTTCACTACAGTCACCATATTCACTCTCAGATAATTTCTGAGATTGCTGGGGCCAAAAATTAGTACTTCTGATTTTAATTTCAAAAAGTTTCCTGATATCCAGCAGCTGATGCCTAAAACATAACTAAAAGCCCTCAGGAGATCACCAGGGCCTTTTGCCTCAACTGATATGTATAACAATGAAAGCGGATGTTGGGACTCCTTATGCAATGGTCAAGTGACAGTGTGTATAGAAAGAGGAGAGGACAGGAGTGGCCATGTCAACGCTGTCAAGGAAGAAGAATGTAGTTCAAGTACAACAGAGAATGACCTATTTGAAAGAAAAGATTGTGCTGCACACAATGTGGTGATTGTAAGCCTGATGAGTAAAGGAGGTCCAGCAGTCTCAATAATAACGTTGTAAGCAGCAGATCTAGCTTACTTGATGTATTAGACTGAACAAAATGCATTACAAATTACATTTAAAAAAGGTAGTCACAATTAGACTTAAACTAAACTTGAAATAAAACATTGGGATGCTACCATTAAACAGTATTTCGGATATGTAAATAAATAACTCAAAAAATGATTTGGCAACCATTCTACATTTTTGGCAACCCATTTTATCACTGCAAACTTTCAAATTCCTCCTGCAACATCTATGTAAAGTAATTACTAGTGCGCATGAATGCACAATGCAAACTGTCTTGCTCACACAAATTAGCTCAGAGCCTCAGACTTGCCGCAAAACTTTCCAGAACATAATGTAATCTCACTCATCTCCTTACAGAAAATGACAATAGGCCGTATAATGAAAGGGGGATTTAATTAGACAATCAGGCTAAACTATCCGGTCTTGACACACACAGAAGGGAGACATCAAGAGGAGGGGCAATGCCGTGACTAGACTAATACTGCTTTTCTGGATTACTGGTTGAAACATTGATATACTGCATAAGAACAAAAAAATCTATTTACCCGCCCACTCAACCCAGGCATTGTAACCATTTAAAAACACATCTATGCAAAGAGTCCTCGCCCACGCTTGCCAGTTGTGTACCCAAAATAACAGACTAGAATGTTTATTTTACAAGCAGGGGACTTCAGGGAGTGGGCCAGATCCCGTTGTCAAAGTGCCAAAGAAGCAATGGTTAGAAAATGTGTGGAGTCATTTCTGAAATATATGACCTTGTTTTATTTGAGGATGTGGAGTTCCTGGGGTGTTGTGATGGACATGTTGTGCTAAATATGTGTGGGATGAACAGAGTGAGGAAATCTCATTCTCTGGATTTTAAGAGATAGTACACATTAAGAACAGACTAGTATTATGTGTACAATGACTACTTGGAGATGTTGCTTTACTTCTATACTTCAACTGACTGTATTACTCCAAAAACAAACAAACACACACAAAAAAACAAGTATTCATACTTTGGAAAGGCTTGCTTCTTTTCTCTTCTTGCTTCTCTACAGAATAAGCTCCAAGATACTGCTAAGAAATTGGCTAAGAAAAGGAAGAACTGTGGAAGTAACTATGGATACAATCTATTATCTAAGTTATATTTAGATTAAGATTCATCCATGTTTGGAACCAACACAAAGTACACCTCTGCAAGATCTCCTTCTTTTGTTCAGCTTAGTTTATTGCCACTTGCAAAACAAAAATCATAGAGAACATTCATACACAACAAAAAGCAAAAACAGAAACACACCCAACACAAGATGAATATAAGCTAGCAAAAATAGACATGGCAATTAAAGTGCTTGCTGTTTTTTTCAAAATATAATGTTTATAGTCATCACCGCCTGTGAGAATGAGCTCCTGCTGTGACGAGATGTAGAGAATTTAATGGCACAATATCACTTTCCAGAGAGAAGAAGTAAAACGTGTTGCTGGCAGGATAAACCGACATCATTAATAATCGCTCATGCCTGAGAAAAAAGTCTGTTTCTGTTTGTAAATGTCTGCCGCAGGACCTGCCGCTCTACACCTGCTGTCCCGCAGGATGAGTGGACAACTGTTTTTTATTTGACTGGGGTATTTCCAAGTCGCATTGCTACTAATGAGAATATTAAGTACACGCAAGTGGGAGGGGATGAGTGGTAGATTTTCACAGGAATTTTCTGAGCCTCAGTTGCAGAACAATACAGCAGGCAGGATGTTGATAATCTTAATTTCTCAATATAATCGTAAAAACAAAATAACAATTGTGAAAATTAAATATTTTAGTTCATTCTATAAAAAACTAGTGTGGGTAATATATCAGGTTTAGAAAATGCATTTTATTCCAAATAAATACATTTTGTCTTTATTTTTTACACTTTTGTACTGTCAAAGTAAATTTTAGATTTTTGTGAGCCTTTTTATGGATATAAAATTCCAAATACTGGTATCGACAGGAGGTCAAATCATAGATATTCAAAAAGTCAATTCTTCTCTAAACATAATTCTTTTTTACAGGTCTTTCACCTGTAGAAATATTACAGTTTCAAGATATAAATGTTTTTTTTTATCATATCGCATTTTTATTCTTTTTTTTTTTTTATTTAGAAATTATTTTAATATAATTCTCTTGAAGCACATCAATGTAACGATTCAGATTAAGTATAATACTGTTTGAAGTCTCCACCCTCCCTTTTAACTTTTGTTTTTTCTTTTTTGTGTTTGATTTGTAATGTTCTTTTTCATTTGTAATGTAACATAAAAGATTAATAAAAAATGTTTAAAAAAATAGGAAACTTGATTTGATAAAAAGAGGATGAGAGAAAATGAGCTTGCTGCTGCTTGGTTCTGGTCATTGTAACTGTGAATAATCGCTAAATCGTGATATTTTATCTAGCAATAATCGCTACACTGAAATTTTATAATGTGACATCTATAGCAGGCACAAATAACTCAAACTGCAACTTGCAAAATACAACGCAAACTAATGATGATGAAACACAGTTGTGGTTAAAAGCTTTATAAAGTCGCATCTACGGTCATCAGTCTTGCTCTGTTCACATCCATAAAGACAAAAATGCAGTTAGATCAAGCATAGCGTCTCATTGTCTTTAGTGCATTCCAGCAACCTTCTGTCTGTGTCTTTTTTTTTCTTGTCTTCTTTCTTCCTAGGCGGGACATGCTGACACAGAGGAGCACTGCAGGGATAATCCTTCTGCTATCCGGACGCTACTGTCTCAAGTCCATAAGGTATTGGCTTAAAAGAGAGCGGTGCTGGGCTGGGGGGGCTACCACGGAGTATCAAAACTCAATAGACTCTTAGATCTGCTTTAGAGAAAGAAGAGAGCTACATTTAACCAGGGAGTCTTGTGTTGTCAAAGATAGATAAATAAGAAAGAAAAGAAATTGTCAAGGGAGAAGAGTTTGCAAAAGTTACCAGACCCTAAGTTTGTATGAGAACACTGTCTACAAAGCGGTGCAATCAGCGTTAGCAAGAATTTGTCAGTATTTTTCCTACATTCCATGGAGTAATAACGATATTCAAAGCACTTCTGACTTTATGCTTATTTACAGTATCAAAGGAAGTTATGGGACTAGCTCGGAGTTTCTCGGGGGAGTCCTGGCGGAAGATAAAAATGTATTATGGTGCTTCGCAAAACAATTGTGCGCCAAAGAAAATTGCAAGTCAAATAGCTGTGAGTTCCACTTAGTAGCGCACGGGCAAGAATGAGGATCCAGCAATTTGCGAGCATCAGGCGTTATTTACATTGCCTCAAAGTGGATAGTGATGAGGAGGAAAATCAATGTGGATGCAAACAGTGTAATGGCGTAGTAATGCATTCCCTGGAGCAGACGGCACAGACTGAGGCCTGATGGGTAAGACCAAGAGAAGCAGGCAAGGTTCTGGCACAACCCTTGCCTTCTCCTTCCATCAGCCATCTTGAAAGAAAGAGGTTTAAATAAATGTATTGAAATATCTATGTATATATTCCTCGATGTACACTTTGAGGTAATTCTGAGGATTACAAAAAAGTTTTTAGCATTCATGTAACAGACCAGCTCATGAAATCTAAGCAAAACAATACAGTGAGGACTTCACTTAGGCTTGCAAAAGTAGAAAATCTTAAACAAAAAAACAACATAAGTTGATCAATATTTTGATTTATGGCATTGATCCAAAATGACTGGAAGTGCTCCTTTTTACAACTGCTAAATTGAGTACTTCAACCTCTTCATAGTGGTATTTCTATTTCACTAACGCAAACAAACTTTTTTGCTCTGATAATAGTGATGATTAACATATTTATTCCAACATATATGAATCAATATAATTACACTGTTTAAAATGCCATCTAATTAAATTAAATGTCTCTTTTAAAGTTGGCCTATTATGTAAAAGTACTTTTTTGTGTTTTTCACCATGTTATAACAGTGTTTTCTCAGCATTAGTTTGTTGTATTTGAATTGATTCATTCATGTTTGAGTAATCTTGTATTGTCCTGCAGCTTTTGATTGTGTGCTCAGAGAATCTCCGTCTTCACCTTCCACCAATCCCCTCCCATTTGTCTGTATTTCTTGCAATTACTCAAAAATAGGATTCCAAGTAAAACATGTAGGGTTCAAAACTGTCAAGTAGATACTATTCAACATTCAACAATACATCCAAAAACTCTCAATTTCTAAGTATATATAAATATAGAGACAAATCACAGTTGGTCTCCTTTAAGGGAAATCTGGTATCAAAGGATTTACATTCCAGTCACAAGCAAACAACACATACCGTTGGGAAAACTGGAGATGTGTCAGCCACAAATACCAAGCTTCATCAACACCAAACTCATCAACTCAACACACCCTGACACATTCACGCACTGTCTGGACACAGTAATCATTCTGAAACATAATACCAAAGAGGCTGACACACCAACACACAATAAAAAGGTTTGAAAATGCCAGGAGAATGTGACATGGCTGAAGTTGCAAATCGATTTTTTATTGTGAACTTGGATTTGTCAATACATCTAAATGCCCTCCCACCAGAGGGGAAGTGAGACTGTGAGAAGTGAGTGACTTCTGTTGGAGCTGTTGTGGATCAATCAGGGAAGTGTTGTTTTGACCCTGATCCTTGGCCTTTCTTCTCTGACTAGACCAATGAACCTGTCCATCACTTATCAATCAATACAACTCTCCAGTGGCAGAGCAAGCAGGAAGTCAGTCTTCTGTTCTGTACATAACGCTACAGCTATTTTTATCCTATAAGACAATAGTCAGACAAGGGGTCAGACAAAGCATTGATTCCTAACAGAGTAAAATGTGGGGAGTCTGAAGAAAGTTACAACTGATGAGACTTTATAATATGACTGTCAAAGAATGATCATCTCACAAAATCTTTTTATACAAAGTCGCAAATAGATAATTTGTACTCAAAGCAAGATGAAATTGTCTTTTTGTGAGCTTAGAACAACATGATGTTCCCAGTCTGCAAGTATCAGATCAGAATTGACGTAAGAACGGAACAGTGTTGAAAAGAAAACTATTCTGTTGTGATGTTCAAACTATTTTGTCACAATATAAACAATAATGCAATAGTGCCAAGCTTGTGACACCTAGGCCGATGATAAAGAGTCGTTATAGTTTCATACATGCACACACTGGGCGGTGCTCATAATGTGACGCCTGATAGTGTTTTTATCAAAGAAAGTAATGATTAGTTTACAAAACACGAAGGCACTGAGGACACTGAAGTGACAGCCACAGGCAGTTGGCAGAGCGGGCCAAGGCAGCACCAGCTGAGCCAATAAACATTGAAATATAGCACGCTTCACAGTGAAAGACGGATACAGAGAAGTGTTGATAGAGGAAGTAGGTTCAGAAGGAATATGTAACCAGCCATCTCAGAGCGAGAAAGCCCCTGGATACGTGTCACTTTCACTCATTCACTCAGTAGCAAAGCATTCAAAGGAAATCTTGATTGACTGTGAGCAGACTGAGAATTGAGCCTTGTAGCTTGATATTGAAGTCTCTTTGAATCTTCACTTGGCTATCTGGGATTTGATCACTTCCCGGACTCCCCAAGAAGCTAGTCTGACACTGCTGTAGCCATCAGACAGTTGTGGCAGACTAAGGCGCTCTCATTGTTGATATGTGTGGTCTAAATACTCTTCTGGCAGCTCCATGTGGTTATGGATGCCTGCGGTGGTGCACCTGCTGAACCGCACCACTGTCTGTCAACTTTGAACTTGAAATGAGCGACAAATGCAGCTGAGGAGATGCTAGAACAGGCAACAAATAATGGACGTTGATGGTAGAGTCAATACAGCTTGCAGGCGTTATCACGAAGAGTTGTTGGTATTATTTGTGCCATTTAAAAACACAATCAAATAAAAAACAAGTCAAACTGGATAACCACAGATACCATTGTACAATTTTACAATAGGTTGACAAAAAGTGTGGCAGTCTGACTACATTGTGTTTCAATTTCAGAGCGAATAAGTAACTTTAAATTGCTTCTTGGAGCCCATTTTGGAGACAGAACAGAAGACAATGACCCTAATTCATTATGGATGCTGCACTGCATTACAAGTTCAAGAGCTGCATTGTAAAATTTGGCACACCATTATTGTTTCCCAGGCACAAACTTAACCTCCTACAGATGACCAGAGTCCATATTATCACTGTGTAGGAGAAAATGACTGTAGTAGATGGCTCAGGGGCATGTCTCAAAATGACATTTCAAGTCATTGCCGTTTTGATCTGATAGCCGCTACTTAAGAGGTGGGTTGGTCGGTTAGAAGTCCGTAGGAGGAGTGGAAAGCTGTGTAGAAGCTCTGTTCTCTGCAGGAAAGTGCACGTGGAAGTGTGAAATAACAGAGCAGAGCTGAGGGAGTGAGACCTCCGACTGGTGGCCAATTAGAGAGGTCACTTGGTGCTATCGCTATCGAGAGACTGGCCTCGAACGGTCTCACTGTCGACGGTTTGGCGAGTAAAACCCATTGGAAATCCAGCTCACCCACTTTACTGGACAATAGAGTGGAGGTCTTTCTCTAACAGGATCCCACAGAAAGCCAATAACATTCACATTTAAATAGCACTTTTCTACATTCGAGGCTTTACATCCACCAACCACTTACCCATTCACACACTCATCAGCGTACACAAACACTTTAGTGAGGTGGGTTAAGTGTCTTGTCACTATTCATCTGTGGAAATACACTACATTCATACCGTACACTATACTACTGCTCAAAAACCCACTTATTCATTTATAACATTTCTATTTACAATATTTTTGTAGATATGCTGTATATGAATGACTGACTTCATTGTATGCTTGATAAATATTTACAGTACAGTACGTATGCCAAACTGTACATTCATGCCATTTCTACTATAAGCTTAGAATTTTTTATTTTTGTATTATTTATTTTTTTATTCGAGGTGTGAGCGACTTTGTTCAAGTAATTTCCCTTGTGGATCAATAACATTTGTCTAAATCCATTTTCATTACTTTCATATTTTCTTGTGGACTGATGAAGTTTGTCTAAGCTCTTGGGAGTTTTTTTTAGTGGAATGACTGCCATCTGCTTGTCTCTAAGGAGATGTTTTTGTTTCAGCAATTCAACAATATTACCTTATAATTATTTTTCTTCATAGTGACAAGCATGTGAAGCCAAGTTAGTGGTAGGTTGGAAAGATTTTTACTGGAACTAAATGGGTGCTTAAATTTGTGTAAGACATTCTGGTTAAAGTCTGTCTATTAATCCTGGTATACTATTGTGTTGTAACTGCTAAGCTGTTTGTAATATTCATCCAGACTGCTAGAGGGCGCTAGTTGCACCTGCTGTATTCTGTTCAGGCAGTAGGTGGCCAGAAGTAAACAACTAGCTTGCAGTGCTTGCAGTAAGCACACATGACGTTTTACTCAGTTCTAGCTAAAGCCATCCACTCATCTCCAGCCCTTTGAGTGGCAATATGAGTAAGTTTATGTTAAATAAGAATGTTAGCAACTAAATTTGTGACGTTTGGTGTAGGTTTGTATTGTTTTAGTTATGCTAAAATCAGAGATGTTTCAGATGTCACAGCTACGTAATTACAGCTACGTTTTAGCTTAACATTGCATTTATTTTTCACTTAGCATTAGCTTTTATGTGAATATAGCTAATTTTGCTCTTTACTGAATACGTTTCTGTATTTTGTATCGTTGCAGTTTCACACTTTTTTGCATTAAATCCTGCTAAATACAACACCTGCCTGTTCCTTGGAGGAAGTGATGCAAGAGAGAGTTTAGCTGGCTGTGAATCTCAATTAGGACACGGGGTCACGTTGGGTGCAACAGTACAGTGAAATCATAGCACTCTGCGAGGGACCACAGTGAACGGTTGGTGAAGATAAGCACTAAACATCTTCAGCTCTACTCAGACGCTACAATGGAGAATGAAGAAAATAAAAGTCAGAACGCAGAACAAAGACCACAATCTAAAGACAGTCCTCAAAACACAGAACAAAGGTCACAGTCTAAAAATAGTCTACACCAAGAAGAGTTATGCAATGAGGTAAAGTCAAAACATGAAGAAAAGTCAACTCACGAGGAAAAGTCACACTTACTCACGTTGCACTTATCAAAGACTTCATCACATTCAGGGAAACATTCTGTTCGATCAGCAGCAGGAGGCACCTCACGGTCATCTGTATCAAGCCGAGCCAGTTTGGCTGCAGCACGCGCACAGGCAGAAGCTCAAGCCGCAAAAGCCAGACTTGCCTACGCTGAGAAAGAGTTGAGTATAAAAGTGGAAAAGGCACGTTTAGAGGCAACTCTTGATGTGATCAACCTACAGAAGGAAGCAGACGCTGCTAAGGCTAAAGCAGATGTAATGGAGTCAGCAGCAGCTCAGTACGAAGGAGCAGTGAAAAGTGATGAGTTCAGTTTCCTGCCATTACCACAAACAACAGAGCAAAAAGTGAGTGAGTACATAAACAAACACAAGCCATCAGAAATAGAGAAACTTTTCAACCCGACTATGCATATCAAGAAGTGCAATACCAAACAAGAGTTGACACACCATATCATGTCAAACCAGAAAAAGACCAATACACTGTTCTTCCAGCAGATGTCGCTCAACGACCACCACTAAGAGACATTGTGCAGCACACTCCCCACAATGTGTTACAACCTAAGCAGCTTTTAAGCCAAAACAGTGCTAATAACACAACCAGTGACCTTGCAAGATTTCTAGCCAAAAGTCAACTTGTAACTGGAGGACTGACTACATTTGATGATAAGCCAGAGAGCTACCTTAGTTGGAAGGCCACTTTCCAGAGCACCATTAGAGATCTGGGTCTTACGGCTGGCGAAGAGCTTAATCTCCTCATCAAGTGGCTTGGCCCAGAGTCTTCCGAACATGCAAAAAGATTAAAGGCAGTCAACATCAGGTACCCAGATGCTGGTTTGAACATGGTCTGGACAAGACTAGAGGAATGTTACGGCTCACCAGAAGCAATAGAAAACTCCTTGTTCACAAGATTGCAAAACTTCCCAAAGCTTTCAAGCAAAGAGCCTCACAAGCTTCGTGACCTATCTGACCTTCTGTGTGAAGTGGAAGCTGCAAAACTAGATGGCTATCTAACAGGTTTGTGTTACCTTGATACAGCTAGAGGAGTAAGTCCAATTGTGGAAAAGCTGCCATTTCACATTCAAGAAAAATGGACAATGATGGGGTCAAAATACAAAGAACAATACAAAGTAAGCTTTCCACCCTTCTCATTTTTTGTGGACTTTGTGAAAGGTCAAGCCAAAGCAAGAAATGACCCGAGCTTCACCGCAGCATACAACCCACCTGCCACCCCTACAATCAGTTACAAAAAGGAAAACCAACAGGTAACTACAACCAAAGACAATCAGTCACAGTGCACAAGACAGAAGTGTCAGAGACAGACAGGAATAAAGAAACAAGTAACAATAAAAACGAATGCCCAATACATCACAAACCACACCCCCTGAAAAAATGCAGAGGTTTTAGAACTATGCTGCTAGAAGACAGGAAGAAGGTGCTCAAAGAGAACAATATCTGCTTTCGCTGCCTTGCTTCTACCAGTCACCAAGCCAAAGACTGTAAGGCCACCATAAAGTGTGAGGAATGTGACAGCGAAAGACACTTGACAGCTCTTCACCCAGGCCCCGCACCATCAGCATCCAAGCCTCCTTCATCCCCCAAAGATCAAGGTGGGGAGCAAGAGCTTGCACAGAACTCTGATGTTACAGCCACATGTACAGAGGTATGTGGTAGCGAAATCCCAGGAAAGTCCTGCTCCAAGATCTGTCTAGTCCAAGTTCATCCTAAAGGTGAGCCACACAATGCAAAAAAGATGTATGCAATCATAGATGATCAAAGTAACCAGTCACTCGCGAAGACAGAGTTTTTTGATATGTTCACTATACAAGGCACAACCTCACCATACACTCTAAAAACCTGCGCTGGTGTAACACAAGTAAGTGGCAGAAGAGCTTGTGACTATGTTGTTAAGTCATTTGATGGAAAAATTAGCTTCCCTCTCCCAATGCTGATAGAGTGCAATGCTATCCCCAACAATAGGGAAGAGATACCCACTGCAAAGGCTGCTTCACACCACCCTCACCTGAAAGCTATTGCTGCTGAGATCCCGCCACTTGACCCACAGGCCGACATCCTTCTTCTGATTGGACGCAATCTCCTGGCAGTTCATAAGGTGAGAAAACAAATATGTGGCAAGCATAACGACCCATTTGCACAGAAGCTTGACCTAGGCTGGGTCATCATTGGTGACGTCTGTCTGGGCAGTGCTCATAAGCCCAGTGAAGTAAATGCTCTCAAGACACATGTGTTGGACAATGGTCGTCCAAGCTATCTAACTCCCTGTGACAATCGTTTTAAAGTTAAAGAGAGCTTCACGCTGAGCCAGTCCCAAGCCATGTCTAATACACTGTCACCTTTAAAACAACAAGTGAAACCTACAGTTGAGAACTTAGGAGAAACTGTCTTTTGCCAAACTAATGAAGACAACAGTCTCGCACACTCAGCAGAAGATCTCATCTTTCTGGAAAAGATGAAACAGTGCTTCAAAGATGATACGAACAGCTGGGTTGCACCACTGCCGTTTCGAAGCCCCAGACGCCTTCTCCCAAACAACAGGTGCTACGCCTATAAGCGCCTTGAGTCTCTTCGACGCACGCTTGACAAGAAGCCAGTCATGAAAGCACACTTCATTGAATTCATGCAGAAGATGCTTGACAATAAACATGCTGAACTCGCACCACCTTGTGACAAAGACAAAGAAACTTGGTATCTTCCCACTTTTGGCGTCTACCACCCACAAAAGCCTGAGAAGATTCGTGTTGTGTTTGACTCCAGTGCTCAGTTTGAGGGGGTGTCGCTCAATGATGTCCTGCTTTCTGGTCCTGACCTTAACAACACACTTGTGGGCGTGCTTCTACGGTTCAGAAAAGATCTGATTGCTATTACAGCTGACATCGAGCAGATGTTTTACTGCTTTGTTGTGCAGGAGGAACACAGAGATTACCTTCGCTTCCTGTGGTACGAAGACAATGACCTGTCCAAAGATGTGGTGGACTATCGCATGAGGGTACACGTCTTTGGCAACAGCCCCTCCCCTGCTGTGGCAATCAACGGGTTGAGAATGGCAGCAAAGGAAGCAGAAGGCGAATACGGAACTGACGCTCGAAACTTCATCGAACAAGACTTTTATGTGGACGATGCATTGAAGTCTTTCCCAACAGAAGCTGAGGCCATTGATGTTCTACAGAGAGCCCAGAAAATGCTTGCTCTCTCAAATCTACGTCTCCACAAGATAACTTCGAACAAGTTTGAAGTGTTGAGTGCTTTTCCTCCAGAAGATAGAGCAAAAGAAATCAAAGATCTTGATATCACGACAGACAAACTCCATGTCCAACGCAGTCTAGGTGTGATTTGGAACACAACAACAGACATGTTCACATTTGATGTTCCACAAGAGCAGAAGCCCTTCACACGACGTGGAGTGCTCTCGACTATAAACAGTTTGTTCGATCCTCTAGGGCTGCTCGCACCTGTTATCATTAAAGGCAGACTTCTTCTCAGAGAGCTCACCAGCCAAGATCTTGAGTGGGACAAGCCTCTGCCAGAAGACATGTATGACGAGTGGAGAAGATGGCAGGACTCATTGCACCACCTAAAAACACTGCACATTTCTCGTTCCTACGTTTCCTTCTCCATCTCACAAGCTATCTTTGTAGAGCTCTGCATGTTTTCAGACGCTTCAGTGAAAGCCATCGCCGCAGTAGCGTACCTTAAAGCGACGCATGAAGATGGCCACAGCGAAGTCGGGTTTGTCATGGGTAAAGCCAAACTTGCTCCTATGCCAGAGCTCACTGTTCCAAGATTAGAACTCTGCGCTGCAGTTCTTGCGGTGGAAATGTCGGAGCTTCTCAAAGAAGAGCTAAAGATCAAGATTGACAAACTTACATTTTTCACTGACAGCAAAGTGGTTTTGGGATACATCCACAACAAAAGCAGAAGATTCCAAGTGTATGTGAACAATCGTGTCCAGAGAATCAGGCAATCTTCTCTCCCAGACCAGTGGAAGTATGTCCCTACAGAGCACAATCCAGCAGATCATGCTTCACGCTCTCTGGCCCCTGACAAGCTTGAAAGAACCTCATGGTGGTCTGGTCCATCATTTCTTCTCAATGCAAAGAATGTCACTCCTGAAAAAGGTCCATTTGAACTTGTCGACCCAGAGTTGGATGTTGAAATTCGACAGCATGCAACAGTGCTTGTGACCAGAGCCACATCAAGCCCCTTAGGCTCCACATGCCTTCAACGCTTCTCAAAGTGGACCTCTCTTGTCAAAGCAGTGGCATATCTACGTCACATCGCTCAAAGTTTCAAGACCAAAGACAAAGATTGCAGAGGCTGGCATCTTTGCAAAAAAAGTCTCACAGATGAAGCATTGACTCAAGCAGAGCATACTATCATCAGATGTGTTCAACATGAAGTGTATGCTGAAGAAATCAAGCGCATTAAGGCAAATAAAGATCTGCCACACAACAGTCCCTTGTACAAGCTCAAGCCGATCATTGATGACAAAGATCTACTGCGTGTTGGCGGACGCTTGTCAAAGTCGAAGCTCTCAAGTTATGAAGCCAATCCTCTTCTCATTCCAAGAAAGCATCACATTGCTACACTGCTCATTCGACATCACCATGAGGCTGTTAAGCATCAAGGAAGACACTTCACTGAGGGAGCAGTGAGAGCAAGCGGTTTGTGGTTGGTTGGAGCCAAGAGATCCATCAGCGGTGTCATCCACAAATGTGTTACCTGCAGGAAGCTTCGAGGAAAAGCAGAACAGCAAATCATGGCAGATCTGCCCGCCGAACGTTTACAAACTGATCCTCCATTTTCGTACGTTGGCCTGGATGTATTTGGACCATGGGAGGTTACATCGCGCCGAACAAAAGGTGGTCACGCCAACAGCAAGCGATGGGCAGTTCTGTTCACTTGTATGTCTACAAGGGCTATTCATATCGAAGTGATCGAAACATTAAGCTCCTCAAGTTTCATCAACGCTCTTAGGAGGTTTTTCGCCATCAGAGGACCTGCAAAGCAGATAAGGTCCGACTGCGGTACTAACTTTGTTGGTGCGTCCAAGGAGCTGAAGCTGGACCCTGCGAGACCTGGTGACTCAAGTGTAGAGGACTATCTGCGTGAACAAAGATGCTCCTGGGTGTTCAATCCCCCACACTCATCCCACATGGGAGGTGTGTGGGAGCGTATGATTGGCATTGTGCGACGCATCCTGGACTCCATGCTCTTGCAAGCAGGAAATCCTTCTCTGACTCATGAAGTTCTGACAACATTGCTGGCTGAAGTCACAGCTATCGTCAACGCAAGACCGTTGGTACCTGTCTCCTCAGATCCTGAAGCACCTCTCATTCTGACTCCCATGATGCTGCTAACCCAAAACACACAAGCAATCCCAGTTCCACCAGGGGATTTCACCAAGGCGGACATGTTCAAACATCAGTGGAAAAGAGTTCAAGTCCTTGCTGACATCTTTTGGGCACGCTGGCAAAAAGAGTACCTGAACACTCTTCAGAGTCGTCAGAAGTGGCAACAAAAGAAACCAAATCTGAAAGAAAAGGACATCGTTCTTCTGAAGGACAAGCAGCTAAAACGGAATGAGTGGCCCATGGGAATTATCGTGAAGACTCTTCCAAGCAAGGACGGAGTTGTGCGGAAGGTTGAGGTGAAAGTGCCACATGACAAGACAACGAAGATTTTCTCAAGACCCATCTCAGACTGTATTTTGTTATTATCTCCCGGTGTTTAGTTAGTTTATTGTGGCATTCTTAAAATAATGCCAGGTGGGGAGTGTGTTGTAACTGCTAAGCTGTTTGTAATATTCATCCAGACTGCTAGAGGGCGCTAGTTGCACCTGCTGTATTCTGTTCAGGCAGTAGGTGGCCAGAAGTAAACAACTAGCTTGCAGTGCTTGCAGTAAGCACACATGACGTTTTACTCAGTTCTAGCTAAAGCCATCCACTCATCTCCAGCCCTTTGAGTGGCAATATGAGTAAGTTTTATGTTAAATAAGAATGTTAGCAACTAAATTTGTGACGTTTGGTGTAGGTTTGTATTGTTTTAGTTATGCTAAAATCAGAGATGTTTCAGATGTCACAGCTACGTAATTACAGCTACGTTTTAGCTTAACATTGCATTTATTTTTCACTTAGCATTAGCTTTTATGTGAATATAGCTAATTTTGCTCTTTACTGAATACGTTTCTGTATTTTGTATCGTTGCAGTTTCACACTTTTTTGCATTAAATCCTGCTAAATACAACACCTGCCTGTTCCTTGGAGGAAGTGATGCAAGAGAGAGTTTAGCTGGCTGTGAATCTCAATTAGGACACGGGGTCACGTTGGGTGCAACAGTACAACTATCAATAATATTTATGGCAACAGACAGGTAATCAAACCTCCAACACAAAAATGACATAACACACTTTCAAAATAACTCTGTTCTGACTTGAATCTGAAAGTAATTCAACAAACCAAACAGAACTGGGTGATATGGCAAAAAATTATTATCTGGATTTTTTTTTGAAGCAAGATCACAATTTTGATTCATGTAGATCATTCAGAACATTGTGTGTTGCCGCAAGCTCTTAATGAGCTTGGTACATTTTAATAGCTTTTCTAATATTAATAACGACTTTTAGACATAAAAATATGCTAAAAATCCATGTTTCAGTCATAAATTGATGTATTTTTTTTGCAAATCAAAACTGAAAACTTGATAAAATTCACTTTTATAACTTGAAAGTGCACTATCCAATAAAAAAGCAACTCAAAACCTTAAAAATTCATAAGAAACTTAAAATTAAGCCCAAAGCAGCTTTGAAGAAGTGAACTTGGCAACTCTGAGACCAGGAAGAGAAGTAGTTGGGAAAAAAAAAGTTGTCTGTATTTGAACAGACAGATGCATTAAAACGAGAAACAATTTCATCAACTGTCACACTGATGAGCTCATGATTACATTTTTAATCACAAAATTGCCCAACCCTACAGTCAAATGTACTTCAAATGCCCTACTTTAGATTCAGACACAGCCATCAGACATTTCTAAAACAGGAAAAAGAAACTGACAACAAAGTGAAAAGCTAACTTAAAACTGAAAGTAACAAATCACTAAGAAACAGCTGACTCCTCTTCCACAGTGACAAATAACCTTGAATAGTCTAAAATACATTTGTTTTGCAGTGCTTTTTGTATCAGGAGAACAGTATACTGGAATTGACAGTTTTAAAATTGAGCCCAAATTAAGTTTTTTTTTTTTTCTTGATAGGTGAAATAAGAGCAAATAGACACAGGCTGTTGGTGGTAATGAAGCTCACTAATTACTTGCCGGTCTGAGAGAGTTGTCAGGCAGAGGAGGAGCTGCTGCAGATGGTGAGAGACCTGCACAGACGCCAAGATAGCCTACCTCTTCATCATTAGAGCTGAGTAGTGTGTTTATGTGAGGGGCGCTGTGACTGGATGTGGTCAAAGAGAGAGTTCAAATTACACTTGAAAGTCACAGCCGGCTGATCAAATAATACACACATTACGGCGACTTATTAGATTCAATAGGCTCATTATGTGTTCGGTATCAGCGGGCCTTGATGGTGTTTAAGTCCAGCACTTAGCCCTTCTCTTATCACACTTCCAAGCGGACTGCATTTAGGTCGCATTTATGGAGACGCTGCAATTAAGTTTAAAAGAGCCAACCTTTAAAAGCAGTCTTTATCTGGGGCCACTTTCTAAAGACCTTAATGCCGGTAAGATTTCTATGCATGGCCATTAGTTTTAAATAAGGTCATAGTTGCAAATTTGCAATGCATAAGGTTTGGGTTGCAGCTGTGTTTGGCAAGAGAGGTAATAATGCTGGCTGTGTTTGGGCCAAGAAAGGTCTCTGATGGGATAATGATCAAATTATTTTTTTATTCAGAACACAAACAAGACACAAACATTTTAGAAAGAATTATGTAATGTTCCAAAGGGGAGAAGCATAAGACAGTGTTTTTCAAAAATAGCAACCTTTTCCCAATAGGAGTATATTTACAGACAACACAATACTTTAGTGTTAGCATCTTAGCTCTATTTTTTGTTGTTAGTACAGACCTGGGCAAACTGCGGCCAGAGGGCCAAATGCGGTCCTCAACCTACTTAAATCACACCCCCAGCATGGTTTAGACTTTAGAGAATAAGTATCCCATTACACTGCAGAACATTATTACCTTCTCTTGGTTAAAACTACTAGAATTCCGAATATTAATCTTAACTTCAGGTATTTTGCTAAGAAAAAAAATGCTAATATTTGCTAGCACATTTCTGTTTACAACAAACTGAGCTTGAATCAAATTTACATATTTACACCAGGCAGAAACATCTCAAAGTTAAATGATCAAAAATTTGATTTCTAGACATTTTAGCAAGTCTAGAATAACGTTTTTTGCAGTGTATATTTTGTTTGTTTGATTGACTTGGATATGAAGCAGGGTTAGACCTAAACCTTAAAATGTATGACCTGTCAATTTATGTCCATCACATAATGTCAGGTGTGTAAATAATTAGCGTGTAAAAAGCCAATAATTGATGAATTAAAGAAGACATATTTATTAGTCTGTTAAAAAATGCTTACATTTTTGCTGCTCAAGACATCATCCACATCCTGATATGAACTCCTCACTTTTTATTCATTCAAAGTTGTATTTTGAGTGTCTCATGTAAGGGGCTACGTTTCTGACGATATTCTTTCTCTCCAAAAAGAAAAAAATCCAGTTTATCTTACAATCCAATTCCTGCCTACAGTACTTCATTCATATTTGTATTTTATTATCAAACAGTGATGCACAACGGGTTCAGCTGTGTTGAGTAGCTACATTGGCACAATACTTGAGTAAATAATACATTATATCTTCTTTTGTGTAACTTTAAAGACTAAAAGAAAACTCCTGGATATTCTATAATCATGTCAACAATCATATACACTGAAAAGCAGGACAACTGACGTATTTGCTAGAAAATCTGTTGTTTAGATCAGAGTGAATACTGTACTTTCCCCTGTGTCTACCCCACTCAAACTGCAGCTCAGCCCTTTTGCTCCATCATGTGTACAAGAGCCAGTAGGCAGGTGGCTCTCGGCTGGACATCTCTCCCCTCTATGTTCCCTCTCCACCCTTGACCAGATCGCAGTGGGTCGGAGCACTCACCATTGAGAGGAGCCGTCGGTGCCGCTAACCTCCAACAGGTCGTAATCGTCCTCCAGCTGAAAGTCAGAGAAAACCAGGGCGATGGTGTCTCCGGGCTCGGCCAGTATAGTCCAGGTGCAGTCGGCGTTGTTGTTGTACTCGCCGGGGTAATTAGGAGTGGTGATCACCCCGCTCTGGCCCCTCAGAGTCCCACCACAACCATCGTCCGCTGGAAAGGGGGAAGAAGTAAATGGGTTACATAAAAGAACAGAAAGAGACTCATAAAAAGTTCTGTCTGTCTGACCCTTTTGGAAAAAAAAATTATTTGCAAGTTGGGAGAGAAGATATGTTAGTATCAGTATTAGCAACGGCCAATATTCACAATATTTAGATAGTTACTATATTAGATAGTATACAAAAATATCAGAGCCAATATTCTTAAAGGAGGTTCCCTGAGTAAATAATACATTATATCGTCTTTAGTGCAACTTTAAAGACTAAGAGAAAACTCCTGGATATTCTATAATCACGTCAACAATCACCCCATACACTAGAAGCAGGACAACTGACGTATTTGCTAGAAAATGACTTGTTTAGATCATAGTGAATACTATGTACTTTCCTTTGTGTCTACCATATGGCTAAATAGCAAGGTTTAGGCTAACCTTTTATGGCAGAGTACACCAATGCCAATTGCCACCTCTTCAAGTGCTCAAAGCAGGGAGCAGTAGAAGAGGCAGAAGAACTTCAAATAAATGTCAATGGCTCCAATGGTGTGACAGCAATATGTGTGGTACACCAGGATACTTTGTAGCAGAATCAAGATTGTGGCCAACCACCTTGGAAAGGATAGGAGTCCTACCAAGTAATATCTCATAGTCAGTCAAGATTGTTAGTAGGGATGGGTGATATATCAGTATTGGTCTGATATTTGGGGGGCGATATTTGGCTCTGATATTTTTAGAAGAGGTTTTCTAGTCTCTCCGTGCACATATACCAGCCTCATATTTGCAATTTTTGAACAGACTAAAGAATTAAAAGTATATTAAAAAAAAAAAAAAACAATTAAGCAAAAAATGTGTTTTTATATTCACACAATAACACCACAATATGTTTTATCTCAGATAAATATAATTTTTTGTAAGTTTTTGATCTTGTGAGTTTTGTTGTGGATTTTAAAGCAGAACCAAGCAACTACAGCAGTAGAGCGCCTCCTACAATTCTCTTCTGCAAATACCAAGCATCAAACCTACAACAGAACTTTTTTCCTTATGTTATTATTATTTTTTTTTTATCAATTTATAGTAAGTAAGTAAGTAAGTAAGTAATTTATTTTCTTTTGTGTCATACACCAAAGGTGCCCAGCCCTCATGGGCTTATAAGACACAATAATAATATTCACAGATGTAGACAGAGATTACACAAATTCAAACATAAAGTGTCCTCTTTCGAAGATTCCAAGCCTTCACTATAAACTGAGCCAAGTGGAACACCTTAGTCTTAAACAAAAACTCCAGTTTATCTTCATCTGACATTTCAAACAAATCAGGACAAGCATCAAGCACTTTGCCATAAAGATCATTCCTTAAATCATCATACCTGGTACAATAAAACAAAAAGTGCAGTTCATTTTCAATTTCATTAAGATCACAGAGACAACATTTCCGCTCCTCCTCAGGGACAGAGTAAAATCGTCCAGTTTCTAGCGCTAAAGGTAAAGTCCCAGATCTGAGCTGAGCACACACTGACCTCTGTGCTCTGGTTAGGTTATGTGTCACATAGAAGTCTGGACCATATTCATGTTTAATTAAGATATATGTCCTTAATTTTGGTTTACTCACAATATCTCTTGTCCATTTACATTTATAAGCTTCAAAAAAAGATAATTTAATTTGTTGAATATTACATCTCAGTTTATTTCTGTAAATGTACTGGAGATCAGCTTTCTCAAATATCTGTTCCATGTATCTGCTCCAGGTGTATCTATTACACAGATCCCAGTTGAAGATGTATTTGGTTAATCTAGAGTCTGACATATTAATAAACCTATTCCACAATCTCACCATGTCTCCAATATATCTGACCTCACACGGTTCCCATCCCATGTCTCCATATAAAGCCAGTTTGGGAGTGTTTCTGTGCACGCCTAGAAAATATTGCAAGGCTCTGCATTGAACTTTCTCACTATAGGGCTGTGTACAGTAACCCCAGACCCCTGCTGCATAGTCTAGGACAGGGCAGACACAGGTTCTGTACAGTTCAGTGTATGTGTTGTAGCCCAGATCACGACAAGACTTCACTTTATTTATGACAGCACCTAATGCTCTACCTGCTGACTCTGATAGGACTTTTATTCCTTCTTCAAAAGTAAGATGTTCATCCAGAATAAATCCTAAATATTTATATTGTTTAGTTAAAGACAGGTTAATAGATCCAAAACAAAATGTAGATGTTGTCAGAGTGTGACTTGACTTTCTAAAATGAATAATTTCAGTTTTATCACAGTTAATCTTTAGCCTCATTTTGATACACCAGGAATAAACAATATTTATCAATTTCTGAAGATCAGGTTCATTCTCCACAATAAGTACAATATCATCTGCATACAATAATATACAGACTTTTAGATCACCGACACTCACCCCCACATCTGCCTCTTTAATCACAGTTACCAAATCATTTCTATATAACGCTAACAGAGTGGGGGATAAGACATCACCCTGCTTTAGACCATATGGTGTTGGAAACCAGCCTGTTCTGTAGTCATTCACCTGAACACAAGATTCTGGAGTTTGATAAATAGCCTTTACTGAGTTGTAAAATTTTCCATCAATTCTTGTTTTTAATAATTGAAAACAAAGTAGTTCGAGATTGACACAGTCAAAAGCTTTCTGGAAGTCTATGAAACAAGCAAAGGTAGACTTTCCTGATTGTTTTCTGGCATTAATTACTGTAACCAAAGAATATATATGATCAATACAAGCTCTTTTTTGTCTAAAGCCAATTTGTTCTTCTGCAAGTATATTACAAGATTCCAAATAACTAACCAACCTCTCATTAAGAACACTTGAATAAAGTTTATAAACATATATATATATATATATATATATATATATATATATATATATATATATATATATATATATTTTTTTTTTTTTTTTTTTTTTTTCAAAAAAGGCAAATAAAAGTACATTAAACATATGTCACAGTGTTTCTCAAATTATAAGTGTAAATTTTCCACCAGGAGGCAGCAGATAGCAGACGTTTACTTCAAATGTGAAGAAAAAACACTTGTAACAATCACACAAACTAACGAAGACATTTAACAAAGTCAAAGTGTCACTTAGATCTGCTTTAAATATAATTATCGGTATTAACAATTATCGGTATCGGCGTCAAAATTTCATATCGGCCCATCCCTGCCACGATCAGAAGAGCTGTGAATCGAGACGACTGGCGAATTGTGGCATCCAACCCTGTACAGGATGGAACACAATGATTATGATTCTTAATTCATATTTTTACTAGAGTGGAGAGCAAGTTTGTGATCTTGTGAGCCTTGCTACAGATTTTAAAAGGCAAATATGAGGTCAAATAGCGAAGATCGATATCAGCTCAAAAAACTGTATCTGCCCAATCCTATTTGCAAGACATACATTCAGCCATCAATCTACGGTAGGATAAGCTAGGAGACCACAGGAGGGGAACTGTAGACAATAACTAAAGTCTTACAATAACGTCTTGTGACAAATTATGGTTCTTTGTAAAGTTTTTGTTGCAGCAACATCTAAAGAAACATATAGAACTACATTTAGAGCATGATCCATTACATCATTTACTCTTCAAGGATCAAAAAAAAAAAAAATACTCCTAAGTACAGAAAAAAACTATAGACTTAAAGACCTCTACCTAAACGCATCTGCAACCTTTTGTGCCACTTGTGTCCTAATGAATGTGTTGCTTAAGATGACTGACAATGAACGCTCACACTTCCACGCTTTTCAACAGCAAACAAAACGTATCAACATACCATGATCACAGCATGTAGAGTGGCAGAGTGATAACAGGTGAGGAAATATGTAAACAGAACAGGAGTGGGGGTAATGGCTGCTGAAGGTCGCCATGATCCATGAGCCCGACAGAGCCTTGAGTCACACAGAAACCTTATGCCAGCACTAAAGTTGATAAAGGAGAGTATTAGGACGAGGATATCAGCTCACGGCTCAGGGCAAAGGGAAGGACATGAGCGCTGTAAAGTGTAATTGTACTGTGCAGTCTGTAGCCACAATGCTAAATAGGATGTTTATATTATGGTAATGCTGGGTGCAGTTACATGTAATCACTACTTACAATAGGAACAGGGTGTGGAGAAGTCTGGACTAAAAGTTAATACCTCTTGAGAGTCCATCTATAGGTTGATATTTTAAGGCTTTGAACAAAAATCAGCATTGCCAAAACAAAACTCTAATGGCGGCCCCGACAGAAGAATTTGCAGACTATTTTGGCTTAAAAGAGCATTGTGCATTTATAAATGGGAAAGATGTCTCTGCTCTTCTATTAATTGGATTCAGAACGCTATATCCATCATTGAACAAGGTTAGACTTATAATCTTAAAAAAAAAAAAAAAATCTACATCTTCACAACTTAAACTAATTAGTAGTTCAATACAAATTGAATGTTCTTTTAACAAGCACCCCAAATATACTCCAAAAATAACTGGAGGAAAACATTGTATTACTTTTAAAAAGCCTTATCTTCAACTTAAGTAATAAATCGACCCATATTTTCCAGACACCATAAAGAATGCATTAAGTTGATGTAAAGATACGTTAGTTCACCCTTGCACGTCACTATTCTAAACTGAGTGCTGACATATGTTATCAATTTGTTTAGACTTTGGGCTGAACAAACAACAATCAGAAGTTTTAATATTTTCTTGACAAGCAACTGTTCAGAAACAATCTTTCTCAAACGTCAATTCCAACTTTACAGCAAGTCTCAACTGATTTGGCGTTCTCTAAAGGGCATAAACACTATTAATAATTAACGTTTTTGACTGCAATTTCTATTTTGCCAAAGGACATTTTTAGCAAATACAAAATTCACAAGCATAATAGCGGGGAGCAAAGCATTTCTTTTTCTGTTCTTTTTGCCATAGGCCAAACAGACAGCCATAGCATCGGAGCGCTACAGTTAGCAGGAGGAAACATGGGCAACTGATGCAACCCACAGCAACATGGGGAGAGTGATTAAATTGTGATTAATGCAGATTTGTTTTAATCAAAGAACTTCTTTCCTTTTAAGACTTGAAGCACTTAATAATAAAGCACGCTGCTAATATGATAATTCCCATGTTCGGGATTGATATCTTCATTATATGGCTTTAGACAATGTGTCCAGATAAGGCGGAAAACAACTGGAACAAAACTACTAAATCCTATCAGATATGGGATCTTACGCAGTATCGCTACTTAGCATAGTTACACCTATATTGAATTGCTGCAAGCAAAAACGGCAACTTGAACCAAATCATATTTAACTCAAATTCTCAAATAGACCGGAAATCTAAATGTTGCTTTGGGCCGTGAACGATACGCTGGTCAGTTGCTAGAAATGAAGTTAGATGCACAATGACAATCATTCACTAATTGTATCCACGATGAAATTCAGAAAGACATACTCATAATAGTATATTGATATAAAAGAACTAACAATGCAAATAGGCCTATTACAATATATTTCATGCTCAAACTGACTTAGTATTCTGAATAAGTATTTTCAGAATGTACTGACTACACCTATAGCTATCTGCCACAAAGACAAGTTTACAGCTTTGTTAGAGTCTTCTCACTCCTTAGGCCAGCAAGAATAGGTGAAGAACCAGGCCCTGTCTATCATCCATCCTAGCTGTCACCGCGGCAACCCCCCAGAGGGAGGGCAAGCGAGCGTACGGACGAGCGGGAACCTGTGAGGTGTGAACTTGAATCGGAGGGAAACCACGACAGAAGGGCTAGTGCAGGGGGTATGGAGGATGACAGCAGCAGGAGGGGGGCCCGCCGTGGACAGGGCAGAGAGAGAGAGAGAGAGAGAGAGAGAGTGAGGTGACAGGTGATTGTTGCACTGGGAGTGACAGGGAGGAGACGGCCCACAGAAGAAAGGATGAGGAAGTAAATTGATATTCCACACAGGACAGTTCTTTCACACTTGAAGAGAAGTCTGGGCGTCCATCCTTTCCCCTCACCTTCTCTACTCGAGACGCTCCTTTTGTTTTGTGCCTGTTTCGGCCCAAGACTTCCATGCCAATAAGAAACTAAAGAGGAGGTCTTTTTTGGAACAGCATGTACTTTGTTTTGCTATGTTTATTACCTGGATTTGAAGTCAGAGGTTTGTTAATAAAACATGTTCATTGGTGAATAACAGTATGAGTCATCATAGCAGATGTAAAAGATAGTCATTATGTTTTTTTTGGTATTAGATGACTGCATAATCAGTTAGGTCAAGGAAAGAAAAAACATGGTGTCTATCATTTTGTAGTATAGCCTTTTGAATACACATCTTTCTCATTATGTCAGTAATCGTGTCATACATTTCCACAAAATAGCCTAAATCACCTCAATTTTGCAGATGAAATTGGCTAAAAGAATATTCTGGATATAGTAGAAAGCTATAAATGACCAGGACACAACATTAGAGGAACTGATTTCAATACTTTTTTTTTTTACTCTAGGTTGTAAATCAAAGAAGCTAACATCTCATTTTGGAAACAAGACAAGCTTTTTTACTACATAGTCTACAGGTTTGATGTGCATTTTCCCCTCATAATCAATTGAATTTGTGGGCTTTTGGGATTAGTTTTGATAAAAAGACATAAGCAAAATGTGGTCTGTTTCACACACAGCATTACCACACAGTAGGTTAAAACAATGGTACATTTTCAAAACATTTAGACAATCTATATGTTATTCTATGAACACAAATGGTTTATAAAGAAAGAAGTACAGATCCATTGTTCCAAAGTGAAATGTGAAGGACAAATAAAAAACTGATTTTTGTTTCCTCACATGGCTTGTATTTGGAGTGACATTAACAATACACTTGTGCCATGAAGGAACACCCAGGTGTACACATTCACTTTTATGAAGCTCCAGGAAACCACAATTAATCACTGAGGAAATTGCTAGTTTCTCAAAACTTGTTGGCGTATAATTTCTTCTGAAGAGGAGGTGTAATAACATACTTAAGTGCCCAAGCAGCTATTCTTTCATTTTTAAGGAAGGAACAAAACGGACCTTGAGGAAAAAACTAAGATTTATGAAACCAATATTGTGTCAATCTTGGCGCTGGATTATCAAGACCTAATCACTCACAAAAATAGATATTTTTTTTCTTTCATATGTTGAAGTACGTGGTTATTGTACTTTTACTAGTTCACAGTTATGTTGTAATGAAGGATTTTTATTTATTTATTTTTTATGACAGAAGGCTTTGTAGTGGGAGTTTCAAACACTTTTTACTACTTTAACAACATTAAAGTCTGTTTTCCAATACTTTAACATTATTATTGTTACAAGGAGAAAGTAATTTGTAGCAAGTTTTAACTAAAAAGAAAAAATGTAACAACAATACACAGATTATACTTGCGATGCAGAAATGTATTATAATAGTAGGCAATAATAAATTAGCACAGACTAAATTATAAAATGTATTTGTTTACCAAACTATGGTTATAATGATGATATGTTTGCAAAAACGTGCGTTCATCAATTTACAACAGAAAAATATAACAATGTAAAGTATCTCAGTAAAACTCTTCTCAGAATTCGTGCTTAATGACCCCAATACCCAAGGCTCTTGAAAATGAGTAAAAGTGACATCAGAGCATCAGGGAGCATCTCAGGGTGGACATGCATGTGAGTGAGTGGGTGGTGACCGTTGGCGAGTGGGACCCAGCCATGTGTGTTCCTATGTGGGCTTCCTGACTCCCGGCCTGGGTGCAGATGGCACTGTGTCTCGCTGCTCTACATGATGGAGATTTTGACACAAACTCTAGTCCACATGGCCACAATGACAACACACGCTACAGTCTAAATTGAGTATTGAATTAGGGGAACATAAATCTATTTAAAGTCTTTTATGCCCTATCAGCATAACAATGTTTCGTGATGTAATTTGGTAACTGTGTCATGTTGCGTTAGAGAAGACACTCTGGCAGGTGTCGCTGCCGCAGGGTGCTCGCTCACTGTGAGGGAAGGACAACTGGCACAAGCACCTGACTGGGAGCACACACATGAGGTCCTGTCAGTGTAAATAAGATATCAGGATAACCACAGAGAGCATGTCCGCCTGTGTGTGGGGTCAACCTCATTACTATGGAGCAGTAGAATAGCAGTAGTAGTAGAAGCTTCTTTTTGCTTGTGTTTCTTGGATTCAATTAAAAGTCAACGTAAATGTTAAGTACAACCTTATATTTAATGGTTCATATTCTAACTTTTCTTCTGTAGGTACGCACGGCAACACAATTAACCAAAATCTAACCTATAATGTCCTTCACAAATAATAAAACTATTTTTCTCTGCGTTAAAACTGTTAATCCTGTAGATTACATTTATCATAAAATATCTTACATGCATCTATTGTATGCATTTATAAGTTCATGATCATATTACATTTTGTCAATTCTCCAAAATGAAGAGTATTTTGGACCAAATATATTATTAAAACCTAAATCAAACGGCTCTTGTTACCATGTTGGCAGCAATCTAGCATTTGTTTATCTTACTATGTAACTGTCTCTGCAGCCAGTAGATGGAGCCAAATGTAAATCCTCTTTTCTCTCGATTAAATGGGTAAATACATAATAATATTCTCTTCATATCAGAAAAAAAAGATTCAATACATTTTATTCACTTAGTTCTGCATTGCTTACCTCTGCAGTAGGGCAGGGGGAAGTCCCAGGCTGCGTTCCCGGCGGAGGTGGCCAAGCAGGAGAGAGTGGTGTGACCCTCTAACACGTAGCCTGGGCTGCAGCTGTAGCGGATTTTGTCCCCTATGTTGAACGTGGACCCCTGCTGGTGCCCGTTCAGCAGCTGTCCGGGATTACCACAAGTGTAACTGGGCAGCGCTACAAGGACAGAAAACACACAGAGATTAGAACAGTGGATCTACTGACACACATGAAGATTTACAGCAAAGTTTTTGCTACTGCTAATCAAGACAACTACAAATGTCATTCCTTTTTCTTGCTCATTGTATTCTCCGTACATGCTTAAAAAAGGTTTTGAAAAGAAAGAAAGGAAACAGGTACAAATATACAAAGTACAAATAATCGCCTGTATTTGTGGCTACTTCTGGTAAATCAATTTTTTTTTGTGCTAACTTTATACAAATCTCCACACATCTGGTCGAATTCAGGGGCCAAATGGCACACTGTGAAAGTCTGGACACAACAGAATCTGGACTCTGGATAAAAATGACTCTCCACAGGAGCTGGACCAGGCTCTGAAGAGGACATAAAACGTCCAACACACTAACAAAACTCACTTTGTGCACACAGCCTGTCTGACAGGTGCTTAATTTCTGTAGAATTTCACTAATAAGTCAGGACCATATGGGATAGTACTTAAATAGTCATAGTTCTTGTGCTCTGTCCAGTGGTAGTTTACTGTGTTTACTACTGTATGTGGGAGAGTGAGTGATAACATTGTTAACAAGAAACTTCACAATACCTGAGTGTACTGCAACTTCAAACAAACTACTTTTATATCTTCAACATTTTTTTCCCACTGTTTTAAGTCTGAAGCTTTTAACTACTTCTGACAAGGCTATATCACTACATTTGTCTAACAGTCAATGATATAAAACTGAGCAAAAACATTAAAAAACACACCCATGTGGTTTACGGTTCAAGCAAGAACTCAGCTTGCACAATAGAAACATCTGAACAACAATGTATTATGTTTATTTACCAAATCTCAACTAAACATGGCAGAGATACCACATAGTTGACTGCCTTTATTCCAAAACATAGCCTTGGTTCATTAAAATGAGTGAACAAAGTAGTACTCCACTCTTGTCTTATTTTATGCAATCGCAGGTTTGCAGATTTGAACCTGGAATGACTCACTTAAAGGCTTAACTTTAGTTTAGTTTTGTGTCAGTTCTCATAAAGTAAACTTAAGATAATTATACGACGACATCATCATTAACATTAAGACAATTTCACAGCAAGAATCCATGCACTCATCTACACAATGTTTTTACATACAGTAAGCTCTAGGTCTGTTCAGTTAAATCCAGTAAGAACAGACTAACTTGTCACTTTTCAGCTCCACTGCTCTGCAACCTTTGTTTTGATCGGCCAAGGCTGCCTTATTACAGCCCCTTTCCATCAAACCAAGATTAGCATCCACACAAGGATCAGCTGCATTAGCATAAAAGCTGCTAGAATGACTGTTTAGAGAGTGGCTTTCATTTATTGTGTCTTTTAAGTGATCAAATTAATGTAGATTGGATAATTATCATAAGAATTATTAGAATAAACAAATAAGTAAAACGGAGCACAAGGTTTGCAAACCATTTACAGAAAATACGCAGCTCTTATTAACCAGAAAGTGGTAACGTTCGTGTTCATTTTGTGTATACCTTAACCTTAATGTGGATAGCACAATGTAGCTCTATTCAAACTGAATAGGCTTTTCAGCTTTTGCTACTTCCGAGGACCTCATGGAAAAAAAAGAAATCTATTTTCTGGAAACGTATTCAGCTTTTAGACAGCTGCCATGGTAACCAGATCATCAATGCTCATTCCTTGACCAGAACATTTAAAGTAAGATCTAACTTCAAGATTAAACAAAAATGTGAAGGACATTATACCTATAAATTGTGCCATGATATTTCATTATTTTAAATCCCCCCTTTTTAATGGTTTTTACAGTATTTTATTTTACATTTACACAGAATGTGAATTTGGTGTATCTGTGTTATGATGTTGCACACCGCGTACCTGGCACTGGCTTCTGGCACGCTAAAATGAAGTCTGCCATAAATTAATACTATTAGTGACACCTGCGATTACCACCAGGGCGAGTCAAAATGTGTGAGGTAGGTGGGCTGAAAAAGGAAGAGGAAAAAATGAAGGATCCTTGATTGTGGGGGAAGAGATGAGCAGGATGACTGATTCCACTGCATTAAAAGTGATAGAGGGCACTGCACTGTCAGATTGGAAATGTGTGTATGTGCTGGCATGTATGCGGTGCAGGGATGTGTATATGCATGTGTGTATTTGAGGTGGTGGGGGGGTTATTCAGCCGCCTCTCTCCATTTCAGGATATTAGTTTGGGCAGTAAATTAAGTCTAATAGTATCATAACCGCCGCAATCCCTCGAACGTGGATCTGCCTGGAGCACTGAACTGACAAATACCTTTTTAAACTCCACTGAGGATCAGCCATTTGGATGTTTTATGACTTTGATGTAAAAATCACTGCTAATAAACTCTCAAAGACAAAAACTTAATAATATGTGCAGTAGATTTTAAGAGACATCACCTTTTTTATGTTTTACTTGCTACTTACTTTTTATACTGTATTTGCACGGGTTTAAAGGGATATAATTTGTTTTTCTGTGTCCACAAATTTAACTTTAATTAAACTGTTGCTTAAAAAAACAAAAAAGGTGTCCATTTGGTGTCTTTGTTCTCCAAACAATTATTCAAAGAAAGAAGAATAAGCCTTAAACATGTTCCTCATCTGGGTTGCCAATTTCTACTAAATCTTCATGGAAGAAAATTCTCACCACCTGAGAGTCGTACTAAACATCTGTATTTGTATTGTCATCTGTTAAAGCAGAACTAAGTGACTTCAGAATTTAAAAAGTACTGTAAACCTATCTCATGTTGCGTTCAGACCGGAAGATGTTTCTAGCTTATATGTTGAGGCGTCCAGCGAATTTGCGGCGTAAAATTGCATCCAGCGCATTGAAATAAGTTTGTTCGGGCGTCTGTTGACACTGGGTAGACTCTTCAACCTGCGGCGGATGCTTTAGCCACCTCACCAGTTGGGCACTGCTGAAGTTTCAAGTGTCAAACGCCCATATCCACCAATGACAGTGCTCTCCTGTGACGTAGTGACATGCTGTTCTCTCACATCAAGGGAAAAGAAGAACTGTTTACTGAAGTCTTTTAATAACTTTCATTAACGAATGATCGCTTATTGTGGGTCTTTTTCCAAAGGCTTGATCGTTCGTTGATCTGTAAAACTGGCGACGTGGCAAAACAAACAATATGAGACATGTTATGGACTGACGATCTATGTGACACTGGAGAAGGACAGAGACAGCAAAAGAACTGCCCGGAGAAGGCGAAAGTTGTGCTATTGTGTAAGCATTTTAAAAAGGCAGCAAGTCTCTATCTCTCTCGCTCCCTTCTCTCTCTCATCGTGATCTGCCTACGTGCAAAAAAAGTGGGTACCCAAAATATTAATTATAATAAACGCATGAAATTGGACACTTTAACACTGTCCGGTCTGAACGCAGCATTAGTTTTGTTTATGATGCATTTTGATCTTTAACCTAGTAAAAATTCCAATCTTTAGCAGTGCCCATGTAAACTGTTTACATGCTAAAGTAGCAAATCTTTGTTTTGGATATATTTTGATAACCTTAAAAAATTCAGACCCATCGTTGTATAAACTAATAGAGATATCGGTTTACATTTTTCACGCTTCAGTTTCAAAATTGTATATTTTATCTGGTTGCACTTCAAATTAACTATTGTATAACCCCTGGTGTACATTGAGTGTGAGTTCAGTCAGGTTCCAATGTTCCCTTGTACATAAACCTCGGAGCAGTGCAAGCGCACGACCGAGAGTTGCGCAAGTGCGCGAAAAGAATCTCTAATGAGTTTATTTTTCCAGGAGGTCGCAGGACTCTGATGCAAATTTCAAGTCATAATATGAGCATTCTCTCATGAATCTATGTGATTCTGCGTGGCTATGAGCAAATACGGAGCGCATGTGACCTTTGCAAGAAACTCGCACTCGAACCGAAGTTGCATCGCATCAGTGTACGGGATGCGTAAGCCATTATCATCAGAGCCATCAGTCTGTCATTAGTTTCAAAGTGTGCGTGTGTGTGTGTTTGGGGGTTCTGACCAAGTTCCGGAACTAAAAGATCCCCCAGCCTCCTTTTCAATGCTCCCCCCTGGCCTGCTGCATGAGCCCTTGGGTGTTTTTCATGGCAGGTCCATAAGTCAAGAGGAAGGCAGGATGTGACACGACTCGTCCCTGGGGCCTAGATGCTTTAAGCACTTCCACTGCTGAAACGGCAAACTGCAACCCTCGTCCATCAATGCATCACCACAACGCCACACACACATACGCACGCACACACTAGACTGAATGAGCGCCGCTGACATGCTTCCCATATCCTATACATGAGCTCTGTCTGCAAATATTCAGACCATCTATCACATCACTAAGCTGTTACATCACCTACTTATACGCCTATTTTTACCATTTTATCATCCCTTGTCATTTATGGTGACCGAAACAGAGGACAGTGGAGGAGATGAAATGGAATGACTGTCCCCTGAACTTTGACCTACACAAGACGAATGTCCTCAGTTTTCTCTTGTTTTTAGATCTGCTTCTCCATTTGTCATCTAGACGATTTAAGTTTTTTTGAGAGGGGAAAAAGTTTAAAAGAAGCCTCAAAAAGTGTCAAAGTGCGAAAGTGCTTCACATGCAGAAAAAACTCAACAACATAAAAACACATAGTTTTACTATATTTTATAAATTGTTCCAGAGTGACAAAGATGTAAAAGTTTTAGAGACAAAAGGTGCAAGTAACTATGTGAAAAGAGTGCTCGGCTGCAACAGTTTTTTTCACGTACTACAGAGCTGTATAAATGAACAATCATCACTGAGTTTGTGTAGTGTATGTGTGCAGCCCACCTCACCGGGGAGTAAAAGTCACGATGAGATGTGGTGATACCGGTGTGACACCAATATGTGACATTAAAGTTGATATGTTCAATCTCAATTATTGACTCACAAAAATCTAACTTTCAGTTCCGTTCTAGTCATACCAGAACAATGCTGTTTGTGATTCCTCAGCCTGCTCCCTTTGCCATATGCTAGTGACATTGTGAGATCGACCCAAACACGCAGGTGCATTAGCTCAATAAGCAGTTTCTGCTTTGTCAAGCAGCAATTCAATCAATGCCTCCAGCTCCCTACACATGGGCCGGACTAAAGCTGGCAACAGCCATCACTTCTGCTTAAGGAGATGGAGCAATGTGCACACTGACCTCGCTCAATTCAGGAAACAAATTCAAGATATAATGCATCTTGTAGCTATTGTCTAGTATCGCTAACAGATGACTTCACCTGACCTACATGTTCCAGCCAAGGAACGTTTTGTGTGTGAAGAAAATATACAAAAAATAAAGCAGCAAAGTTTGAGTTTATGATCTTCACCTCAAAATTGATGTACAATCAGGATTTTCAAGATCTCAATGCATTTCCGCTTATTTATTTAGCAGTTACAGTTTTGGATGGATTTAAATAAAAATACAAATTTAAATCAACCTTTCATTTATGCATAAGGTCTCCAGTTAAAACAGATTTTTTTTTTTATTTATCAATGTAAAAGCTGAACATCATTAAATTGCATTAAATCTACTGTCTTCGGCTTTTCTGGGTCCTCCATGGCATGAAATAGGTGGTGTGTCCTATACAGGTAGGAAAGAGAGGACATGCCACCTTTTTGGTCATTACCATGGCCTTGGATTTGGAGGTGTTGATTTTCACACAAGTCACTTCACACTTGCACTGCCACATGCACTGGTCCAGGTTTTTTGTAGGCATCAAATCATCATCCGCAAACAACAGAAACAAGATCCCGCATGTAGTCTCTAAACTGGGCACCCTCTGATCTCTGATTGCACCTAAAAAATCTGTCCATAAAAAAAACATTAAACTACTGATATAATATTCATTCAAATTCAGTGAATTCTTCATGTGGATAAAAATTCATATAGCCTACTTTTTACCTGCCAATGCACCATACCATTTCTATTGTAGTGTAGAGCATGCAAAGCACGCGTCTGAAATAGGTCCCACACTATATACTATTCACAGATCTGCTCACACCCGGTGCCTACACATGTTGTAAATGCAACAATGAGCTGCATCTATTTCCACAAACACAAACACAGCAGACGCAGTGAAAATGTGGAGTGGCGAGCACTGGGGTGTGAAGGAGAGCTCATACAAAATAGATGGCTGCCGACAATGTCTGCAAAACGGAATAATGTGCCGTTCAGTAACCATTCAGTATATATGGGGCTAAACAAAGAGGGATCACAGCAGTCGAAAGTCTTCAAGGAAAGACAGAAGACGGATAAGACAAGAGGAGCCTTGGCTGTGTCCGTCAAGCTAGCATAACACTAAGGTCCCATTCCAGTTGAAAAATGGTTTAGGATCCTTGTGTAAAGCATGATGAATTCTTCAATGAATAATTTTTATAAAACTAAAACTAGCAATGTAATGGCAGCAGAAAAATGTAGCAATGCTGAAAATTATTTGTCATGTTATGCGTTTACAACTCTTCATTCAGTTGGCCAAGAAGTCAGTTTATCAGTTTGTTGTTGAAAGAAGACTCGAAAAGAAAAATGTACAATTAAATATATATTTTTGTCTTTTAAGGATAGAAGGGAAAATCATTAAACTGATATAGCCTGTTATGCTAATGCTGTAAATGTGCTCAAAACAAGTCTGCATGATTTTGTGGTCCTAAAAATGATAGGATAGGATATCAATCATAAAACAAGGACTTTTTTTTTTTTTGCGTCTAGTCATTCTAGAAACAAAGCAAATCTAAATAATCACGTCTCAAACATTTATCACTGAACAGAGAATCCTGTCCAGAACCTAGCCAAAGGTCTGTGCTGTCCTTTTCTCAAAGGATTTACCAGTATAATACAAAACATCTTCGGTTTAAGCCAATTCTGTGCTAAAAAGCATCATACAATTGGATTTGTGTGGTCTCCTGCATTTTGCCTCACCGTATCAACCCGTCCTCTGTCTCCCACTTTACAGGTTGCCTTGGAAACAGTAGCGGCCCAGTCGAAGAGAGTCAGTGAATGGTGAAGCAGAATTGTGCAGCAGGTTTGTGTGGTAAATGAGCGACATTTCAATACAATATGATTTTTCTGAAAACTGAAATACAAAGCAAAATCTATATTGCACACTGACATTCGACTGTAATAAGTAATGGATGTCATGCTTTAATAAGAAATAAATACTAACTCACAATTTAGTATAGTTTGTTTAGTTCAAAAAGAAATGCCGCTACTTCTAGTTTTAGTCTCGGTTCTGTTAAACTCATGGAAAGAAAGTGTAAAATGCACAGAGAAGTTTAGAATTGGTGGAACTAAAAACCAGTGTTTTGCCAAGTTGTCTTACAACTGTGTATCTTTAATCTTAACCATTACCTAAACCCTTCTCCAAAGCTTACTCATTCCTCTAAACTTAATCTGCTGTGGGGCTTGGTAGGAAATCTCGGTGGGTAGAGAGAATTGGCAGAACACAAATGCATCCCAGCCCACTTAAAGCACTGGTTCTGGCATTCTAGTCTGATACATAATGGAAACTATCCAACAAACCATGATTGGGATTCTTTTGCTCCATGATAGGTACTTTTTTTGCTTTAACCAATGAAGTGGGGTACAAACATGAGTGTCAGAGATTTCTGTGTTGTAAACTTACAAAATAAGCACGCATTAAGAAACTCTAAGTTAATACAGCATGCATACAGTTTGCTATTTCAACTCAAGTTGGTTCTGCGCTACCACACTACTCCATTTCTTTTCACTGAGCCTATATTACTTCCTGGTTTTCGGGAACTATCTGCAGTTCTGCAATATCTGGCCTAGCAGCTAGACTTGCAACCTGAGATTGTGTGTGTGTGCGTATTTACATGCCCAAGACAAAATATGCTAATCAAGTTAAAAGTGTGTTAATCAATGGATTTAAGTTTAAGGAGTTGGCTCAGATTTCTTTGACAAAAAGTGTGAACTATCATAAAGAAGTCAGATTTCCCATAAGAGATATAACTGTGACATCAATCCAAAAATCAGACTTTTTTGTGTGCCCCTAAACATACAGTAGCTAATACTGTATATCCAGGTAGCAGAAACTTTACAAGTGATGGAAAGCTTGATGGATACTTCAGTTACCACTTAGAAACATAATTACAGACACAGTGAAGAGATTATGCCTTTTTCATTGTGCAATTACATAACCACCTAACATTGTCTGTTTTCGTTAGCCACGGAGTTTAGCATGCCTTCACTAATTCTCCTTGGGTTAGTTGTTTGAATGATGCCTCAGTACAAACGCACACGGTAAAGATTAATCAATATGTTTATTTAACCTTGCCATTCCCTCCTAATACGTCATTCTGCCTCTGCGCGTCTGCTTCTGTCACCTCTCAGGCGAAGGGCGCTGAATCTCATTTCCACATGCTTATGTTGTGTGATGCTTTGATTCATGGGTTGTCATTGGATGTGACTTCTGATTACTGCCGGCATGTTCGTTCACTTATTCATTCATTTATTACACTCCATTGATGGTTAGAAGCTATTGTGCAGGCACTGAAAGGAGTGCCATTGCATTGCATTTATATGGTTGTCGTGTCTTTCTTGCATAGAATAAATAATTTTAATTGTGTAGCTGCGTAGAAAGTAAATGGACGGTAATAGCATGTAGTGTTATCAAAGAAAAGCACGATCATGATGTCGCAAAGGCCCATTTGTCAAAACAAGATGACAGTGGCAAGCTATGTATACATGGAAATTGCTCAATTAGAGTTTATTATTTCAAAGATGAAACAATTATTTGCATAAAGGTGTGAGCTTTCACATTTAATGATTGAGATTGGGTCAGTTATAACAAAAGACTAATCTAGTACTTTAATGTGCATCATAATTATAAGATAAAATGCAATTTGAATGTTCGCAGTTAACAATTATTGTGTGATGATGATAGGTTTATTTATTATTATAGCACATTTACACAGACAGATGTCATCCAAAATACTTCACACATAGCACCCCCTCAGTCATATAGTATAATAAATTAGTCCATCGATTTGACCTCAACACAGTAAAAAAAAAAAAAAGTCAATAGGTGAAACTTGAAACTTTATGTAGTTTGACAATGTGAGTTAGGTTTCCAAGATTTTTCTGTTGAGTGCTAACTAAGTATTACGTATGATGACTCACATACTGTATACGTTTGAACAACTTCAAGGCAAAAACTGTACTCACGTTTGAGCCACAAGGAGGAGCGTCCTTGTCACATGAATCTTCAACTTTCTGTTTATTTCTGTGAATATTTTGGCCATGTCCCTTTCTAGATAAGTTTTAGTTTTTTCTTGCCATTATCAAATTGTTTCTGTAAATAAACACAGTTAAACCTCCTAAAAACAAGCTTATAATGTGAGCATTCAGTGGATGTAGTGGAAATACAATGTGGCCTTTGCGCATATATTTTAAATTTACTAGATAATGTGGTCTGCATGATTTTTGTAATAGTTAAATATCTTTTCCCCTTTCAAAAAACTACAAACTTTGCATAATCTGAACTTGAATTACTGCGCTAACATGTTAGTGAATGTTTGAACAATATTCAATTGTACATTTTTAATCAGTGAATACAAAATCATCTCTAAAAACAAATAACTTGCAGGAAAGTACACTATATATTTTTTTTTCTTGTTTTTTCTCACATAGTCAAGTTTGACTTTTTTTTTTACAGCGCACATGTTAGGGAATGTTTTGAATTCTATTTCAGTCAGCTGGTCATTATGTTTTGATTTTATTTTTTTTAAATATGTGAAGAATTGTAATGTAAAAACACAATGTAGATAAAACAGCAATCACAATGACTCCAAAAAAACAAACAAACAGGCAAATAGATAATTTACAAAACTGGTGATTGTTGTCTTGTTCAAAGACCAAACAAAATCCCATTTCAAACTGAACTTGCCTTTAGCACTCAAAGAGTTGGCTCATTGAGGCTAAACTTTCCACGCAGATGCGAAAAGGAGTGAATAAAGCTCTTTCTAAGTGGAGTTTGCATGTTCTCCCCGTGTCTGCGTAGGTTTCCTCCGGGTACTCCGGTTTCCTCCTACAACTAAAAACATGTCCATTAATGCCTCCCCTGACCCTTTCCCCAGGGTTCCCCTGCAAAAGAGATTCTGAATCTCAGTGGGACTTCCCTGGTTAAATAAAGGTCAATTAAATTAAAATTAAATAATTAAATTCTCCATTTCATTAATGCACAGTTCTGGAAAAAGAGTGAAACGCCAGAAGAACACCAGTTGATTAAAAGTCATTGTATGTGTGTTTGTTTTCTGCTGTTTCAATACAAAGGACAGGCTAATGTTTAAATTTGGTCTTCAAGTCTTGGTCTTTCAAGTCCAAATCTTGATACAATATGAACAATTATCATAACTGGCAACAAGTAAGTTAAGATAAACGTGAATTTATTTAAAGTGACATTACATAACCTACAAGTCAACTGCATAATTCTAGGGAGAACTTGAAAATTTAGCTCACAGTCAAACTAAATACATTAAGTTAAAAAAACAAAAACATTTTAACAAGTCTATTTTTTTATTTAAAGGTCACATAGCAGTTAACTACAAGCATCAACTCAAGTTTAGTGTGTTTGGCAAAGATGCAGTAGCCTATGTACGGTACAGTCTATATGTATTTTTTCCATGGATTTTTTTTTGTTGTTGTTACCTAAAAACCTGCTGGAAAAATTTTGACGGTGCTGTTTAATAATGTCTGATACTTGCCAAACTCACATTAATCATGTCTCACCCATTGCAATGACAAGTAGCATTTGGCCAATTTACTGAACAGTAGTTATGCCGGGATGAGTCATGCAGTCCTGAAATCCATTATATCGGCTGGTTCCAGTACGTTGCTAATCCCTTAACTGCAATATGGATTTTTTTTTACCCCCTCACTCACTATTATCTCTATGAAGTAATCCATTCTAAACAGCCTCTTTACTAGTTCTATATAAAACATATAATCATTTTACAAAGAAAATGTCTTGTCTTCTACACCCTCTAGTGCTTTGAATCAGACAGACAAGACCCAGAAAGGGATTTCTTTGTGGATTACTTTTTCATATCCGTTCAAATCCCGTACAGCGTTCCCCAAGCTAGACATGTCTTTTGATTCCAGACCAATAGGGTTTTTTAGTTCCCTAAAGATGTTACCCTTCTATAGACTTTTCCGTCCTTCGATGCAATTGGAAAAAAAAAAAAAGTCACACGACATGTTAAAACATTTAGTCATGAAGGGAATACTGTGTTCACATGCATTATTTAAATAAAATTACAGCGTTGCAAATCCATATGTTGTTACTGGGGAAGTGGGTGTGAAAAAGGCATAGTGCCCCGAGGTGGTAACATCGTGAGTTATTTTAGAGTAATCCAACAAAAGCTCATAAATAAGTCATGTAATCACGGCTTACTCACTCAACATACGTGCATATGTGAGAACGCGGGGCAGAAGGGTGACAAAGAGGCATGATGCAGGCAGAGCCCACTCACTGAATCAAGGGGCAGATGTCTGTTATTATCACGGCCATGCGCAGTCAAAGATATTAGAGGTTTACCACATTATATGATATGAGGTCACAAATGACAAGATAGACACCCAGAAAAGAGTAAATAGACATGCAAACGCGATAGGAAGGTCAAAGTTTCTAATGCAGTTTTCTCTAACTACACTAGCACTCATATACACATTTTACTCATGTTTTACTTCTTACATTTGTACTTTCTACTCCCTATATTTTTAGAACAGGTTAGATACTTTATAAACACTTTTTTTTTCTTTTAAACCACTACAGAGCTACAGTGCTGTTGTGTATCAGAGCTTTGTGAACAAATTAACAACTGAAAGTTGCCAACATTTTTTATAATTTCCAACAATTACATATTTATCACGATAAAAGTCACAATCATTATGTATAATTTACTGTAACATCCAACTCATGCTCCAAAACATTACAAACCAACTTGGTGCACTGCAAAAAAAAAGAATTTCTATATTGGGTAAATGTCTTAGAATCTGGATTTAAATCTTTATTTTTTTGTATTTTTCTGGTTAAGATGGGTTTCCTTGAAAGACTCCATGACTTATTTCAATGTGTTTCTTGCCTTGTTTCAATAAATGTGTTCTTGAAGTAAGATATTTTTTACTCCCCCCTGTGGCAAATTTGATTTAAGCTCAAATCTCTTGAAAACATCATAAATGTCTTGAAACAAGTGAAATAAGCTGACAAATAACTTTTGGCAGGGTGATGCTTTTTCCTTTTTTTTTTTTTTAAGTAAATTTACACACATTTACTTTTATACTTTTACTCAAGTAAAGAGGTTTCAGCAGAGTCGTTTTTTACACAAGAAGTGAACTTTACTACTTTTGTCATCTCTGGATTTAGTTTTGTTTGTTTGTTTTTTAATAAATAACTAAATAAATCTTTTAATAGTTTGTCACAGGTTTTTTCCAGACTTAATTCTCCTGGACTCCCATGTTTGGAGTGACAAACTAAAAGGCTTATAAAGTAGTCTGAATTAGTAAACATTCTGGGAAATCTGCCATTTTATGCATTATCATATTTGTCCAACACTCAACAGAATTGTAATTTTGTGATTGCAGTACAATCCGTGGTGTGTTCCAGATACTATTGTGGCTCAGATAATAGCTTTGTGGATAAATAGTGAGAAACTATTCACACTACATTGCAGATAATCTGTTCATTTATTTCCTCTTTTTAAACCCACCTATCGTCAGAAAAGACACAATGTGGTAATAATGAATAGAGTTTTAGTGGTCCTTTTTGTTCATGTTGATGGTGCACTAGGTTGAGCTTGTTTCCATGGAGATATTACTACTTGCCTGGAATATTGCTCAGTTCCTTAAAACGTACAGATATTTATTTCTTCTTTTTTTTTCCTAGTAACAACATTATCTTTTTCCAGAGCAGCAAATATTGTTCAGATAAAACACATTTAAAAGTCCTGTGTCTTTCATAAATACTGACTATAACTTCTCCATTTGACACTACACTTCCAGACATGTATTTGCCTCATTACACTAAATTGGAAGCTCACAATTAAGACCTCAAATAGAGCACACGGCATTGCCAAACCAGGGGTGAGAGACAAACACAAAAACAAACAGGTGTGCCTTCTCCTTCTGCTCTGGTGGCAGAAAAGCGACATGCGTGAAAGAAACACAAATCAAAACAAGGGAAAACACAAATCAGCTAAAAGCTCTGCTACGGAGAAGAGATTCGTCCACTTCCAAGTGGTATGGGTACGGAGGTTTATTCCTCGGTGACACCTCCCTGTTGTCTCTGGCTCCATAGTAAATCAAAGTGAAATGGCCTCCTCCGCCTCCTCCTCCTCTGCTCCTGATGCTAGTGCACAGCAAACATTGATTCTATATGAGAGGAGGAGACCTGCGCAAACACAGCTGACCCGTGTGATGGAGTTGTGCAGATATTGCCTGTAGGTTTTTTTTCTTGTGTGTGTGCAGGACATTAGATTTATTCAACCGCATCACTTCTGCTGAATGCATCTGGTATATAACAGTATTTTAATGTAGGCAAGTTTAAACAAGGTTGTAGTGTTTACTCAAACTAGACAAAGTGGGAGATGGTTGAAGCCTATCCTTGTATATATAGCATAGCACACTACATTTGCAGCGTTCTCACAGGCAGAGTTTACATTAACCGGCACCAAACGCTGGTAAAATGTGCCGATGACTGGAAAAATAAAAGAGGTCCGCGGTCCGATTGACTGGCAGAAATAATGGGTTAATAGAGAAATAATTTAAAAAAAAATTAGGACTAAAACATGATTAGGCTATTTAATTATAATTCCACATTTGTTCATTCTGTGGCCGGTCCCTGCGTTGTTCGGGTTCAGAGACTGGCGCTGATACACATGACACTGGTGCTGTTCACAGATGATTGACAGCGCTCCAGAGAAGTGAGCGCAAGTGCAGCATAGTACATGTTTTTTTCCACTCAACTCAAAGACAAAATGTTTTACTCACATGTGAATGTGAAGGTAAGAGTTTTTGTGCGCGTAAATGAAAGTGAGTGGAGAAAAAAAAAAGAAAATAGAGAGAAATGCGGGAAAGCGCCTAGTAGATTTGATTATCAGTGGAACAGACAAGTGTTGTTGCTGGAGACACGCATAAGCAGGTAAAACATTTCACACGTGAACCCATCAGTACGTGCCTTTACTGTCACTAAAATTTCACACTGAAATCTCTGGTTTAAAAGTGTGCTGCACAGTCCCAGTGGTCTGGGCTCTCGTCAGATATGTACACAGGGGTGAACACTGGCTTGACTCGGGTTCTATGTGTGCCTTGTCCCAGGCTCCTGCCTAAAAACCCACAAGGATCACACGAGCTTGGCTCTGGTTCAGTGCACAAAGGCATGAATCAAAGCGCGTCTCATCATTATGATAAGTAAAAGTGAAAGATACTTCTTTAACAAAGACTCTTTTTATTTTTTAAATATAGACTTTAAGGCAGGCAAAAGCACGCAGCCTCCTGCCATGTGCAGTTCTTTGTTTCCAGACCCTGCCGGTCAAAGTGAAAAAACTCTGCACAGAGGTAAATTCTTCCAGTTCAAGTAGTCCTCCTGACCAAAGTAATGCTTGAGATCTAGAAATAGGCTCCCCACTGCTCCTGGCAGGTTGTGCCAGCAGGGTGTTTATGACTACTTTTGAACTATTTTCTGCTCTTTAAACAAATGTAAATATGCCAGATTATAGCCTTAGGTAAATGTCGTGCTGCAGACACCCTGCAGGCTGATGTTACAGAAAATAAAACATATACTATTTACAGAGACAACACGAGTGACTAAAGACGAGAATATTGAGGTTGCATGCTTTTACTGCCAGAAAGAAAAACATTCACGGTGCACATTTTCAACCTTCACTAAGAGTAGAATAAAAATAATAATAATACAAAAAAAGTCTGTGTGAAAGTTCTTCTTACAGTAGCTTCGGTTACGCGGGATAAAAAAAAAAACTGCTGAAATGGTTGAAAAATGAATTGAACAGTGAGGGTCAAAGAGGTCGATTAAAAAACAGTAATTTAAGATAGTGACAGTAAAAATATATGTACAGCATATGCAAGGTATATTTAATTTACAAATGGGAAGAATTCTGTAAACAGCAATATAGAAACAAAGTAAACATGATAAAATTCCAAATGCAGCTACAGAATTTTTGTCTTTCTCTGCCCCCACATTCGGAGCTATGATTAATATCCAAGAGCACAAGCACAACTCCTCCCTCAAGCAAATAAATGTACATTGACCTCTGACCTGGAAGTGGCCAGCATGTAAATATCCTGGGTCAATACAGTCTGGCAGGGATGAGTGGAAGGAATCGCCCATGTCTGATCGATGAAAAGACTGATGGATGGCATGGAATTAGTGGAGCCTGGTAAATAGAAGCTTGATTAAAACACTGTGCATTTAGGTGGCGCTTTGTTCATATCAATTAGGACAATGAGATAAAGAGCAGTGGTTACTGTTCATAAACGCTTGGGCATCTATTATGGATGAGAACATGCATGCTCAGCAATCTAAATGATGAATGAAACCTCATAACATGATAATGATGAATGTGTTACTGCAACTGTGTATTCAAAATAGAATTAGGTTAGCAAAATGAGGGATATAAGAAAGATTGTTCTGCAAGAAAGTAACAAAAGTGATTGTGGAGGTTTCACTCAGATACATATAATTCTGGTAAAGACGTCTTCTGTGTTGGTACTATGTGTATTCTTACTATACAAATCTCACATGGTGAATAATAAAGGGCTGGTAACATAATAAAGCGGGTAACAATACAATTCATTGTTGAGTGAAAATTAAAATTCTATGATATTAACTAGATTTTGCGATTGCAAAGTTAAATGATTAATCGCAACTAATCAATTATTAAAATGATCACAGTCAACTAATTTGGTAATCATTACGAGAGGCTTAATAAACGTAATTTTAGACTGTGGCCTGCTTTCCACCAGAAAAGTTACATATTGCTTCTTTCTGCAAAAGTTTACTGTTGCAGCAAAGGAGCAAGTGCCTATTGAAACTGCAAGGGTCAATAAATGGAAAATTTGACACTTCCTCGGCTACAGTCCAATTTATACACTGTGAAATTGCATTGTTGCGTAAATGCCTCGGAAAAGGTTGCTCACAAACTCCAGTGCTATTAAATTTTAAAACATATGGGCCCTCTTAAATGCCATCTATTACTATATTGTCATAAAACATGCATGAAACGTGCAGTAGAATTTCCGCAAACATATGACAGCAGCAGCAGCAGCTCGCCCACAGAGCTGCCAGTGGCCTGCCCCCTGCTGAGTGTTTGTCATCATGTAAACATTGAACCCCACCACGCAATCGATCATGATAGCCCTGGCTAACCGTGACATTCTCTCTCCTGTGTTCATTTACCAGTTACTTTTACTTTCCATGACACGGAATACAAGAGCTTTAGAACTGAAGTGGATGAGAGTTAAGTCCAGATATACGCATATTTAACCTAGCTGATGTTTCCGTTATTGTTTCGTTACAAAGAAATGGTAGGTAATCCATTTCTTATTACATGTCGGCCAGCTTGTCTCCAAGATGCCCCCTTTTTCAGCCTCCTTGTGTCGAAGTTTAGCCAGGTTTGGATATCGAAAACTTATGCAAACTATTGAGTATTAAGTCCAAGGCTGATGGTGAATAAAAATAAGGTCTGATCAATATGGATTTTTGGGAACTGATACCGATCCCAAAAAAGAGGAGGCTGGGGATGCCAGATAACTGATGTAACAGTCGATTATTAGATAGAAAAAACACTTTATTAATAGCAGGTGATTAAAAAAACTCTGTTTGGCTTTAGTGATTTTAATTTGGGTTTATTTAGGTCACATTTAGTGTTACTTTGCCTTTTTTGAGTGACTTTAAAGCCACTCAAAATTCATGCTTGTAACGATTTAAAGATACGTTTACTGTTGTGATTCGAGCTTTAGAGCGATCCCATGGGAACACAGGAGTTGTCAGTGCTCTTGATATAGTTATTTTATCTTCAACGAGGACTTTAATTTCACCAACATTTTTTTGGTGCATGCTCTTCTTGAGCTCCTCAGGGCTACACAGCCCTGCGGAGAGGAGACAGCGGGCGAGGGGTCTGTGGCAACTTTCGAAGGCGGACTGGGGCGGAGCTGCATGTAGTAGGATCAGCGTGTAACACACAATAAAGCGTTCTGTATTTTGACTGCAAGTCATGTATTCTCATTTCTTCACCTCACTACAATTATGAGTGTCTGTCACCTCCTTGGAGACAGCAGCATTTTGTGGGACTATTCAGTGGGTTTGTGGGTTTACACAGAACTAGTCTGCTCATTCTAAGCCAATTCACTGCAGCAATTATTCTCTAAATAATTAGGGGACGGGATCAAGACCTGCATTGGGCTAAAAAATACCATCAACAGTGACACCGATATCATTTTGAAAAAGACCGCCCAGCTCTACGTTTAAGTGCAGTCTGGCAACAAACAACTCCACAGATAAATATAATCACTGCACTAAATATTGTTCTGAAAGCTGATTGAATAGAATAGTTTTATTCTGGAAGACCTAAGCTTTAAAATTAGGTATAACATGCCCAGAATATCTACGATTTATCAGCCAGATTTTGGCCTTTAAGTGCTCACATCAGCCAATACTACCAGCCAACTGATATATTGATCGAGCCTTAGATAAATTCTTCCTTTAAAACTCTATGGCTCATTGGTACAATACTTACGTTTCCCTAACATTTACAGAGACAACAAACATATAAATAGGTAAAATAATGTAATTCCACAAACTCTTTACAACACAATCCATATCAATATTGATATCGATATCAATGTTTAATAAAACAAGGAACATCATGAGCTGATAAAATTATTAAGAAAATGTAGTAGCAACATGTGTGCTAGTCTAACATACATAGTTAGTATACAAAAGTTCATTAGCTGGAAAGAATATGAACTCAGTTTACCTTTCTATTTCAAATCATATTTTGATGTTTTTATTTGTTCTATCAAGATTAAAATTAAATTAATCAATCAATAAACCAATTAGATGAGCCAAGCTACTGAAGAACTGACAACTACCTTCACCACTCTCTCCTCTCATCTTTCTAACCTCTTAAAAAGGGTCTGGTCTCCTGCTATCAATTACCTAAGTGTAAGAGGACTAATTCTACCAAGCGCCTCGGGTATTGAGCCTGTCTCGAGTGAATTTCAAGTGTCAAACTCATGCAGCTTTGAAGTGGACCTGACAATTAGAGATGATCCAAGCTCCTTCAAAAAAAACCTCAAATCACAGTAAAAAATGGTGCTAAAAGTTTTATATCCCAAACATTTTGTACAAGCACAAAGTGTTGGGAAAGTTCTCCGCCTCTTTCCAACCGCAAACAATGTGACGTTAATCCTTGTACAAAACAGACACTAATCCACATAAAACAGGGATTGAGTGTGCACAAAACCAAAATAGAGGAAGAAAAAGAGGGAAGGATAAGGAACTAGCGAGCTCATAGACATAACTTGTGGCAAAATATTTATAATAATAATCCGAACTGCTGACAAACATAGCTTTAAAATAATGAGACATGGAAAAGAACAGCATGGTTGTCATAAAATAAAAAATAAAAAAACTGAATGAACCTTTACCGCACATGATTATAAATACAAAAAAACACATACATAGTGCTTACTTTTATTATAATAAGCCACATGTGCCACATTATTATATAGAGCAGAGAGGGGTGACTTTTTTAACAGGATTAATAAACCCTTTTAAAACCAAATTAAGTAAAATCCTTGCACTTTGAGTTGTGGCAAAATATTTTGTTAGATAAAATCAATCATGTTTTAACTTTTCTGTTGTGTTTTTTTTCCTTGCACCATTGTGTACAACTATTCTGAGAACTCAATACAAACAAACGCTCTTGTTTACTGTATTATTGCCATTAGTTGTATTTATCTTGTATAAGCTCTTTGTGTTGCCGTTACATATCAAGCAAATGTTAGCAAATGGATTGCTTGATTAAAAAAATAATAATAATAAAAAAAATAATATATATACCACCATGTATGAGACTTCCCAAATCTCGTCTGGAGCAAGCAAACCAAGAGAAGAAGAATCATCCTAACAAAGCGCTGCGAAAAGATCAAAAAGTGATGCTGGCCAACGCCGGGCAAAGGACCCGAGTAACACTTGGGTAAGCTTGTGAGATACCTCCATCTAAGGATATCGCATTTGCAAACATTGACAAAAACATAGTGACTTAGCTTTACTCTGTCAGTCGTTTGTCCTGGTAAGGTTTATGTTTTACTGTAACAAATTGCCGACACACATTCAGTATTGAGTTTATTACAAATTATTTATGGAAAGAGCAGATTTTTTTACACAAAAACTGAGCTGTCTCTCAAATATTGAAAAAAAAAAAAATCTATTTAACTTTTAGAGTTTGCCAATTAGTCAATTAATCAAACATAATTAAAAAGTCAGCATTTACATTTTAACTTTGTTTTCTTAACAAATACAACACTTTTAAGCCACTTAAAACAACAACTGTGATACTATTATTCAAAAACTTTGCCACTCAGGCAATGCACCTTTTACTTGATTCCTAAACATACTTCTTTAATAAAACACATGAGTGTAAGACCATCAAAATTAACCAAGAATTGCAACATAAATTTGCAACATTGTGCACAGTATCTGTTTTGCCAAAAGGTCTAACCTCAAAATGTCTTAGTGTGCCATGAAATATTTTAAACCCCCAAAAAATACAGCAAGTCAAAAAGGGAACAACATTGGAATAACTGAAATACAGTACAAGTATATCTAGATGGAGGCTGCTCTGTTGTCTCAGCTGTCACTGAAAACAAGACACTTCCTATAAGCGACCCTTCACCTTTGCTTACCCAACAGCAGCTGATGGGGGTTGTCTTAGGAAGAACTTAATTACATCAAAGTCTCCAATCCAGAAGGCTGCACAGATGACATTTACAAGAGGCCAACCGAGCCACTTAATTACACAGTTTGATAAAGTAGCAAAATCGCCTTGCCAGCCTGGTACAGCGCACAAAAACAGGCCAAGAACAGCGACTAGAGCAACCTTTCGGACCAGTCAAACCCAATGTGTTCCTGTTGACATTTTCTGCAGCCGGCACCTAATAACCGAGTGCCTATGCCAAATGAGCGGAGTGAACAAGACTGCTCCCTGTTACTTATTGAGCAGATGAGCTCACGGCTTAAAAATGCATGAAGATGGGGAGGAATGACTTCAGTGCACAGAAGGCATGGCGTTGTTTGCTTCCAGGAGGATTCTGCAATAAAACCTGTATTAGTCAACTCCCCTTTGCAATACTTTGTAAGAGGTTTAACTAAAAAACACATCCTTGAATCTAGGGTTGACAAATCTCTATGAAAAAGTGCCTGGTACCACTTACAAATCCAGTTTGAAATGTGTGCCATGCTAGTATAAAACAAAACAAGAGTTGTGTTTTCCACTTACCTATTAAAAGAAGCGATTTCAACCTCAAATCAAAATATACTGTATACTTTCCTGTCACGATTTTCTTCTGCCATTTGTGTTTGAATAGGCTCTGAGCAGACTTTTATTGTAAAGAATATCACAATAGAAGTCTGTGCAGTTCTTTTGTCACCCAAGTAGGTTCAATAGCAAAAGAAAATTGAACTCTGCAACTGGGCAAACCACTTAAAAAAGAATGCATTTTCATGCAACTTATTCACTTTATTCGACTGAAAAGTGTGAGTCAATGTCTTACACCTGTCTGAATGAGCTGAATAAGGCAATATGGCATGTATTTTTTTTTATTTTATCATAATATAAGTGATTATACTGGTTGACAATAAAATATGTATATATATCTTGACTTTTTGGCGTCTAAGTTGTTCATTTCAAATACAATCCACCAGAGAGTTGAATCTTAAGACTGATAATTTTATGTAAAGTTTTATTGTATTGTTATGGTTGGGTCCAGAAATGTCCAACCTGGTGCATTAAAAAGCTAAATATGGCCTATTTGCAGTTATTCAAACTTAAGTCACAGCTGTGAGTTCTAACTCCTGCTCATGTCTAATTTTTGTTATTAACTGTGTTGGTGTCCTGTGCAGACTCAGAGCCTTGGTGTATATGTTGCTCATGTGCGAGTCTTTAGAGTGATTAAACAGAGAATGTAGCATTTAGAAATAATCTTTATCTCCCTCCCTCACAAGAGAAAGGACAATCAGCTTCAGTACACATGCAATTATTCCAAATTGTACCTAATACACATCTCTATCACTGCATGTATGATGTTGCTGGCCTTACTTAAGCTATATATTTCGTTGTTTATGCCCCTACATATGTTTTCTTTTGCAATGTATTAATAGACATATCATAAATGGGACTTGTAATGGAAAACCCGTTGAAGCTGGATGGTAGCATGAATTATTTACATCCCACAGAACCAAATCAAATAGAGTTGACTTTTCTCTCTTTTTATGTGGGCTGTCTTCTTATGCTGATGTCTTCCTTGGCTGTCTGGGTTTGTGCCCTTGTGTTTGTTGGGATGCAGAGAGGGTAGGGCTTGTCAGTGGGCTACTGCCTGTCAGTCGTCTAACAGTGGGAGCTTACAGAGCCTTTCAGCGAAGACAGACATGGAAGAGGAGCACTGACTCTATGGACCTTATATAAAAAAACACACACACAAACTAGCGAAGCTCTGTTGGTGGCTTCGTCTGTCACATTCTGTCACATCGCTTGTACCTCATTTGTTTTGACAGAGAACAGTTAGACAGCATACATGTGGGTCATATAAACACAAGCAGACTCTAACAGTCAGAAGATCAAAATGATTTTTACGAGGTCTTGTTTTGTTTCTCGCAAAAACAGATGTTTCTTAGAACATTTAGCACAATAATATTCTGTTATCTTTTGCAAAAAACAGACGTTGGTTAATGAGATTTGGAAAAGTAGGCCTATGTATTTTTACCAACGAAGATGTGGCTTCTGAACAAGAAGAGTTTTACAAGAGTAAATAAAGTAATATGAGAAATCACTACAAGTAACCATCTACTTTTTTCTCTTAATGACACTGCCATGTTTTTACTAGTTAACTGAATATGAGATTAAAAGTGGTACTATTAAATCGCATATCATTATGATTTGTCATAGAAAGTATAAATACAAAATAAGTATAAATGTGCACACACTGCAGCTGATTCACTTCTCAAAAGCAGACACAAATTCTGGCTAATTGCTACAATTTCAGTCTGATCACTTTAACAATGTAAGCACAAACTGTAGACAAGAAAATGACAAGGGAGGCAGAAGCAGCACTTAAGCTTAAATTGTCTGAAAACAACAACAACAAAAATACACTAATAAGAGCTACCTTTATTGTCTATAATTACTAGATTATTTTTATCATGATACTGTCATGCTCGAAATTATGTATTTCACGTTTAACTGATACCAATTGTAATGATGTCAATATTGTTCCCAAAGGACTTCAATAGCAAAATGAAAGAGATTACTGTATACAACATACAGCATTTTTGTAGTTATCATGGCTGTATGTCTTCTTCAAGATACTTCAGTCAGGAAAAGCACGTTTGTTTGTTTGTTTGTTTGTAGGTTTTAATATCATTTATTTAACATGCATAACAATTAACATTAAATACAAATTTAATGGTTCAAGCAAAGACAAAAAAAACAAAAACAAATGCATGGTGTCTACTTGATATTTCCAGTGCAGCTTTATTCAGTACAATCCACTCTTACAGTACAATACATGCATGTCCTGTGCTCTCTCTGAGTTTAATGAAAAACGCCTTCCAATAAAACCAATGTATCTGAGCATTCTTATTCCATTATGCGTTCTGACCTTGTGCTCTAGATGCGTAACCACTTTTATTCCTCAAGAGCGTTTGAAACTGTAAAGCAGGATGTTTTTCATTTTTTATTCTTTTATTACCCTTTAGAGCATTACAGCTAGCGAACCATTCTGACCGCAGCCATAGCCCTTTCTCTCCACTGTTCACCCAGAAAACAAATAGACAGCAAAATCCAACCAAAAATGATTATGCAATGCAGTTCTGCTCATAGGAGACCTGTTCGGTGATCTGCAGGCCAATTCAAACTGTCAAAAACACTTTACATCTGCACAAAGAATGAAAAATTATAACCCACCACTGAATATCCCTGGCTTGAAATTTTGCACAATGCACCAGTCCTTTAAAAGAATTATAATGCATGATTAGCCCTGAGTTTACTGCTATAAGATTTTACTCAGCTCACTCTCCCAAACTGTGTCCCAAGAATTTATATTGATCGGAAGGTAATTCCACCGTTTATGGCTGATATGAGATGGCACTGTGCGGGAGAACCATCCTTACGGGAAATCATGGGTAGAAATAAATGCTTTATGCAAGCGACCCTTGTGTTGCACTGGGAATTAATATATTAAAAGAGCTTTGCGTAAGAGTAAAGATGGTCTTCTTCTTAATTAGGTTGACATAGTACTGCCACTAACCAATAACCAGTCGCTAAGTGACAGAGACGTTTTAACCAGCCTACATGTTATTGACCTCCTTTGATGTTAGATGCTAATGGTGGATGCACTTACAGACAGGAAGTTCTTCTGACGCAAACCAAACGTTACAAATGGACAAAATGCTACAAATGGACATAAAATCAACATGTATACAGCAGGAGTTTTTTTTTATGTGGAAAGAGGAGTATTGTAAAACAAAAACAAAATAGATTTAGTTTAATCAACAGATCTTGTTTAGTGATGCCTTAATGCAAAATGTGTATCTCAATTGCGCAAAACAGACATCAGCACACTGAGTAAATATTGCTCATTTGTGATTTTTTTTCTCTCATGCGTGCATGTGCCTCGACTTCAAAATGTGAACTCTTATCCCACCAGCGCTACGAACCCGTGCTGTAACATGAAGTGATCTGCGACAACGAATGATAAACTATTTAATTCAAAACTCGGAGCACCACCGTTCTGTGTGTGGACAGGGATAGATAATTGTCCCGCCTTCTGTCCTGTCTGTGGAGCAGGGGATGAGCGAGTGAGAGACGGAGAGGAGGAGAAGCAGATGCTGAGAGCCATGGTTAACGTTAAAGGGGAACTCACTCAGTTTGGATCTGTGAAAACCCATTTTACACTGTGGAGCTCTGGAGTTAAACATAAGTAACAGTCATATATCATGTACTGTTTGGCCTTAAATAAAATCTAACAGTGAATGAAAGTTCAGTATAATGTATAATAATGTCTGTTAAAAGCAGCCCTGATTATAGTTCTATATAGACCACTTTCACAATAAACAAATTGAATTAATCATCAATCATAATTAATATAATTAAGTCAAAAATCATTTCACATTTCTAGCAAATGTAGCAACCCTTCTAAGAACTAGTTAAATTTTTGTTACTTTTGTTGTTTTTATGTTGTGGGCAATATATATTTCTTGAGAAAAACTGCAATTAATGATTTTTGGCAAAATCGCTAGACCCAACTTTTTGTAGTGGGCATATTTTACAAATCTAGGGATGTATAAAAACTATTGTATTAATTCCACTTTTAGAAAACAAAGTGACTGTAAAGTAAATGAAGTTATACTGTCATACCGGTCACATATTATTGGTTCAGCCAATATCCCATTGTCTCTTTAACTAAATATGTTAAGGCTTTTTACTGATTGAGCATCTCATGTTTAATGTACTCGAATAAAGTTGCCAACATGTTATTTGCACAAATAATGACAGTTCCATAGTGCTATGTGACAAGTTTACTGAGTTTCGACAATTAAAAAGGCTATTTTCAGTCCCTACACTGGTCTTGATCGATATTGGGTAGACACTTACAGCCACAGCTTAAGAATCAGTGCATTCCCTATGTGTTATTACAGTGATATGTATGGTGTGAATACAATAAAGTCACAGCTCCACAATACACAGTACAGTATAGTCGCAAGATGTTAGCTTGAGCTTTACGTAAACAAAACTGCCAGTTACTAAATATATTCAGCAGCTACAATGCAGCAGTTGTAGTTGTGCTAATATTATTCCAAGCAGCAATACTACGGTTGAGTCTGAAAACGTGAACTGACAGCTCAAGCCACTTTGGATGGAACTGATTTGTATGCAATCTTAAATTTGATGAGCGTGACTGGCAACATGAAGAGTGGAATCCTCTAGGCTTCCTGCTCCCAGTCAAAAAATGATTCTTTTTATGCCTCATGGAAATACTGTTCTGGCTCCATCTCTCTGACCCAAATCTGTCCAGTGTAAATGGATGACTGGTCTATTACTGGCTGTATAGAGTTCAGATGCAAAGGTATGTGAGCTGACATGTGTATTACAAATAGACCTTTTCATAAGGACGGTACATACTGGGCACACAGCATGTGGTCTTGAGCGTTAGACATAAAGAAAACTGTCAGAGCAAAGCTTAGGTGCACTGGTCTACTGGAATAAAACCAATTCTAGCATCTATAGTGCCATTAAATATGTTTTCCAAAGTCTAATAAGACTCAGCTGATCTATCACTACTACTGCTACCAAATATGTATCTTGAAACTGCAAAAATAGGACCTGATAGAAAAGGTATCTCACTGCATCCACTAGCTGCCATGTTACCACAAAGTGTTGCTCTCTGCTCCACGCTGATGTCCAAACATGCAAACTCTTAAAAGCCACTTTTGTCTCTCCCATCTCATGTCCTTTTAATCAGCTCCCGTCTTAAAGGGATGGGCCTCATTTTTCAATTAGGCCGTACACTTTCTCATGCTCCAATGCCTTCCATCGCTCTTGTTGCCCCCACCTTCCTCACTCATGCTAATAGGAACCAGCCAGTGCGTGCTGGGTGGAGGGCTGGATAGAGACGCCATTGTAGGAGATAGGCTCTGATGGATGAAGCACAGTTGCAGTGGTAGAAAGAAACCACTCCGCTCATCTATTCTCTCTTTTACTCCAGTTTATTACCCCCAACCCAATCAAGACGGATATGTACATCCTCAGAGATTTATTTTCAATTGGATACATGAATATAAGGATATGCTAAGTGAAATCGGAAGATAATGCATGCATGTTTTATTTCCGACACCTGCAGTGGCTTAATGCTGAAGAGGCAGGCAAGCTTCGAGTCGTGCCGTAAAGTTGGCTGCGGATGTTGTTTTTTCTTGAGGTGACCCAGTTGGGAAGCACATTGACTATGCAACTATGAGGAAAGCAGAGGAGAAAGTTGGCAACAGATGATGTAGGATTATTGTGTTAGTATATAATTACCAGACCAAGAAGAAGACATAACAGTCGGGTGTAAAAGGAATGAATACAAAACTTGGTTTCCCTACAAACCATAGCAATTACTAGACAAATGTCACAAAAATGTTAAGATTGTTTGTTCTTTCTGTTGAATACAGTTATTGGAACAATAAAAAATTATGGGTTTAAAAATGGTGAAGGGCATGTCCAAAATAGTAGGTTAGCAAATAAAATCTAGCATACAAAAGCGTATAAGATGGCAAAATAAAGTTGTTTAAGCACTGAGTTCGTTTTTAGCGTTAGATATTCCAAACGTGTGCATGTAAGTTGTTTATTTTCATTGACAGACAAACACATCCTACATATCTTCACACATACAGTATATGATAAAGAAAATATCTATTCATGCAATTTTCCTCATTCAAATAAATCGTATATAATCTGTTAGATGTAAAATAGCAACATTGTAAATCTGAAACAAGTTGGCAAAAAAATGAAGAAAACGTGAAGAGGTGAGAAGAAATAGGAGTCTGCTGGTTGCCATGGTGACAGGCAAGAAGACATTCCATAGCGTTCTCGGCCATTACGCAGGGTGTTGGGGAGATGGACTGCGCAGCACTTAGGCTTATTGCAGTGTGGCTAAAACAGATATTTAATATAGGCGAGATGGGCCTGGGCAGCAAAATGGTGGACGGAGAGCTCAATGCTAATAAAAGCGCGCTCCTAAACTTCAATACAACTCTCACTGAATAGGAAGGCCATTTGATATGAAGCCTGTTAAATGTGGCATGCAGCTCAAAGACAAGAGGGTCATGCATGTTATGTAATAGAAATGGTTTGCTGTTCATGGATTGATACTGCACTTGTTAAAATCATTTGTAACCACGGAGCACATTTAATCAAGAAAATAAGGATGTAAATCTTTCTGCTTTTATCAGTTTATTTTAACAATTATTGTTTCACCTTTGTTCCTTTATCAAAAACAATCTTGTGGAATTAATCCTCTACAGTATTCGCTCATCCAGAGCCTCAAAAAATAATTCCAAATTGTTCAGATTTGAGACATCAGTAGTGCTTGGAGTACTTCTTCACTGCTTTGAAGTCTATAGATTAACGTCAGACATATTGTGCAGAGAGAAAATTTTAACAGTTTCTAATAAGGCATCACATCTACATAAAGCAATGCACGCTTTCAGTGTTTTTTACATTCTAATAAGCTGCCAAAGGTTAACAAAAAGACACCTGTTTGATTACAGTTTTTTCATTCATTGTACTAAAAACCTTGAACAGGCTTCTTAACTTTGAGAAGGCTTGTGTCTAGAGCTGAACAATACATCGAATTTTAGAAAATATCGTGAATATTGCTCTATATGCAAAAATGTAATATCGAGTACATCGTGCAGTAAAAACATGCTGCAAAAAAGCTAAATTACAAAAACAATTCCAAAAGTGGTGCTATACTTTCTTTAAAACAAGCCAAGTTTAAATATTTACTGTAATTTGTACATTAAGCAATTGTGATAAATTTGACAAATATTTGTCTGATAGCTATACACACTAGAAAAAATTACCATCTTAAATGAGAAAACAAGAGACTATGTGTGCCTAGAATTTGTATTTTACATTTTTTGAGTCAATTTTTGATTGGTTTAAAATATCTCCTTTAGTGCATCTTGAGATAATAACTAAATTTACTTGTTCTGCTTTATTTAAGGCAGTCAAACCTGCTCAAGTCACAATAAACACGACGTCATTCAATACATTTTAAACTTGAAATACTTAAGGTTGTCGTTTTTCCATTGTAACTACAGTATTATGAACACAGACTTTAACCCATTTATGTTGGACTGACAGAATATCGTCCAAATATTGTGATCGAGATTTGCCAAAAAAATTCAATATCACCCAGCCCTGTCTCAACAAAACTGATAAGTATCTTTCCTGGTGCAAGGCACATTGCCTCCTAGTTTGAAAGAAAATGTTAACTTTGCCTTCTTTATTCCAAAAATGTAAGCTACATCAACACAAACACTGCATATATCTAGACAAAGCAATAATCTGTTTTCTTTTTGGCTCACTAAATAAAATGTTTTTTTTTTCTGTATTTGTTCTAAACATCAGACCTATGTGCTATTCTGACATAGTGCTAACTTCTGTGACTGCAAAAACTATTCAGAAATTCAGACCAAACATGAGCTTCTTCCCTTTGCATAATGGTAAGCCGGCGCATCATGTCCATTTTCCATTTTCATTTTAGCAATCAAGAAAACACTGAACCTCTCATGATGATGTATAGAACAGGCGCAGGAGTAATTGAACAAGATTAAAACAATAAATCTTCCGCACGATTGGTTTTCACACACAAATATCTTAGGCAAATAACACTTCCCTTTCACTAACGACAAAAAAAGCGCACACACATACTTTTGGAGCCCATCCAGAATGTGTTTTCTTGTGTACTCAGGGCCTTATCATTGTGTTGATTTCAAGCCCAGTGCTAATTTGAATGAGTAAGTGAAAAGAACAGGTCTCGCCCAGGGCTGCGGATCATTATCTCCAGCCTTTGTGGCAGGAAGCAGAGCACTTCAGAGACAGAACAGTCAAAGAACTTATATGTGCCATGAGGAAATTGCAACAGTAGTTCAAAGAAATCACGCAAAAAGAGAAGAATAAAACATAGCGGTGCCTGTGACTCTATTATATTAACAAGAGATGAAACATATGGACTGTTCTACATGGGCAAATAAATGTATGGATGTGGCATTCACCCTTAATAACCCTGGTCTCTGTTTAGAGAAATGGAGTCTGTTCTAAGTGATCTCTCCGCATCCAATCAATGTCATGCATGTGGACATTTCACACAGACTATTACCATTCACACCGCAGGACTTGCCCTTCAGTAGTTTCAGTACAGTACAACTTGGTAATTGATGGAAAGACTGAAAGATGGCAATTTAGTCATGTCAAATCGTCAATTATTCAGGTGTACTTTTTGAATCTGGAGTTTTACAACTAATCTATCAGTAAAAAAAAATGTGGTTTGAAGCAGATCCCAGACATTGAAGAAATCTGACTGTTTTCTGTGTTAAATGGAAGTCTGTTTAATTTATGTTTCAGAAGTAACTACAAAAAGCCATTTTTTGTTTGTTTTAAGAAATTGCTAAATAAAATTGAACCGAAAATTGTGAGCAATCAGTATTTAATCAAAATAATGATTTATTCATTTATTTATTCACTTCACGCAGGTGTAGGCTAAACAAGGATAATCCAGCAGTCCAACAGTGAGTCAGGTCTGAGTCAGATCTAAATCAGAACACCAAGCATGACTGAGATCACCTTGTATAGTCAATATACTCCACCATGGCTGCTATGATGGCAAGTTAAAGAAAAGTACATTTTAGAGTATACAGTATATGTAATAACAATAAACCTTGGAAAATGATGTATAATATGTATTTCCGTGCCAAAATTGTGTCATTTACTAATGTTTTTGTCTTCTATAAATTGTCTAATTTTATATGTGTTTTGTATTGTCACCATACAAGGGAAACTCAATTGACATGTAATAAACCATTTTTTTAGCAATCAAAACAAAAAGTATTAGCATCTATTTTTATCTGTGAAATGTCCTAGCGTGGTGTCATTTACAAACAGGAAATACAACTTTATTCCTAAACCAGGCTAAAATCTGCAAAAAAATACCTGTTTCTTCTAACTGTATTTTAGTAAAACAAGTGGTTGAATCAGTCATATGCATTTAGATGAAGCTGTAACATAAAGACATGAAGTGCATATGACTCCTGAGAACCGCAATAACATGGTTTAAGAAGCACTGATCTAGCTGACCTTATGTTTATTGTAATGATCTGACTTCAATTCTCCACACTCGCCACCTTCTGTTTACCCCTCTTTCCAATCACGCTCCATTGTAACCAGGGGCCACATGCATACGGCCTTTGCAGCGGCAGAGGTCAGAGCGGTGGGTGTCTCCAGTGCCACGTGAACGGGGTGACAGGTAATTACTGGGATTGCACTCTCACTCGCGGGAGCTCTCCGTGGTGCTAAGGGCAGCTCATAGGATTGATATTACTCATACAGTCAGATTGATTTACAATACAAAAAAATGGTGCACTGGTAATACATTTAATCCAACACTCAATACAGCAAAGTAAGCTGTGCTTCCAAGATTTTTTCCTTATTTATGCCTGCAGAAAATGTAAAAAAAAATCTAGTATAAATATTACATATTTATGTATTTTCATTAGGGCTGGGCGATTAATCGCATTTGCAATTATATCGCGATATGACAAGACGCGATTATGTAATCGCAGAGACGTGCGATTATTGCCCACGTGCGTTTTGTTTTGGAAGTAATTGAAGCGCCGCGTGTGAGTGCGGCCGTCTGACTGCAGCGCCTCCGGTCTGCAGCTTCATGTTACGCTCCTCGCCTCCATGTGCTTGTGCTTCACTTTTCTCTCTGTAATTCGTGTGCTCATGAGATCAACGACATGTAATGACAATACCAGGCTCACAGGTGTAAAACTGTGCTTTGTGTCAATACTACAGCAAAGGATTTAGGCTTAAAGCGGCGGTGAACGAGGTGAGCCTGGAGCCAGCGCTATACTTCGTTCTTTCTCTCTTTTCTCCACTCTCCCCGCGAAGTCTCTTCGTTAGTGACACGAAACAAAGACATAATAGTTGTTTCAGGTGAATGTCTATCGCCTCTCTTTGCCTTTTAGCGCGTATGTGCGTGAGCCTCTGACTTCGAAATTCCACCGCGTTACGAGTCCGCGCTGTAACATGAAGTAGTCCGCGGTGACGCGCTGCCAAACGAAGGATAAACTATTTAATTCCAAACACGGAGCACTCCGGTTCTCTGCGTGGACAGGGACAGGTAATCGTCCAGCGGCTCCCGCCTTCTGTCCTGTCTGTGGAGCGGGGGATGAGCTAGCGAGGGGCAGAGACGGAGAGGAGGAGAAGGAGAAGCAGCAGCAGCAGCAGCCGAGAGCCGTGTGGGTAAAGTTAAAGGGGAACACACTTAGTTTGGATATGAAAGCATATTTTACACTGAGTAGCTCTGGAATGAAGTTACAGATATCAGTCGTTTGAACTTAAATGAAAATGAACAGTGAATTAATTTGCACAAGTTCAGTATAACTGGTTCATGTCTGTAAAAAGCAGAGCTGGTTAGGCTATAGCCTATATAGTTTTATCCACCTTCACAATTAAACGAGTTAATTAATCTTGTTGATCTAATCAGTGTTGGGGGAAATGCATTGAAAAAGTAATTAGTTACTCATTACTTTTTACTTTTTGAAAATGTAATTAGTTAAACTATAGTTATTGCCTCAATAGTTTTGCCCCAACTTAGTTTTGGATTACTTTGTGTGCATTATTGCAAACATCAATCAAAAATGGGATTTAAAATTGTATCATTGGCATTTAAACAAAGGCAAACAACAAAAGAGTTGCTTAGATTCAAATTCAGTAATAAAATCCATATTAAAAATGATTCTGTGCACTGTTCCAGCTGCAGATCTGTGTCTCTGTTGTTTTATCTCACACAATAAGTCACTTTTGTAGATTTTTTTTTACTTAAAAGTGAATAAGAGTATTTTGTAGTAACTGTAATTTAATTACAAGTCTTTTCACAGTAACTAAGTTACACTACTAGTTACTCAAACATGTAATTACAGTAACTAAGTTACACCCAAAACTGGATCTAATTTAGCCAAAAATCATTTCACAGGTACATTTCTAGCAAAATGTAAAAATTCTTATAATAAACGGTTGATTTTGTGTTACTTTTGCTCATGTTTTTATGCTGTGGGAGAAAATCGCAAAAAAATCGCAATCGCAATATTTCCTGGAAAAAATCGCAATTAGGATTTTTGGCTAAATCGCCCAGCCCTAATTTTCATGCATAAAAAATGCAAAACTTAAGGGAACGTGTATGGTAATTTGATGAGATTTCTGTGTGGGATGCGGTGCCTGGTACAACATAGGGTGACTGAAGTAAATAAATAAATACTTTTTTTTTTTTTGGTTATTTGGCACAATCAGGCAAATGTTTTTGTAATAACTCCTTTCTAACTGATTAAAAAAAGATATGTTTCCTTCCTAATTGTGTTTTTATTTTTGCTGGTGAAATAATTGGATTCTAATTTCATTATTGCTTTGCCTTTGGCTCATTATAATTTTAAGATAACTGCATGCAACACAGCTACACTACACTGGAGCTAGTGTTATTTAGTGCTTCGAAGCTCCAGTGACTTTGAATGGCATTTGATTTGAGTTAATTACATAGGATCCGGTTTTCAACTGTCTGACAGTGTTGTTCTCACTTGTGGCAAACAGCAAACATAATGGCCCTGCTGCTTCCCTGTGGAGCGCCCAAAACAGTCTCATTGCTCATTGTCTTGTTTTTATCTAGTCATGGTGTGTGGTCCTAAACCTCACGGGCCATTTAATGTCTCTCCACCGAGGCACATCTCCAGCATTCACAATATCTCAAAAAGACTGAGAAAGTGCTGTCAGGTAATTAGCCTAATTACCCGTTTGCTTGTATTTCCATTGCCTCCCGAGGGCTCCCACTCCCCTCTCATGTGAGCCTGGGGAGTGCCATCATTAATATCATTCTTCCATGGGCCATAAAGCATTTCATGTCCCCATGACAAAGGTCTCAGGAGCAGCCCCCGAATAAGGTGATCACAAGCTCAGGGTGGAAACAGCTTTGAATAAAGCCAGTCATACATCGATTGTGTTTTGTAAGAAGTTATATGCACTACTACCGTTTTTGCGGGGACTGAATAACGGCAATGATATTAATTTGATAATAGTCAGTGAAGCATACAAAGCGTAGTATACTATAGTAGGTACAGGTAGGACATGTGACTTGAAAAAGTTTTGATTACCATTAATAATTATCAGATCGGGAATGCTGTAATTATTATTATTATTATTATTTATTATTACTCATACACTTTGTCTAATCATATTCCAATATTTTATATTTAAGTAGACTTTTCTCAAAGTCTTGATTGTGTAAATGATAGATAATGAATACAACTACTTAGGTACTATGATTTAAAATTGAGAGTGCTCCTACAAGAGATCTATATTTGTCTCCCAACTCACTTGAAATCTTTGAAAAATAGATGTATTAATCACTCGCTTTACAACTACATCACCATTTGAGTTGATGTTAAGCTGTATCTATACAGTGATACAAGGCCAAGATCAGGCTGACAATAGCATGGCTACAAATCTGCCTCTAGTGAATGAATAATGAACTACTGTATGCACTTTCAGAATTCATAATGCACAGTGAAACACAAGGTAAATCTATAAGCAATTATTATGAAGAGCACTCAGAAAAAATGAAGCTGTGCCAAGTCTTTAGATCTTCGTAGTGTCCAAGTCAACCTGTAGTGCGCTGGGTCTCATCCAGCCAAGCAATTTAACCATACATTTCAAAAATATTTTATAGACAAACCATGCCAACTTTATGCAAACTAGAGTGCAGGTGCATTCTAGCAGTTCTATAGTTTTGCAAAGAGCTGGAGCAGCTAAAAATTCAATGGCAAAAATTGCTATTACTTATTCATCTGTAATTATTGGACCAATCAACATGTAACAAAAAGTGCTGCGAAGCTCAATGTCTTCATGTCCGTATAAACAAAACAAAACTGGAGTTATTTGTTCGCAATTGTCCTTGCTAGGTGCTATTATTTAACACTAATGATAATAATGTTACCTGAAAGAACTTTCAACTCTTGAGATTTACATTGATTGTGGAGCCATTCTCCAAACAATAATACATTTCAACATTTGTGGATTTTTACTCAACCAGTGCATTTTTTTTTTTCTAAAGCAGAAAAATGCTCAGATAAACAGAGAAGTTGTCTGCATCATTACAACCATACAAACATGTCCTTTTATAAAGACAAGACAAGTCATCTAGGGAAGTGTCCTCCTAATTTGTAAAATTTTCAAAAAGTTGTCAGAGAAAACCACTCACAACTCACCGTTGACTGCATGATAGTATTTTTTCTTTTTCCAATTCAGACAGAGGTAGAGAAAACCCCATAGAAATGAACTGAACATGTCAGTAAAATACCAGCTTTTTATAGATTTATATATAAGCTAACCAGTGGAGAAAATTAATCAGCTCTTTGTTGCCTTTCCTCTCACAATATGGCCATCACAACTACCATGGCAAAAGAACAATCTCTCTAGTCTTTATGATAACAACTTACTGTGAATTTCAACCTCATCTAATTCCTAAATGTAAACCAAACCCTTTGACAGAAAGTTACCAATAACATGGCTTACTTACCTTCATAGACGGCCTTAAATCCCTGTCCGCTGACCGCATAGTCCGACAGCAGCCATAGTGTGAGCCTTGATCCCGTGCTCACTATGGGGGCAGGCAGCTGGAACCCCGTTAACCTGAGAACAAATGGGCAGAAGGACAAAAACGGTCAGTCGCGCACACACACTCTAAACTGATCCAATCAACAGCACAGGCGGTCGCAAGGTCAGATATGAAACCTGTTTCCATCAAAGCTGCTGTCCCCCCAGGCTTTCCACCAGAACTTGTGGTCTAATGAGCCTTTGCATCACGCGCAAATTATGAACATGCCAAGCCCGCAACAGGATCCAGAACACGCAGTGCATTTCTCTCCATCAAATGTCCATCTATATCATCCATTAACAGTCAATTGAAAACAAAGCAGCCGCACACTGCGTCAAAATAAAACCACAGCATTTATAAACGTATCTTCATAGAATTGTGCAATACATGATGAAAATCTAATTGTGAGTTCATGCCTGTGTCAGTCTGCTTTTCTGATGAAATCGTCATATGGTCACTTGTTTTGTTTTTTTTGTTTTTTTTTTAATATAGCTGTCAATTAAAGGCTATTTTTCCCCATCCGATTCTTCTATTGGCCCTTGTCATGGAGCTAAGGAGTGAATATCTCTCATCCTCCTTCTCCTCCCTCTCAGAGCGCCAGGGCCAGATTCAAATGAGCAGTTCAGTCTCCGCTTTTGGTTTCAACTCTCACATGTGTCATTTTACCGCATCGCAACCATCCTCCAGCTCATCTCCATCTAAACTTTCACCTTTTCCCTCTTGTCCACCACCAGTGTCTAGGCTTTGGGGAAAATATCCTACTCTAACAGCTCATCATTTATCGCATGTTTTCTGTCAGGGTCTAAGCTGTAAACCTGTATAAATAAATGTCAACATTAGTCGCATCATCTTGTATGTCTGAGTCTGTCCACGTTGAAAAGCTTTGAGGGACTCATTAATTTAACGAATCATGAATAAATTGTGATATCATTTTTTTTTTTTTTTTCTGCCATGCCATCTTTGTAATTATTTACTTCTCAAATCACTCTTGATAAATTTTTGTGTGTGTTTTTTTTTTTTCCTAGAATCAAAAGTACACTAAAAGTCTTCTCTACAGGATATATAAATCATATAGACTCAAACTCTTGCCATTTTGCTAGTATTTCATCTTTATGTCTCCGATTGGCCACCTATTTAATGTTTACCACACATTTATTGTCTGTTCCCGTGGAGGGATTATTTAACAATGCAGTCATGAATCTCAAAACAACCAATTCCATCTGGGTCAAAAACAATGACCTTTGTGATTAACAGTTGACATTTTAATGCTATTCCACCTGAAGCCGACTGGAGAAGATGAATTATCCATACCACAGGTTGATTATGCATGCATAGTCTTTGAAGTTGTGGCCAAAAGGACCAGGTGCTCGGTGACGCACACACCTCCGTCTCACACACGATAAGACGATAGACACACACCCTTAGACACAAGCAGAGGCAAGATTCAAGACAAGGATATCATTATTTACTTTATGGATGAGTGGCTTAAATATTGGCTCAATCGAATGCACAAAAATACAAATGGCAACAGAACTTCTAAGTGTCACCACCAGTTTTTGTTGATAAAGTTACTGATAATTAGCTCTTTTAATTCTTGCAAATATGAAAACAAAATGTTGAGGAAATTAAGGTTTAATATGTCAAACAAAACTACTTGGTAATAATGTTAGTGGTTAGTGGTCAGGTCATAAGCCTCTTAACAAATAGGTTTTCAGTAAAAGCACATAGTAGGACATGGCCTTCACAAATCCAGAACTTCCAAATATTGATTTGCCTGGGATCCAGAACCCAAACTTCAGCAAGCTACGAAGAGTGGGTCTGGTTGCCACGCCCTCCGTCTGCGTTTCAGATCAAATTTACATCGTACCGTGCAATCAGGTTAGCTTATTTGCGTGAGGCTGATTGGTCGTCTGTCATTTAGACCAAAATCTAACTTCACTTACCTCACATTAAAATCATTTTTTGCTTCGCTCATTGATTCTACAGAAATCTCTGATGTTTTTCAGTTCCACGTGATATTTTTTTAATGTATTTTTTTCGTCTGGAGCAGCCATGTTGGTTTTTACACAGCGTAAAATGCGTGTCTCTGATTGGCTAATTCATCTGTCAATCACGGCTACAGAAATCCGAAAGAGGGACACGGTGATTTTCCAGGCAAACTATTGATATGGCTATTTCTTACAAAGTTCATCACGAAATGAAAGAACAATTTCCAAATGTGTTTGTGTTTTTTTTTTTGTTTTTTTTACGAATTCCTCAAAAAAGTTGAGCAAAAAGTAATTTTCTTTTCAGCTATCTCTGCATTAATTTTTGGCATCTTATTTAAAAAGTTGCTGAATGAAGTGAACACATTGAGTGCTTGGTTATTGGGTTGTTTATACACCAATTTTACATCACATTTTATTGAACATTTTAGTTTCAAAGTTGCACTTTGCAAGGTCTTTAGTCTCTAAATCCCATTTATTCTGCATCCTTGAAAAACTCTTCAGTGCTCTGTGAAGCAGACTGTGAAAATAGACTTTCGGTCGTGAGAATCATAAATGAAATAAATAGGCTTTTTAGATGTTAGCATTTTCTTCAGTGTCCACCAGAATCTTAGTTAAAGTTTTACATTTATATGTGATGTGATACCAGTAATTCTTGCTTTAAAACAGCACTAACAGCTTATACAGAGCTGCTAAGTCCAGCTATGGCTAACATACATCATTTCATATCTGATTTCGATTTGTTACCATGGAAACTAAAGTATGGGAATATCTTAAATGCGATTAACTATGGCATTCCTAAGGGACTTGGGATGCATATAATGATCAAAAATTCACATTAGAAGGGACTTGCTGTACAGAATCAGATTTTGTATTGATGGCCACTCTAACAATTTAGCAGTCAATTATGTTTTTGAAAAAACTTTGTCATTCACTAACAAACAATTAGACAAAACCATAACAAAACAGCATAATAGTGTGCTTTTCACTCTTTCGGATATAGTTTTGTTAAACTATATCATATTCTATACTGGATTTCCAGCTCTATTTTAGAACTCCTAAGCTACATGTGTCCAATAATTAGTCTATAGTCATTTACCGCTCTAAACAAAGCAGTCCCTGGCACCATGACTTGTCATCTCTGGCAGTTCTAACCAGTGCTGCTTTTTGCATTATTGTGTGAAATATCTCTCTCGTGCCATATCACAGTTTCAGCTGAATGACTTGAGCACTGCCAAGCTCTTTTAACAGATTATATACTGCACAGAACGTATTGACTATACCGCTAAAAGTATTAAAAAGTATCGTTAAGCGAGTGAAACAAATACTGTAAACCCCACAGTAATTAATAAACAGCGGACTAGAAAAACTAATAATGTGCTTTAAGTTTTTTGTTTTGTTTTTGTTTTTTGTTTTTTTGCAGTGTGTGGCTATTACACAGATATATCATTTGTCAGGCTCATACTAATAGTGTTACATGTACACTCACACACAGGTTTGTCTCTGCCTTTATGGAAGATTTACAGATAGCAATAAAAGGCTGGCTGCGTATCCTCGTAGTCCCTTATCTAATTCATTATGGAAGCCCCACTTCCCAAATGGCACTTGAATTTATACTTCTCCTTCACAGATACAGTCATAGGCACGCACTGCGCAATCTCTCCTTCTCTGATCTTTGCGCTGTGACGAGAGGCTTTAGATCTACACTTAATCCTTAAAGCAAGATACAGTGTTTTTTCACCTTGTGGTCATTCAGTACACAATGAAGTATTAATCAGAGACTTTCACCAAGCTCAAGATTATTCTTTTTCTATTTACCGTTGGCATTTAAAATGATAACAACAGGATTTGCTGGTATGAACACAAATAATTCAACCCTCCATTTTGGCTATTATCTCAAAGACTTATCCACTGTGGAGTTTTTTTCTTTTTTCTTTATTTTTTTTTTTTTAGAAGACCAGGTATCCATTTCATGACGAACTAAATTGTACTTTTTCTGGTAGGTCTTTTAGTCATCATCATGGATATTGTATCCTTTCTTTCATAATGCATGTGGCCAGGTATTAGTCATGTGTTTATCCCAATAGAGACAAAAAGCAATAAGATTTCTATGGAAACAAACAGCTGGCAAACCATTTACTAGAAAGTCTATGGAGCACACATTACACTTTATTGTCAGTTCAGAGTGTTCTGTGTACTATTTGTTTGATCCCTGCTTAAGTGCTGCTGGAGCAATCTGTCAGATTTCTTGATGGAGAATTGGCATAGTAAGAGGTTTGTTTGTTTCTTTTTTGTACATTTTAAAAGTTGATAGTTGGTTGGTACAATAAAAAGGGACCCAAAAATCCTGCCGACTTAGCCCAAGCCCCAAATCAAAAGTTGAGCCCGTCAGATCTCAGTAGCTAAGCTGGTTGGACCTGAGCAGTACTTAGATTGGAAAACGTTGAAGGAACCCCAGGTGCCACAGTGGGGCAAACTAGGGCTGGGAAAAAAATAATCACTTTTTTTTTTTTTTTTCTCACATTGCTCGATCTCAATTTTCGATTTGATTTACTGTAACCTTTTCAAAAACAAATGAAAAATGCCATTCATGAACATTAAAAAAAGCAAAAACTTTTTTTGGAACTTTGTATCAATATTCTGCTTCAAAGTTTGACTTTTGCTCCAAACTACACATTTTTACTGGCAAAAGATTGGTTTTCAATCTTTCGATTCAAAACGTACCACCAAATAATTGACAATTCGGTTCGATTTGTTCTCAATCTCTCGATTTTTTAATTAACGGCCCAGCCCTAAGGCAAACAGAGGAGAAAGTCGCCATTATGCCCTTTGGCAAGACACATCACCCACATTATCTTTTGTATCTAGCCAGGCTAGCGCCACCTAGTGCCTCCACTCAATTTCATTTCACTCCAGCAACTAGGTCAGGTATTGCAGACGGTTCCCAAAAAGCAGAAAGTACGGTTGTGCGATCAGCGAGAAGAAGCGGAGTGACGCGTTTGCCAGAACCAATCCAGTTAAAATGGCAAACTGTACTGTCTTCCTTCGACCTTGTGTCAAATATTAACTTATGAATATGATATTGTATCTTTTAATTTGGACGTTTACCACACAGAAATGGCAAAAATCACTGACACACATGTCTATGTTTTACTTCCAGAACGACAAACCTACCAAAAAGCAGTGACTGGTTAAATCAAAAAAGTTATCGCTTACTGTGAAGCCAACGAGCACCAGTTTCCACGCGCTAGTGTGGATCTGGTGCGAGTTTGAATGGTTGGTGAGAGGAACAATCGAGGCAGAAAATAAATTAATCCAGTGGTCTAGGGAAGCTGTCAATCATCCACAGAGATCATCTTAGGAAGCAGAGGAATACACATAAAAGTTTTGCACCCTCAACCAGGACCAGACGACGGACCGTAAAAATCAATCCAAAATCTAATTCAGGTGAGATTCAAAACTGTAACCGATTCACAGAAAAAGCAAATACAGCATAAAAAGACCCCATGAACCTTGTCCAAGAAGGTGAAGAAAGCGTGTCGGCCACTGCGATCTTGACTTGGTGATGTAATGAGTCAGCACTTACACACAACACAAGAGAGAAGATGAATGGAACCACAGGCAGGGGAGGACTTTAAAATATGCATAATTCCACTGCTCACTGTCAGATTGTCACAGTAGGATATCGGCTAAATGGTGAGACACGTGTTCATGCAAATAGGCTGTTCATTGACCACAAATCGAGTTGGAAGGCGGCCATCTTGGAACAGGCACTGGTAAGGAAAAAAAATGATGAAAAAAGATAGCTTGGTATGCAATTTGCAAAGGATTCACGCTTCATCCAAACTCTGATCACCTAGTATGAGCAAAGGTATGTCGCTGAATGTGTTGTGGGTTGGGGCAATCTAAACTGTGTGGAGCGCATTCTGCAAGGGGATTGTTTTTTATCAAGGGAAAGATGCAAGATATGATTTGAACAAAAGAACGGATTTGCAGCACAGGTGTCTGGAATGAAAGGTAAAGTGACCGATAAATGACAAAGAAAAGAAATATCCCTAGGAATAGGAGTATAGAGGAATGTTCCACTCTACATTGTAGTATAATCGAATCATAGTACACTAAATGAAAAGTTGTGTACCAATTTAAATATGCTAATGCTTTTTTTTAGATATAACATCGCAATATAAGATATAAGATCACAATACTGTGAATAATTGTAAACACAATCACAACAATCTATTTATAAACCTTGACGTTGACTGGGATTGAGCCATGGACTTTTTGAGTCACCTATAACAGTAGTCTGTACCTTTTCATCTCCTCTACAAAGCCATCACCAAGACAGCACCACACAGACTCTCAGATCTTAAATTCTCTTTGGCTTTTGCCAAATTCTTCACACCAGCTCCTGGTACATAAGTTCCTCATGCTTTTACAACAGAAAACAACTGGAACATGTTACATCACCAAGAACACAAGTTAGAGCTGCAACAACACGGCACAAAACTTTGCCGACCAACTGAGATTTGAAGTGGGAGAGAGCAACAGAGTGCAGGTGAAAGTATCGAGTGTGTTTGCATGAGGGCCTATGAGTGTGTGCGACTGGAGCAGAAGTCTATTAAGAGGGTTTCCACATGACTGGCCTCAGCATCATCTCAATGAAGAACCTCTGCTTCCAATTATCCCCGCAGTACCCATGGGACGGACAGCGTGGTGCGCAGCCAGGTTCTCAACTCACCATCAATATATAGGGTTATACAATGTGGATAAGTAAGAATTTTGTGTGCTTTTGAAGAGAACAAATGGTGAAAAGTATAAGAGTTTAAGGGGAAAAAGTAGTTAGCTGTATGTCTGCGGCTAATGTTTCTGAGATGGAGAGAGAAAAAGAGACTGCTTGTCTGCATAGAAATAATTTAGTTTCATGCCATATTGTATAATATTTTAGGCTAGGGTTGTCAAAAAAATCGATTCCCCGAGATTAATCGATACTAAAACCGATATCGATACTCGATGTTCGTTTGAACAAGTATCGATATTTTAAGCCCCGTCCCTTCCCGTACACTAAGCCCCGCCCCCTTCTTCTCTCATTGGAGATGGAAATGATGACACTATCAAATACTGTTTATAGAGCCTATTTTCTTAAATAAACAGCAAATGTGTCTGATAATAGAACAAAGCCCAGTCTTAATGTAAAGGTTCATAAATCAAGTTAATAATAAACAAATACTATTTTAAAATAATATTGTTTTAAATAATATCAAAAAGAAAAACATAAATTTAAAAAAAATAATAACTAAAAAATAAAAATACTATCATAGGAAAAGAAAAATTTTAGGTTGGCACCGTGGTATCGAAATCGGTATCAAGTATTGAGTTTTTTTTTCAAGTATCGAATCGAGTTTGAAATTTTAGTATCGTGACAACACTATTTTAGGCAAACCAATAACTTCCATGAAAACAGTGCAGGGTATTTTTTTAAATTGAACACCTTCGCAGGACAACACAAAAGTCAGTGTTTACAGAGATTCCACAGTAAAAAATAAACACATGAAAAATCTTCCATCAGCCTTTGCAGCTATTCAGCACTTCACTCTTCACACATGAACCCCACTGAAGCCATCCTAACATCCCCACCATGCACTCATGTCTTTGTGATCTCCTCCAAATATATGCATGTTTACAGCTGTAAACAGACGCAGACTAAATCAGGTCATTCGTCTTTTAATCTCATTCAGTGTGCGCTCTCGCAGGATGGAAGGTACATGGAGTGCTGAGGCGGACCATTTTCAAACCTAGAAGGAAAATAGAAGGGAGTGAAACAGAACAGAAAATAGTTACTACAGCAGGATTTTGATGGCTGGAGTGGAGGTAGACATTAGCCAATAAATGATGGGTGGCAGTGGAGAGGAGGCGCTGCATGTGCCAGCTTTATGGGCTGCCTCTGTAAAGTGTGTGTTCATATAACTCGTCAGTGGTCAAGGCCAAAGAGGTGCAGGATAAGTGCTTTACAATTGCGAGAATACAATACAAGGTACATTCTTTGTTATGGTTAAAAAAGAAGAGTTTTGACTTTGCTACAAAGGTGTTTTTACATCAGAGCTGTATTGTATTTAGATTTATTCACAGTATGCTGAGGAGAAATTCTAATTGAAACTCTATACTCACCCACCACTAGTAAATGGAATGAGTGAGAGAGTAGCAGATTCGACTAAAATTACATAGAATTTTGCATACTAATGTGACACATTTAAATGTAAAATGAGGCGTGCTTATGTTATGTTTCATTATTATCTGAAAAACCGAGTATGTCTCCTTTATGGATGGCACGTCTCTTGAACTCTGCATTGCAAATGTAATAGCATCGAATTATGGGTCAAAAATGCAAAGAACCAAATTCCATAGAAGCATAATAAACTTTGTTAAACACAAATTTCAACACCATCTTAACTGACACTTTCCCTACTCTATTACTTCACACTTTTGTAAGTCAAAATCGATACATTATTTGACCATATAACTGCTGTTGTCAAGTAAGACCAAGAGATTTTCAAATTACAACATTAAGTTAAAATCATATAATGTTAAAGAATAATATTTTCAGACAAAACACAAGACCACAATGTGTGTCATAGCGTGTATGTTCTCTTTACACACGTTTTTTTTTCTACTTCTTTTTCATTTGGAAAGGGCAGCAAGTGTGAAAATGGATGACACTGCTAAACTTATCTGACCAATGATCTAGAATACGAATGCTTAACCGTACTTCAAATGATACTATTAGACCTAAAATAATTTCATATCCAAAATCCTCCAAGTAGTTTGTGAAGTGAATCTATTGCCAAGCGCCCTCTGAAAGTGCCACAACAACACTTTAACACCTCATTGTCTGAAAGCGATATATTTATAACAGGCCATGGCACACATTCTACGCTTTACACTGCAACTGTGAAATGTTGCACCGCCGACAGGACAATGAGCTTCTATTATTAGGCCAACCCAAATGCTCTTGATGCAGGCGGCTGTACAATGCCTCTGTCTGTGGATGACTCATCTCTGGTAGAGGAAGGTGGGTAGCCAGTGGTGTTTAAAATGGATTCACAGTCCCATCTAACATAATGTGGCCCTCCAACTAATAGGAAGACCCTTCACAAGCAATTACTCTGTATTTCTATCAGCCTTAGTCCTGGTCTCTGATTGGTTGAACCATAATGAATCAACATCACGCCTGAAGGAATGATCTGTTCTTGAAAGGGCCATTTAAGCACTCTCCATTTCACAGAAAATGTATCATTTAATCTAAAAGGCAATGTTAATGCAAGACCTTGAAAGAGTAAGTAGAAGGTGATTTACAGAAATTGGCTATTTACTATAGGGAATGTATACTGTATGGCTCAACACTTTGGTTCAAATCATCAAATCAAATCAATTTATTTTGTTTAGCCCAGAATCACAACAACAGCTGTTAGGACTTCCCAAGAATTAAATTTGAAGGAGCTGGTCTCTTAGAGTCAACAGTATGCAATTGTTTTACTTGATTCTTTTGAAGCTAATTGGTTTAAATTATATGTGTGAATTTCTGCTATGAATGTTGTCTGATAAACTGTAGTGTATTGGCCAGGACGCTCTTGAAAAAGAGATTTTTATTCTCAATCAAACTTTTCCTGGTTAAAAAAACAACAACAACAATAAAAAAGTCAATTTAACAAACACAAATGTTTGTTAAAAAAAAAGTTTGGTTGTTTGGTTGCTGTGTATAATTGTGTTTAAATTGCATTGCCTACTGTTTTGAGTCACATTTAGTGCAAACTGAGCAAATTTGCAAGTTTCAGGTCAAACTAACTGGCTATGTCGCTCTGCTGTGGCCAGTGCCATTCTAGACTTTATGTGACATCAGTGTGTATTGTCCACTCAAAATTGAGCACTAATGGCAAACACATGCTGTCAGTCCAATCACACTGCTACTCTCCTCTCTAAGCCCCGCCTTTGCCCTTTTGCTAATGCTTTTCAAAGAGTTTGCTGTGTTTGAAATGTATTTGTGGTTGGTGTTTAGGGGGTGAGATTACCTTTACATTAGTTCTAAGAAGCAAATATTTCAAGAACTAAGCAAAATAAACAGGCGTGATTTTAAAGCTTTTAATTCCTCACATCATGTAGTTTTACATGTAGAAATCTGATTTTTATTTTTATTTTTTTTCAATCACATGCAATCAAAATTGTGCAATGAACCTCAAGCATAAGGTTGTTTTCCAACAAACAATTCAAAGCTTTTTAATGGAAAAATACTCAAAATATTTGAAACAGAAGGCTGAAACATGCATATCCAGAAGAATTAAACAAGAACTTTTGCTTATAAATATATAATAAATAATTTCTCACACTGCAGAAGACTTCACTTCTCACCAGAGGCACAGTTGGAAAAGATTGACTAATTTCTGCCATTGTTACTTATTCACTATTTCTGGATTTTCCTTTCATTTCACAACAAAGGTTAATGTGGCATCTTGCAAAATGTCAACGCTAAATATTCTTCAAGTCATTAATATTTCACAGTTTGGGGGAAAAGGACCGGACAACATCTCGGTTTGCACTGAAAAATCTCGTCGCTTGCTATGCACACGACAACACATGGTATACTTGTGCACAGTGGCTCAGATGTCTGCCTGTGAATACTGATGCAGGGATAATCAAGCAGACAGCAGCGAGAGGTAGAGAGAAAGAGGCAGACCACAGAGAAGTCATTAACAAACCAGAATCTCCAGAGAGCGAGGGAATGAGCGGAGGAGAGGAGAGCGGGAAGGAGCAAGGGATGGAGATTAGAAGGAAGCAGCGGAGGAAGGCAGAGGGAGAGAGAGCGTGAGAGAAGAGAGGGAGAAAGAGAAAATGAGAGAGAAAGAGAGGAAGAGAGAGAGAAGAGAGAAAAAAGAGAGGAAGAAAAGAGACGGAGAAAAACAGAGCGTGATAGAAAAGAGGGAGAAGGAGAAAATGAGAGAGAACGAGAGGGAGAGAGAGAAGAGAGAGAAAGAGAAGAAGAGAGAGGGAGAGCATGAGAGAAGAGATGGAGAAAGACAGAGCATGAGAGAGGACAAAAGAGAAAGAGCAAGAGAGAGGGTGAGAGAGAGAAAGAGAGAGAAGAGAGGGAGAAAGAGAGAGGGAGAGAAAGAGTATGTGAGAAAAGAGAGGGAGAAGGAAAAAGAGAGAGAGAGGGAGAAAGAGAAAATGAGAGAAGAAAGGGAGAAAGAGAAAGAGAGAAGGGAGAAGAGAGGGAGAAAGAGAAAGTGTGTGTGAGAGAAGAGGGAAAAAGAGAAAATGAGAGTAAGAGGGAGAGATAGAGTGAGAGAAGAGAGGGAGAAAGAGATAGCATGAGAGAAAAGAGGGAGAAAGAGAAAATGAGAGAGAAAGAGGAAGAGAGAGTGTGAGGGAAGAGAGGGAGAAAGAGAGAGATAGCATGAGAGAAGAGATGGAGAAAGAGAAAATGAGCGTGAAAGAGGGAGAGAGACTGTGAGAGAAGAGAGGGAGAAAGAGAGCGAGCGTGAGAGAAGAGGGAGAGAGAGCGTGATAGAATTAAAGCTTAAAAACAAGTTTTTATTTTTTTATTTTTTTTTTTTATTTTATTATTTTCTTTTTTTTTTACAAATGACAAAGTGAAACCAAAGCATAGCCAATCAAATAGCTGCTTTCGGCTATCTAAGAAAAATCAAATACATTATTATTCAATTCAGACAGAACAATCTACTATAATTTTGTCACAAAGTGCTATACGTTTACAATACACTTTAAAAAAAAAACAAATTTACCAATTTACAAACAAAGAAAAGTCAAGCACCACAGCATAAATGGTTAGAATTTTGAACCATAAAGTAAATTATTCACAATTAATTATGCTAGCATGCAAACATGGCTTTTGAATCAATCGCTTAAAAAAAACATGAACATGAAACACTAGCATTGCGTGACACTGACACTGCGCACTGGCACTCAAATCATAAAATGTTTTCAACTTTGACATTAAACATAAAGCGTTCTACATTTCCATTTTATCTCAATTTACACAACAATCTGTAACTGAAGATTGTACGTGAAAACCAATGGCATAAACAAACCGCGATAGAATGTCTTACTCATCAGCCGCACTCACTCGGGCCATAAAATGGCACGCTTGGCAACACAGGAGTGATTAGATGTCATTGGCCGTGCACAACAGCCAAAGTCATTACAGGCTAAATGAATGGAAGTGTGTCAGATAACACAGCCTTATCTTACTTAAGTGCTCTTCCTTAAATCTAATCGGACCTGGGGCCTGCAGGAAGTATAACCTTACAGGCCAAACATGGCTGCTGTTCACTGTCTGCTGGTCAGTGAAAGTATGACCTGACTGCAATACAAGTGTGTTAGCCTGTGCTGATGCTATCTGGTTTAGCAGCACAATGGATGGCACAGGCATTGTGGATGGCTGAATACTGCAATCTTATATTAGAAAAAGTAAAGTTTGTATTATACTGATAGAGATCACTTTCTACACTCTGTAACTGCATATTATTCAATAAAATCATAATCCAGTGGTGACCATGAAAATCTGTTGAGCAGCTTGTAAACATGTAATATTTATGTTACCGCAACACTGAAAAATATCAAGTCCATGTCATTCAGTATTGATGCATGCAGAAACATTTCACTTCTTCCAATAATGTATCAGTTTGGAGTACAAATAAAAGCGAATATAAGATAAGTGCACTATGTAATTTTTTTCTGGTGGACAGGTTGCCACATGACTGGCTGAATGCGTTGTCTTACAATTCCATAGTATGTCATTAAACACATTGATATGTATATTGACAAGAAACTGACAACAGTTCAAAATACAGAGTCTGTCAAGATGTGTGACAGCATTTGCGTTCAAACTTCAAACTTCTTCTACAGGTTATTCCCATTTGAGGTCGCAGGAGATCAGAACCTATCCCAAGTGACTTTGGGCCTGAGATGGGATAACATCCTGGACCAAGCCCCAGTGATTAAATATGACGAGCACTTTGTGTCAGTGGTAAAAATTAATAAATAATAATGTTGCTTTCTAGCCTCTAGATTGATTTTCCCGCTGCAGTACCAATGGAGCAGCCACAATACCATCCAGATTTTATACTAGATCCATACTCTGGACAGTGGCCAACTCACTGCAGAGTTAACACATAGAGACAGACACCCGAAGAGAACCAATGGTAACACAAGGAACACATGCAGACTCCACCAGGAGAGATTGTGAGATACTGATCTTGTTCAACCCCGGGTACAAACCCACAATCTCCTTATTGGGCTACAATCTAACCACTCTGCAACATTTCCATTGAATCCCAACAAAATAAAACACAAGACTTCAATTGAAAGAGATCGAAATTAAATGAAAGATTAATAATGTCAAGTGAGATTGACCATCAGACACTTTCTAAGAAAAAAAAAAGTAGTATTTTTTTTATTATTATTATTATTATTATTATTATTATTATTATTATTATTATTATTATTATTATTATTATTATTATTATTATTATTATTATTATTATTATTAAGTACCAACCTGGTGGAAGACCTGACCGCCTACAACAACAACAACAAAAACATTTAGCTCTCAAGCCTTAGAGACAATTACATTTCTCTCAACTCTAAATCAAATGATCCAAAGATTAGTACTGCCAACAAAAACATATCATGGCCGTATAATAAAAGCCGAGACTACAGTAGCTGTATATTGGCAGCATTTTAATTTGGCCACTGTGCTCACTCAATATTCAACCCACATTGCAAGTGCAGCAGCCCATGCATCAGGCCTGAATAATCATCTCAAATTGTAATCCTTCAAAAGCGTTTGTTATGCATTTAGTCAAGTGCATTCCCAAACACAAAGAAGGAGGAAATAAAGAGCAAGCTTATGTTAAAATAAAATGTACTAATCACAATCCCCCAAAGACGCAACGGACAGGAGTGGCAAAAGAATTAAGCACCATGCAGTCTCGTGTGTTTGGCCCTCCTTGTAGAGACATAAGTCAATTACACTTACAGCAAACAAATCAAGGCTGACAAATGAAACAAGGTGGCGTCCACGCGTCCACTGTGATTTCCCCGCGCTCGGCACAAATCGCTTTGCAATAATCCTCGGGCAGAAAACAATTAGGGATGAAATAAAACTAATTCAATGTCGTGCCACTCTCACCCTCAGCGTAGTGACAGGGCTAAGTGCCGGCTGTGAGATATGCACTTGTTTACTCGCCCGGTGCAGTCTGGTGTGTTGTTGAGAGCGAGAGGACAATCCAAGTTCAAGAATGTGCAAATTAAGAAGACAATCATGTTTTGGTGGTGATTTTTGTTTACAAAATGGTGGAAATTGCTTTGCAAACTTTTTATAGTGGGAAATGTACGAGGTTCGTTTTATTTAATGCTTTAAACAACTGCCTGGTGAGTTACATTAGTGTCACTAATCTACATGATTTACATTAAGAAAAAGAAGCATTTTCTAATCAGCCCCTTTATTAGTCCCATGGTTTTATATTATTATATGGTATATTGAGATCATACAAAACTATCAAAACTACTGGTACTGCAATTGTACCTAATATGCCAATTAGTTCAATTTTTGGAGGGTTTGTAACCCGCTGTCGCTATACAAATGTCAACCATGTTCTACAGAATGGTATTGAACATGTTTATCTCATTTTGTTGAAGATGCATTGTTTTTCAAATGTTGGTCATGTGTTCCACTGTCCAGTGTCACCTCCTTAGGAATAGGAACATAGTACAATAAGTGTGATTGACAAGCTAACTGACGGTAAGGAGGCAGCCTTCTTTTCTATTGGTCCTACCATTTTTCCTTTTTGCCATGACATAAGGCATTTGTTTAGAAAACAAAACACATGTAATTGTGTTAGATTGAACTGCAAGTTTTGTGTACCTATTATGCAATCAAAGCACTTTTCAGTGTGTCTTCTGCTAGAAGTGTGATATAGTCCACATCTGAAAGTGACAAAAAGTATTATACTTTACACCAGGGTTGCCCAAACTTTTTTTTTGGCCCATCTTTGTGGGCCAAAATAAATTTCCCTATGGGCCAAGTTAAGCCCACAGGCCCCACCATGGGTGTCACTAATTTAGGCCAAAGAACATCCAGTGCGGCAACATCTCAGCTGAGAGAGTGAGGGTAGGGGCATGGCAGATGGTAACTTACTAAAGCATGCTGCGTTACATGTTCTGTGATATCTACACAACAGGACTTTTTATTCAAAACACAATCCTTTTCCAGGCAGATTTGGAAATAGAGCTGTGAATTAATATTCCAGAGCGGCATGGTTTTGGTCATGTGATCTTCGCCTCAGATGGCCTCCGCAGAGGTCTGCCACTAATAAACCAGAACAAGGCAGGAGAGCTTGATTAGCCAGCGGGGCTAAGAGGGACACAGTGACCGATGGAGCTCCAGAACAATGCTATTTACTTTCACACCATCACTATTCTGTTGCTCCCCACGGCTCGAGCGATCAAAGCGAGGCAGGAGAAGGGAGAGAGGGGAGTTGTAAATGCCCTGATAAAAGGACGAGGTGGGATAAGATGCCAAAAGTGCTGTTTTATTAATGAGACGGACAGAATATTATACTTTGTCTAGAGACACTATTCAAGAAGAGTACTATTTTAAACTGTGTTACTTGTATATGTGTTCCTAATGTTCAAGCTCATTCCACTGTGCATTGTTCAGACTAAATGTATGTGCACAGAAAACTAAGAAATGGTCAGAGTAATTTAGCATTAGAAAATGGTCAAACATAATGTTTGATTTTCTGAATGCTAGGAAGTGTGCTACTCAAAAGTTATAGAAAAAGATGTTGATTCTCTGGTAGGTTTTAAGTTCAGTCTAGCACTGCAGAACAAAACCAAACCGTGATATGACTATGCTACGCTACATATATTTGCCTTATATTTCAAAACTTAAAAATTGAAAAAAAAAAAAAAAAAAAAAAAAGCTATTAATACTTGTAATTAAGCTTAGAAGTATAATTATGTGTAGGACTGTGGTCAACCAAAGAAATTCTTGGTAGACTAAAGGCGTATACCATTGATCAACTATTTGACTGAAAAGCAGGCGTAGCTAAAACTTTTATTTATCTGACGCAAACGAAAACACTAAAAATCCAATAGAGTTCATGCAAAAACAGCAATTTAAACACAAAATGAAATTGTCCCTGTTCAATGTAAAACCTTATAATCCAGTTAAAATGCAAATTTTGGTTGACTAATATTCCATTGACAGATTAGTTGACTGAACGACTAAAGTACTCCAGCTCTACTTACTGTATGTGAACTGAAAGTTCCATTAAAAAACTGATGCATTGATGACCTTGTTACAGTCAGCAGAAAACACCAGCACATAATGAAAACAGCAGGTGTGTTATAAACATAGGCCTTAAGCTACTTGTTTGTATTCCTTATGTCTCTATTGGTATGCTTTCTTATAACAGCGATTATATGCAAATCACCTGGAAAGGCAAACAAAAGGTATAGAAATTAAATGATGTCTGTTTATTGTTATGTCTTTGACGTAATTGACATAGGCTGAATACATGTCATTCTGCCTGCTCGGGAGGTCTACCGGGACAACATTCTTGTGTAATCACTCACAACTGAATTAAGCCTTCACCTTCAAATCAAAGCCAGCAAATTTGCTCAAGAGCAACTGGTCACAGGCAACAAGTGTCTAATTACATGCCAGGCAAATCCTTTTGACACAGCCTTGCACTCACGTTTGGACGGGCGCACAATGCTTTATCCATTATCACATTTCGCAAGGTGTTTGGGTAACTAATTAGACTGCTATGCTCACTGTCTCCCTGGGACAAACACCAGGAAACAAAGGCAAGGGTGAAATAAAGAAAGAGACATTTGATTGCAATAAAACAATAAAAACAAATTCTCATTTGTCAAGAAAACAGCAGGGTTATGCTTATATGATCACAGATTCAGAAGTAGATGGGGACCTTTTACAGTCCCTCAGCTCGGAGCTTATAGAGTGGGGATTTGTTCTGGGTCTGGCATGTGCTGCATGTGCTCATGGAGGACCGAACATAAAAGCTGCTTTTGTCTTTGAGGCTGTTTTGCCTTTTCTTTGCCAACATGTCTGCCAAGGGCTTCTCATTCCCAACATTCAGTCTATGTCCATGCGCACTTATCCTTTTTAAATGCTCCGTATGATGTTAAAGTGACTTTCTAAAGCTTTAAACCATGTTGTTTAAAATATTACATACATATGTGAGTTAAACTAGCTGATCCATTTGGACTGCAGTAAGTAGAGGGTCATCTATACCTTGTAAAAAGTTGGATTTTGTGGTGATTCTGATACATTTGTGATGATTAAATTTTTTCCAGTTCAGTTTTATTTAAACTTATTTATTTTTTATTTATTTAGCTTTGGGTCAGGCTACTTTGCCCAAGCCAACTCTCAACCCTGAGGCTTGGTCATCTAGAACTCCAAAAGCTTGTTCCTACAATGTCATCTGCTCAAAATCCTGTGGCAAGCGGCATGTATCTTTAAACAGATTTTGTGTAAACAAACTGCCCTCTTCCTCCGCGTATCAACAGAAGCTAGTGCAGTGTATTTTCTTTTCTTGCATAGACTGGTAGAATGGAATGAGAAACAAAATGGGCCTTAGTCATGCCTACATTAGTCCATTGAATTTCACTTGTTTTGTGGTAAAATATTCTGGACTGTTGGCCTCCGTTTGCGCTCACCAACAGAATGCCAGCACACGTCGTCGGGGTCCTAGGCGGTAAAGTGCTCCCTCTGATGAAACGCAGGCTTTATTGACATGAATACGTTGTGCATGTGTCACGGGCACTAGCACAGACGGATCAGTCGGAGTGCGTTTGAATTACATATTCCCGTCCTCCCCGCAGATCTCTCACTAGACTCGTGTCACTTATTTTCTCCTCTTTGGCAGTGACAAATTTGGCAGCAGTGGCAGCCTCGGCAGGTGGGCCTCTGCGCTTTTACCGTTCAGGAGTGATGCGGCGCAGCAGGTGAACGGGGCTCGGGTGAAGCCGCGCGAGATTGGAGCGCTACTTTGTTTCCCAGCCTTCAGTTATACGTTAAAATTAGATGAGAGAAGAAACAGTATACATGTCAAGGTTGCGCACGGGTCTTATTATTTAATTTATTGAAAAGCTTTGGTACGCTTCTATATGGTGCATTATTCAGGGTTTTGAACTACTCTTGGACACCTTAGGTATTTTTGCTTTTGGCAGGTTAAAAATGTATGAAAAACTATTATTTCTGTCTTCATTTTGAAATTGAAAAATGCCATGGTTGCCCTCCAGAAAATTCTACCAAAGAAAACAAAAAGGAAAAAAAAAAAAAATATTTAGTACAGTAAGTTATTTTTAAACTGCTTCACAAACTTTCAAAACAATCAGAGGCAAAATAAAATCGAGCTTTGAGTAAATCTGTTATATATTGAATTTTGTATTACAAGAACAGCCCTGGTTTTTCTAACACCTGCTGTTCTGCCTGTCAAAACTACATTCTGACACGAAAAAACAAACATAGTGATGAGTAACGCACACGCAAGGCAAACCGTCTGCCCCAGCTTTTCTTTGAATCCACCATCACAGACTGGATTTTGCTCTTTCACACTACTTTATCCTGTATTTTTTTTTACCTCTTTTTTTGGCACAGCTAATTCAAGAACCACAACCATTAGCATTTAGCTATATTTACATAGTTGTGCCGATAGATTGTTTTATTCAGCTCCGTGTCTTTGTATCTGTAGTTGACAAAATATATCTCCTTAAGTTCACATCTGCTGTTGTTGGTGTTGAGTGAGTGAGAAAGCTGTAGTTCCTCATTAGAATACATGCCATGCTCTCCCCCACAGAGGTCTATGAGTGGGCGTTCCTTCAGATGTCAACTGCACAGTAATTTCACAACCGTTAGCGACCATACTGTAAACATGTGCAAAAATCTACATATAAGACACATACGTTACAATTTGACTAATGATAAAAACATTTTTAAAGGTTTTATAGGTTTTAAAGGTCATATTACTTCCTGTAATTTTCAACTTTTGTTTGTCAATTTCTGCAAAAAAGTTACCACAAGAATTATCACAAAAAAACTAAATTAGAAAAATGCAACAATCTGTCAAATGGACTTTAATGACTCACAGACCAAACAAAATGTGTAAGAACACGATGAAGACATGCTTCAGAGCCCACAGAAACAGCCATACTCCTTGTGCATGCTAAAACAACTGTACGCATGCGTACTGGGGACTGCAGGGAGCCCAAGGTGCAGTAAGTGGCAAATTGTGACTGACATGATTTGCATAAGTTGTAATGCGGATCAGCTAAATGAATTCCCCGCAGCGCAAAAAGGCAGAACATCCACCTCCCACCATCCTTTTGTAAGGGGTGCTTATCAATTTGGATCATGAAATCTGCTGCCTTTGTCAAACCTACTGGTACATTATGGAAAAATCCTGTGTTGGTCATGTAGGAAGCCGTCAAAACAATGTCTTATTATGGTACGTGGAAATATTGAAGATGTAAGAGTTGGTTTGGACAGGTAGAGAGGAGGGTCGATGAATACATTTGTATGAATTCTAACATGCCGGGCCATTTATGTGACTGACAATAGTAAGTTGTAATATGTTTAAATAATATGTTATTATGTTTGTCTGAGCACAGAAAATCTGTGCATATAGTATCAATGCTTCTGCAGTCATACTCTGGTTTTCTATTTGTTGATTTGGCTGGGCAATCATATTTGAATTAATAGCTCTGTGCTGTAAGCACAAAGACCAACATTTGACTTACTACATTCACAGACATGCCAGGATATCTGGCCCGAATCAACTTATTGAAGTCTTGATCAGAATCTCAAAAATCCAATATCTGGAGAATCGTAAAGCTGCTGTATTCAACAGTGCCGTTCAATCACACTAGACTAGGACAGAAATCAAACTGCATCCAGGAAAAAAAACATATGTTTGGATGTTTCCTCATTCAGTCAATATCATCAAAAATGACAGTCCCTCCACAGCACAAGGACACAACTAGAAGCACACGAGGATTTGCATTACAGAAAGAAAACCATTCTTAGCATGCATACAAATCGCTTATCTACAGTATATTTGCCTAAAGTCTAATTACCAGCATGTTAATATGTCAAATATGTCATCTGCAGTCATAGCTGCAAAGCTTAGAGCAAATTATGCAAAAAAGAACTTCTGCATGTCGACTGGAGATCTGGTTGTCTTGCCTGGGATCTAGAACCAACACTTCAGCAATCTGCGAAGAGTGGGTCTGGTCGCCATGCCCTCCGCCTTTGTTTCAGATCAAATCCACATCGTACCGTGCAATCAGATTAGTTTATTTGCGTGACGCAGATAAAACAAAGGAGCTGATTGGTCGTCTGTCATTTAGACCAAAATCTAACTTCCCTCACCTCACATTAAAACCGTTTTTTGCTTCGCTCAATGATTCTGCAGAAATCCGCGATGTTTTTCAGTTCCATGTGATATTTTTTTATGTATTTTTTCCGTCGGGGGCAGCCATCTTCACGGCTACAGAAATCCGAAAGAGGGACACATACAATTTTTAATATATCGTCTGGATTTTCCAGGCAACCGGTTGTCAGCATTGTCTTTACTTTTCATTTTAACTACTCACACTTAGCTTTGGGTTACTGGAATTGATCAATACTTCCTCTAATGCCTTTTGTCTGAAATTTGATCAAAACAATGTTAGGCGATACTAAAAAGTCTGTGACTGATAGACAGGATGCAGCGTATAAATCCACGGCCATCTAGTTGATTATTTCTCTAATCTGAGGTTACAGGGCCTAATAATTCTGCCTCTCAGGTGAGTTTGTGTCATAAATCTCTCCATCGTTTCACTTTTCGCCATGTGAGATGATGAAAAACAAACTATCACTCTTGCCTGTGTTTTCAGCGCTGTGTCGTTACGCCTGGCACTGATAAGTGGCAGTATCTCCATTAACAGCCTGGACTCAAAGGAACAATAAATCCACAAAGTGTGAGCAGACCTGGTCTCTGTGCACATCCTGTCTGCAGATACAGCAATTTACATATTTGTACAAGAGAGCATGAAGTTTCTTTGGTAAACTCAGAGGCATGTTTGGACTTACTTTAGACAGATTTTCAAGACTCATGAAGTATTATATGGAATTATTAGTCAGCCCCAGTCCCTGGATCCTCAGCTTTGAAATGGCCTGCCTGAGGAGATAAGGCTGGCACCATCAGTACCATCTTTAAAACACTTTTTATAACTCACTTTTATCGACTCGGCTTTTTATAAGAGCCTCTTTATATGGGTTTATCTGATTCTTACTTTTTCCTACCCTCCATTTTTTCTAACAAGCACATCTTGTGTTGTATTTTTTATTATTACTATTGTTGTTATTATTATTAAAATTAGTAGTAGTAGTAGTAGCAGCAGTAGCAGTAGCAGTAGTATTTTTATTATTATTATACTTTTTATCTATTATCTATGAATTACAGTTATAATCCAAAAGTAACTTCTCCCTTGCACATTGAATCTTTACACAGAACCTATGAAACTAAAAATTGTAACGTTTTATAATAGGGAGACATTAAATCATTCATTACTATTGTAAATTCATGTAATGTTCATGAGGAATTAATACAGTCATGCATTAGTTCACCATGAGTCATCAAGAATTAGAATGAATTCACCATGAATTATCATGAATTCAAGTAGTTTCATTAATTCATTCATTTATTCATGAATTACACCAATAATTATTCAATATTTCATGTACCTAACCATGATTTTTAAACCTACTGAATTCATTTCTTTATCATGAACTCATGATAGTAATCAATCCTCAACCAATGCATGTCCTCATATTATAAAACAAAAAACAGACTCATTGTGAGCATATTTCTAGGGTTTGGGTGTCATTATTCAAGTCAAATTTTAGACTTTTTAAGACCTGTGTGCACCTTGTCTTTAAAAGTAAGTTAAGCTGAAAGACAAACCCAAAAAGCCACAGAGATGACAACAAAACAAACCATCAAATCCCATCACACTTACACTTACAATCTCTGCCCTAACTAACAGACTCCTGTCCTTTTGAGTAAATGATTATGGCATTCAGTTTAGGCCAGGTCAATGCTTGTTCATTATTTATAACCCAAACAATGTCTGTAATTATTCAAGACATAGCTTTGGCGGGCGGGCGGCGGTGCTCTCCTCTAACATAGGTATCTGCAGTGCGCTAACATATGGCGCGAGCATGTGTACATCAGGACGAATGGATGCTAACGCTCAGTGAGCATGTGTGCACGCCGTGTTGCCATACTGCAGTCATTTTCCAAAGTATGCATCCGAGGAGATTGATGGCAAAAGCCTTCAAGCAGGAAGACTTATGACTCAGGCGAGTGATTAGGAAGGAGGCGCCTAGTGTAAGAAACAGCTCCTGCTCTGACACCAAGACTCCAGCAACACTGAGGTCCAGCCTAATCCTGTGCTTTTAATATGGGTGATGTTTTGGACGGATTGGAAGAAACTGATTTTGCACAAAATTATCTAAAATAAAGTCTAACTGTGAGGACAATTTTCAAAAACTGTGGATGAGAATTGAAAATTAGCACTTCCTTTAAACTCGGTATGTATTGCATCAGGTACAGACTTTGTTTTGTAAATGTCTAACCGCACTGTCCCTGCCAAAAGATAAAATAGTAGCAACTCATATCATTCTTATAAGAAAATGTACAGCATGATTGTTACAACAATCCCATCTTCAAAACAGGCAATCCACTTTGCCATATAGTCAGTGCATCTTAAAAAACATGAATTCCTGTCAGCTAACTTCAACATTCCACAAAATGTTATCTGATTCAAACAGCACATTCCATCACTTAGCTCTACTTGAAGATCAAAGCCTTTAACCTTGCCTTAGCGTAGTGGCTTGTGACCATGCTGTCACAGCCAGTCTCATGCACTAGTGCTCCTTATTTAGGTCTTATCAAGGCTTTGGGCAAAAATCTGTCCTCTCCACGCCTCCTCCTGCCTGCTTCCTCACCACAAGTGTGATGCCAGACAGCCCAGCCCCCATCAATGAGATCCGGGCGTGCATTCACACGGTGCTACAGTGTGCACAGACTGGCACTTACAATGTGAGATATGACACAAATGTGACAAGCCAAGCATTGCCCTGGGAATATGTGGCTGTCAACAATTAGCACAGTAACTAAAGCTTACAGTAGATCCTTCTGAGACATAATGTCAGCACGGTTGTGCAGAGAATGATCCTTTAAGCTGCAAATGCAATGTCTTTTTCATATACATTTATCGTGACCTTTCTGCTTTTAGCAACAATACAGATATTAAAATAGCACATTTCAGTTCCCTTTATAATTTGATGTCATTGTAACCACTATTGCACTTGAATTTGAGAAGTTATTACAATCTCAATACTGAGAATAAACCAATCAGAAGCAGTATTAAATGCGCATTCCAATCACAATTTATGTAACCTTTTGTGGGTGTTTTCTTTCTTCCTCATTTTAAAAATGAAAGACAACTCTGGATGACAAGTATGTTGTATAGTGTATTGCTTACCAAATATATACCAATGTTTTCTAGGTCTTAGCTTCCCAGGTGGCTTTTAAGGTTAACACTCAACTAGAGTGTAGCGACAACACAGTGATATTTCTAGGCTGCTTTTAGGCATTTTGGTGACATTGCTAAGTAGCTCTGACTCATAAGGCATCTGCTGCGGGCAGACACACACTTAACACCGGAGTCAGTCATTTCTCCATGCACTTTAACTCACTGCAGATCCTGCCGCATATGTGAAAACAAGGGACAGCCTGCAGAGGTGTGGAGAAAGTCACATATCAGACCAGGAAAAACGTTCAAATGGAATGAGAATAGCAGATGAAAATGTGTTTCTACTATATTGAATGGTATATCAAGTCTCAACTGGGCAAAAGAAAAAAATAAAATACTTGAAGCATTAATGTAAATCATTTGTACAAATATATTTCATGTTTATTTATTTATTTACTATAATTAACAAACTACATAAAGCGCGTATGGCAGGTTGAATTTGTAATTTTTTTACAGTTAAGATTATTATATTAAAATTGTATTAAACACTGTAATCTCAAAAATCTCAAATTAATTTAGCCATCTTTTAGGGTTAAAATTTGACTTCCTGTTTGAAAATGTTAACATCATGCTAAGCTGCCTAGCAACAAAATGGCCCCTTTATTTTCCCCAACGTTATGCCATGATCCAGTTAGCATACCAGTTAGCGTACCTTTCCCAAATTCCTAATTCTGACCCTAACCTTACCCAAACTTTTGAAAGTAAATGTTATAAAATCAAAAAAAAAAAAAATCACAAACTTGTTTTTAGCTTTTGCTTACTAATATATTAGCTTGACGGCTAAATTTACATTTTCTGAAACAATAAAAATCTCTACATACTAACATTCTCCGCCAATTTGGTTGTGTGGATTTGACAGTCTGCGCTTGGCTTAACTGCCTCGCTGACGTGACAGCAATGAATGAATTATGAGACAAATAAACAAAGATGATGGCTTTGAAAAACGGAAATCAAAGGCAAACGCTCTGATGTGAAGTGAGGCAAAACGTTTGTGTTTGAAAACTGCAAGAGCTTAAAGGGGCAGAGTGAAAGGTGTGCATGTAATGTAAAGTGTCATCTACAAAAAGAGTGATCGAATTCAGCGAAGCCAGCTTGAAGAAGGCAGGACAGAGAAGAGCCAGTGGAGATAAGCTATTGAAAAAGGAGAGGGAAATGAGGAAGAAATTGGAGGAAGGGGACCGAGAGAGAGATGGAGAGAAAATTACTTCTGACACAAGTGAGAGATGGGAGAGCTGCATTATCAGATGTGCATCACAATGGAATGTATGGATGAGTATGAGTGTGTATGTAGGTTTGTGTGTGACAGGATACAAGACGCTGCAAACAGCTCACTGCCTATTCCCAAGCTCAAGCCAGATAAAACCTGAAGTCTTACTTTACCTAAAATCCATTACGGAACGACACAAATGTGAGGACAACGTGTTCCTCTTAAAATTCAGGAGATTTTATTTCTTCCAACTCTTTTTTCTATTGGGACAGTGCTCGGATAGTCGGATTCAAATTGGAAAATATGAATCCACTGAAAATAGCTTTGTTTGCTATAAAACGTAAAACTGTTTCAAAAAAATAAAAAAAAATGTTCCTCATATATGGATGGAAACTACTACTTTGAGAATATATTAATACTGAAGTGTTTTAGAATTGTATTTTTAATCTTTGGACATTACAATGAGTATAAGATCAAATGGTAATATTAAGGTAAGATACTATAAACAAAACTGACATTTTTCCATCTTAAAATTTGTTTAATTAGATTTAGTCCATTCTATCCATAGATTGTGAGATCACAAGTCGTTTTTATAAAAAATAAATACAAATTCTTCACTAAGAACGTAAAGAGCAGTCCTTAAAGTAGCACCAACACAAACGAATCAATCTAATTCTGACACTGAGGACTTGACATCAGTTTTTAAAGACCAATTTTCATTCAGAGCCAGGTTACTCAAAAATCAGAAACTAAAAAAAAATACTCAAAACCCCTTCTATGAATTCTTTGGTAATGCAGTATTACAATGAAACTCAAACCTGGTCATTTTTCAAATTGACATTACTGAAATATGTGCATTTTAGATGGTCTTACACATTAAATGCCTCATCCATGTATGAAACATTCCAGTACATGATGAAAACACTCTTTAATGATAGACTCTGTGTAACTTTCTAGAGGTGAAAAGTCAACTACTTTGGAACATTGTTAATAATGATATTTGTGTGAAAATGCCATGATGTGACAAAGCGAAACAAGTTGTTCACCTCAAGCAGAAAACAATGGTCTGTGGTGCTAAAAAAAATGCTTTTTATCACTTAACACGTTTTACTAAATCCACCATCAAACTGATAATTACTGTTTCACATTCCTAAAGTCCAACACATACCACATTATTGCCTCCAGTCCTACTGACACATCAATATACAAAGTGCCCTAAGGTCCAAACAGGGGAAAGGCTGAGGCGAACAGCGATCTATAATAGATTTTCTTCTCCTATCCACGGGCTTTCTGCAGGAGATGCCATATAGCACAAAAAGAGAGGCAGAATATATTGACCACTACAAATACACTGTTAAAAGTGTCAATAACAGAGCTCTTATAAGGATACTCCTCCATTGGTCTCTGGGGAGCTGTTGTGCATTAGGAGGGGAACGCTAATGGTGCGGCTGACATGGATAAAAAGCAGCCACTCGTGTCATTTGAAGTGATCTGTTCAAAATATGTAGATAATTATGCTAGCACCAGATCATGCATAATCAGTGGCAAAAGGTTTGCTATCAAGTTTTTCATTTTATTATGTGCACAAAAAGCTCATATTTAAGTATCTTTTCATAGCAAAGACAGAGATTGTTGAATCAAAATGTCTATAAAGTAGGACTGCAACAAGTTATTAGATTATAGGGCTTTAGTTGACCAAAGAACTTGTTGGTTGACTAAAGACATGTCTCGTCAACCAATTAATGGACTTAAAGAGGCGCATGTCAAAAATTGGGAAACAAAATGTGTCTTTCTGATTTGATCATTTATTTGACGCTAACAAGGCTTGAAAAAACTAAAATCTTTTGGAGTTTTAGCAAAAAGGAATAGGTAATTGTCTAAAGCCACAATAAACCTAATGATCTGACCCAAATTGTCAGCTAACCTATTAATTTTTCACCATTTTATGTAAATCCTTACAATCCTAATAACTTGGTGAGTCAAGTCGACTAATACAATTTTTGATTAATCGACTAAACAACTAAATACCTACAGTCCTAATAGATTAATGACAAATAATCAACTATAACAATAATCCTCAACTAATTTAGAAACTGAATAATCGTTTGCTTAACTGTATACTACCTCCAAAGACTGTTGAGTGCTGAAAGAAGAGATTTTGGGATTCAGATGAAAGGTAATTACTTCAAAATGACACGAGACATGTGTCGTTTTAATGGATGACTAAAGAACATAGCTTTAGTTTAGCTAATTTCACTTGTTAGGTAAAATCTGACAGTGTCAATGGAACAAGACTTTTTGTACTTCAAATAAGAAAACACATCATGTTCTTAAAAAATAAACACTTTTTTTTATTTGAAGTAGGAAAATACATGTTATGTCTCTATAATCACTATTCACTGAAATTAAATATTTACTATCCATTAATCGAAAGAACTAGTCAACAGAATAATCTAGTACCAAAATAACTGTTTTGCAGTTATACTAAAAAGAAAATATATAGCACACTATATTCAAACATATTCTATATCTGGTGGCATTCACTGACTCTATGTACTGTAGATTACTTTTATCTTGTATTAACAAGCAACTATTCAAATCTGTGAACACATAATAATGAAGGCAAGAGGAAATGTGTGAACCTTTAAAGCCCCAGGAGGAAATTCTGCTCTTAAATCGGTCTAAAAATAAGTTGTAGTTTAGCTGGACATTCTCTAGTCAAATCAATATCACACAGCAGACCTATTCTATATTATTAAAGCATGTTTCTCTCATTTAGTCATATGTTTTCAATAATGCATGTTCAATATTGACACTTATTTCAGTTACAAAGCAGACAAAGTTCAAAGCGTAATAAGCCTGCTGTGCTGCACATATGATGGAAGATGGTATAAGGAGGAATCAGAACATTGCACAAATTGATTCCAGATGGTGTTGAGAGTGAACCAATGTGTTGTGTCAGCAGGAGGTCACTTAACCTTGTAACCTCCAATATGTGAAACCTTTACACGAGGCGACCAGCAACTGGTCAACTAATGATTTTGTTTTGGTGTTTAAATCCTGTAGTTCTGCTGTGTGAAAGTGTCCCTTCTCATTAAAATTAACCTGACTTGTAACTGGAAACAACATCTTTAGGTTACATTTAGCGCAATAAATGTAGCACAAAAACATTGCAGTCATGTTTGCACTTTCTTTTTTGCTCATCTGGAAAAGGGTTTAACAGTACCCTCTTGAACAAACTGGACTCTTGCAGAAGTTAGTGAGCATGAAATGTTGCAAAGCAGAGGGCCAATAAGCGCAGTACACTTTGGGGTTGTTACAGTGCAGACGGATGAGACTGTTGGTTCAGAAAATGTTTGTTTGAGTCTTCACACTCAAGTAATTTTCATTTCCTTTTCTTCGTGCAGCGTCTGTGTGTATGTGTGCTCTGAATGCTACTGTGTCTCCACAAAGTCAACAGGGCAAAAGGCTCTGTTTCATTCAGTGAGCCATCAAAAGCCACTAGACATTATAATTATGCCTGCTGGTGGCCCCTTTCAGTACAGCTTTTCAAAAATAGTGTGAAAATATCTAATGGGTGGCCAGTCAATAGCATAAGCATTCAATAAAGTGGTATGCTGAGAGCGAATCTGAGGATCACAACGCAAATATAGAAATAAGTGAATCTATTGTAAAATGTTTTGTTACTACCGAGGTCTGTGTGTGTAATACATAAACATTAGAAGTGTTTATGCACGTTAAGGCGGTTTCTTTAGTCAACATATCAATCTGAGTTGTGATGAATGTGCTCTGATAATCAACAAGTAAGTGATGTATGAAATTAAAGCAAATAATACAGTACAGTGATTTGAAGTGAATGTGTGATGGTAAAATAAATACAGTGCATGAATTAAGTGCTTTTTCCGATTGACAAAAATGACACCAAACAGTGCAACAGGCCTGTCTTTGTTTCTTTGAGGTTCATCAGAAACAAAGCGACAACTTAACTGAGCCTCACACAGCTCACTCTGACACCGAGAATGTGTCAGGCACATGACTTTTTGAGTGATGAACACAGAAATACATCTCCAGCTTGAGACTGAAGCTCATAGTGAGAACCAGTCAATCAATTATTCTCAAAACAATATCAAATAGATGATGATGACATTTACCTTGTGCGCAGGTTTCCAGGACTGGGAGGCCCATCATAAACCGACAAGATGTCAAAGTCCTCTTCCAGAGCGAAGCCTTGAAACACCAGCTGTATCCTGTTGTGTTCTGCCGCCACAATCACCCATGTGCAGTTGGCATAGTTGGGATAGCCATAAGGATAACCAGGGCTCTCTATCGTTCCATTGGGACTGTGTAATGTGTAGCTGCAGTTTTGAGCTGTGGAGAGAACAGAAGATACACTCAGATCAAAATCTTTTACAGTTTTCTGCAAAGATAGAAAGTACAATCTCTTTCGTGCATGTGAAGATGCCATAATATTTGTGAGTTACATTATGAATTGCATTTTGTGAAATCAAAAGGCTTTTGATTTTACTTACTGCTGAAGTTTAGCTGTGTTTGAAAGAACACAGTACAAACACATTCATGCACTGCACAGGCAGTCTTGTTCATTATCCTCATCATTGTGATTTCATATACAACTCAAATTTTCAATACAAATGACAACACTGAATCAATAAATAACCTTCCGTTAAGAGTGTTGTGTGCAAAAATGATTTTCTAATGAAAGGCACAAATATTTTTCATCAATTTTTATTATAATTTTTTTTTTTTTTTGTGCCACAAAACAATACAGGCAAAATAGTTTATATAAAGGTTAGTTTAGACAGTAAAGCAGTATTAATTGAAATAACTGTGATTCCAATTATGAGAGAAGAATTTGTGTTCCCGCAATAAAACACCTCAACCCTGATTACTGAATTCCTCTACTTTTGTTTTTCACAAATCAATCTAGGACAAGACACATCACTTTACAATGCTACAGCAAATAATGAGTGTTCTTCTTGGCACTACAGTGTGGCAATCATCAGTGCGTTTCCATATGTACTTGAATAGAGTGTGTTGCAATGTGAATAGAGAGCTAACACTGCCGATTGTTTCTGTTCTAAATCTCTAGACAGAATGACTTGTCTTCGACTGATGTAAAAGCAGCCAAGACTTTTAATCAATGGGCTTTAATCACAAATGTAGACTTGTGTGATTAAACGTGTATTTAGTGTGCTATCTGACTCATTCTCACTGTGTACAGAACATGTAAATAAGGACTAGGGTATTACACAGGAAAGCAGAAAATTACAGCATGACTTATTAATCAACCATACAATTAGTGATGTTTTAGCGCTGATAAAAGACAGAGTAAAGCTTGTTACCAGGTGGCCCATCGTTAACATGTGTTTGGGATTGTCCTATTTTCCAGAATATTTAGATTATCAAAGCACTGGAAACTATTTTCAACATTGACATCCTATCAAACCATCTTTAAAATGTACTTTTGGCAACATGGTGGAAAACTATGACCAAAAATGGATGAGCTACACAAAGCCAAAGAATCAACACTAGACCCAAATGACAAAGATGTCCAACAAACTGACAAGTTTACATTGCGCTTAACCTTTCTGCAGTCCAGGAGGGTTTTCTGACAGACTTAAGACAAACTTGTTCACAAGTTAATGAGACAGAAACTGTTTGTCTTTAGATTGTGGTCATTTTGCTAAATCCCCTATCCATTTTTTTGTCTTTCCTATTCTGTAAAGAGAAATAAAAGGAAAAAAGAGATGAGAGTAGTAGCATTGTTAATGATCAAAGAAATATGAGTGACAGACAGGTAGCTACTGTGCCCAATATATAAAAGGAACATCAAGTAACTTTCTATTTGAATGGGATTACATGGTGCCAAACAATTTAGGATCAGTTTTGCCAGAGTAAAGCTGTAAACACATCTATTTGGGAGATTAATTTGTGTTTATATTGTTCACCTGAAAGTAGAGAGAAAGATTCAAAGGAGTAACTTCTAATTGTTTCTCTTGTTTGTCTATGGCTTAAAAAATAACAGTAATTTCACATTGTTCACATTTTTATGCTGTCCATATGTCAAATGTTGTAATAACAGCCTAATGCAAAACTAAATTATGTGTTTCCTCATGTGGGTAGTATCTTGTACATGCAAACACGCTCGCTGCTTTAAAATAAATGACAGACTGGAGCTCAACAGTGACCATGTTAAATCTCAATAGAGATAAAACAAATAAAACATTTGATTAAAAGTTTGAAAACGTCCTAGAGGCTAATCAGCTCTCATTTCAAATTCATTTCGGCAGCTTTATAAACCACAAAGTTATACATTTTTTCAAACTTTTAAGTCATAGATGTGCGTGCGTTGTGGACTTGAGTTAGCACATAGCAGCTAGCCCGAGATATGTCTTAAACTCTTAACATTTGATTTTTTCTAAAAGCCTATGGCACTTTACAATGAGACAATTTACTTCCAGATTTTCCACGGTTGAGCTCATGGATCTATTAAAAAATCGTTGAATCGTATTATCATTAGCACCACGTTGTTTGTGTAACTGTTAGATGGCAAAGGCAAGTTCAAGGAGCAAAAAAAAAAAAACACGTCAAAAATAGCAATACATTTTCATAGCTGCACTTAAACATACTAGATGAGCAATAAAATGTCCAAGAAATCACATTCTTAACATTGTCACAACCTTTACCTGAAAATAGGAAAAAAGAATCACCACAGTTGTACCTCTCACACGTGATAGATCCATGCTCATGCAGCATGCATTCTCCCTACTGGTGTGTGAAGACATTACTAGTGGATCAAACAACTGGACAGGCTTACTAGCTGATCACAGACAATAAGCTTACATGTGCTTTGAATCAAAGAGCAAAACTAGTTATGAGATAAAATTGAAAGTTTTAGCAAACTTTTAGCCACATTTGCAATGCTCTGAAGCCTTATAAAAAAGTATGTTTATTAAAAATCGTTAAGCCTTTTTTTTTTTTTTTTTTCTGTAGGCCTATACGGTGCTCCATAGTACTCACGAAAAAAAAAAAATTTATCTCGTAATTACGAGATAAGATCTCGTAATTACGAGATAACTTTCTCGTAATTACGAGATAGTTTTCTCGTAATTACGAGATAATTTTCTCGTAATTACGAGATAATTTAAATGGCTTTTCCCACATTCTGTATACCCACACGCTTCGTATAGGCTAAGCTAGTGACTTTATCCACAACGAGTAGTCTTTTCTGTGCTAGCTTGATGTTCTAAATAGCTAAGATGTACTTGTGGATTTCGTTATGTTAAATTAAGTGCCTGTGGTCTTCACTGCAATGTTTACGGTCGACAAAAAGTATGAAAATAGCCAATAACGTGACTGTCAACTCACGCTACAGTTAGCATGCTATTATAAAGACAGCCAGTGTGTGGAGCTGTTAACCCACCAGAAAGAAGCTAGTGGTAATCGGCAGGTTTTTTAAATAAAACTCGATCTTCTTGACTGTTGACAGTCAGTCTCACTCATCCTTAGAAATGTGCGGCAGTTTTTCTGTGGCTCCAGCGTCTGGTTTTCAATTTATTTGGCCAAAAAGAAGAGAAATGCTGCACATTTGCTACACTTCCGCATGGATCACCCAGAGTGGGCGGGTACTGCAAAAATGCCCGTATGTTGCAAGTCTGTAGCAGCACTTCTCTCCTTTATGGCCAAATAGATTGAAAACCAGACGCTGGAGCCAAAGAAAAACTGCCGCTCATTTCTAAGGATGAGTGAGACTGACTGTCAACAGTCAAGAAGATCGAGTTTTATTTAAAAAACCTGCCGATTACCACTAGCTTCTTTCTGGTGGGTGAACAGCTCCACACATGGCTGTCTTTATAATAGCATGCTAACTGTAGCGTGAGTTGACAGTCACGTTATTGGCTATTTTCATACTTTTTGTCGACCGTAAACATTGCAGTGAAGACCACAGGCACTTAATTTAACATAACGAAATCCACAAGTACATCTTAGCTATTTAGAAACATCAAGCTAGCACAGAAAAGACTACTCGTTGTGGATAAAGTCACTAGCTTAGCCTATACGAAGCGTGTGGGTATACAGAATGTGGGAAAAGCCATTTAAATTATCTCGTAATTACGAGAAAATTATCTCGTAATTACGAGAAAACTATCTCGTAATTACGAGAAAGTTATCTCGTAATTACGAGATCTTATCTCGTAATTACGAGATAAATTTTTTTTTTTTCGTGAGTACTATGGAGCGCCGTAGGCCTATCCTAAAGCAGCTTTACGCTTTAGGCTATAATTCATTTTATGTTTATCCCATGTCGTTTTTCTTTGTTAGTGTTCAATGTATGGCTGTGCTAGAATAGGTAACCGCTAGATAATGTTTAACACAGGCACTGACTGTACCTTTTTCTTTAGCGAGTGGCTCCACTCTGGAGGGAAAAAGTCGCGAAAGGTGTTTAGTGTAACCACACAATCCTATTTACAACTAATTATAAAACATTTTCTTCTCCAAAACCAGAAAGTACGCAGTTAGCATGCCAGATGGTTAGCCGTCAAAACTCTCCCAGGCTTCTGAAAGTTGTGTGAAAACGTTTATAAACTCATTATGGTAAATAATTAGAAGGCGCATAATGTAGGCTATTTTGAGCAAAGTATGTGGACTGCTATAAAATGATCGGAACTGAAAAGCTTATTTTTGCTGTTTGCATTTTAAAGGAGAAAAAAATAATCAAATACAGTTTATGTTTCACAAAAGAAAACTATAATAGAGCAATGTGGACAAAATAAACTATAAAATATCACTAGATTTATTATTATTGATGAAAAATATTTTGACAGTATAATGTGAATCTATTAGAAGTGTAAAAGAGCCTGTTCATGTCTTTTGTCAGCCAATCACAATCTGCTACTGTTGCCTCTCAACCAATCACCTCCCAGCTACCAGTCTGCAGCTTAATTCACAGCAACAAAAGAGCTATAAACTAGCCTACTTGCTGTATGTTTAACAGGATATGACTACATTAGCGTGATATTTCTTTGACATTCTTATTAATAGTCTTTAATTATTATGGTCTTTGAAATGTGCTACCTTTACCGTGTGCGTTTTAATTATCTTGTGACATTATAAGCAGTTTAATTATAGATAAACAAGATGCTGAATACAGTCAAGATAAAACGAGAAAGGTCAGTGCTCAGTGTCCAGAATACATGCTCTTAATATAGGTGACATTTCCTCTTTGTTTGCATCAACTTGAAACACAATGCAGCCGGATTTCAACGTAATTAGAAGTGGATAATTAGGGAGCATTTACATAACGCACACAACAAAATAGACAATAAGGCTTCGTGCTCAGTGCCGACAAGAAACACGTTGAATTAGCCTATGTTATTTAATTTCGATCCACAATGTACAATTGATAAACTGATCGGTAGAAGTAGCGCCTACGGATACAGGCTCCAGCAGAATCTTTAACAAACACATTGTGCTTGGGTAAAGAGTGTTTGGTGAGAAGCCTTCAGGGTGAACGGACACACTATATTTTAATTTTCTCTCTTTGAATGGGCAGTACAATGGCTCAAAGACTGTTCACTTTTGATAACTGTTGGTGGATCTGACTCACAAACTAAAGAGGTAATGTCTTGTTCTTATGTTACTCCAGTACCTCTGCCATCAGAGGGTTACACAGCCTGAACAATACAGTAGATTTGAATTGTGATTTCTTTTCTTTTCTTTTCTTCATTTTATTTTATTTTTATAATTATTATTATTTTATTCAGAGCCTGTAGGTCACTATTTTGAATCAACGCACTTTCTTCTTACCTTTTCTATAATTTCCTTGTCATTGCTCAGCTTGGATTTATTTGATTATTTTTTTTTTTAATTAAAAGTTCTATTCTTTTGTTGGTAAAAGGTTTTGAATCAAGTCTGTACCGTCTTTGTGAGAAAACTTGTACACTACTACTACTCAAAGTTAAACTGAAAATTATGATCCATATATGTAAGTAAAATGTGATCTTTAGCCCATACATTCTCAAGACACTTTGGGCCATGTCTTGTCCTGCCAGTAGGCTCTCGAGAGGACAGAACGAGCAAGTCGGTCATGATCAGAGAGCAGGTAAGATACAAGACAGTTCCCTCCTGCTCTCATCTGGATGCTGCTGTAGAGTTCCAATAATAAACAAGATAAATACAAAAAAAAGATATCTGAACAGGTATAAAAACTCATTCCTCCCATTAACAATGAACCTCAGAGTGGCGATAGAAGTGGTGCTGTAGCTAACATGGGTTATTCTATTGTATGTCTTGTTCTATATCGATGCGAGTTTTAAAAATAGACATAAGCTTAGGCTGGTTCTATACTGCTCACAACTGCATACATGTTTACAGTGACTAATGACAACTTTGAGTTAAATGTGTATCTTTAATTAAGACTCAGTTGTCACTCAGCTTGAATAAGTAATCCTTAAAAACACAGCAGAAATGACTAGAAAACATCTTAAAAGGAGAAAAACTTTTCCAATGAATCAACTGAATTAGAATTTTCACCCACACCAGTCCACACCTCCTGATGACTCCAAATGATTTCATGTGGCCCACCCAACAAATATAATGTTGAGATGTGACTATAAAACTTCCAAAATGCACTAGAAAACAGCAGATTACATGCAATTTTCCAGGTCAGAACAGGAGGACCCTGGTTACCAAGTTTTATTTACTTCACGTGTGTAAGATGTACGTCTTGTAATTTAAAATGTGGCCCTCAACCAACTCTGACTTTGATTATTTCAACCGCAGCTCCATTTGAGTTTGAGACCACTGTCTTTGAGCTTACAACAAATGTGATTGGTTACATCCATGTAACTCAGAGACCAATATATTGAAGAAAGGCACATTTGTATGCACACATGTCTCACAAGTCGATAGAAAACATAACAACATAAAAACTTGCAGATTCTTCAGTGTAAACGTTCACATTCAGTTTTCAGATTTCAAAAGCATAAAGCCAATTACAGCAAACTAGTGCCATTTGCATACTCCTATGTATCCACAAATTCATAAAGCCTTTCTCCATAGCACACGCTCACCAAAACAAAAGCAAATCAGCCTTTTGTTGTCTGTAATTTTTTGGAACCACGTGGGGGAAGGCTAGCGTACAGAGCTAAAGATCTCTACACCGCTTGGAGAGCATAAGCAGGCAGATAATAGCACTTCCAGTCACATCGGATCCATCCCAGCGCTGTTGACTCCCCGGGGCTTGTCTCATCGCTAAATACATAGAGGCCCCTCAGCCGTCACTTTCCCGCTTCTCACATACGCTTGACCTCTCTTACAAGATGCTAACATGTGTCGACCCACTGAAGCTAGCACACACTTTAGGCAGGTTCGACGGGTTGGTTAAGAGCCTATAGCTTGAACATGAGCGAGGATACAGTGAGAAGAGAGTAATGAAAAGTGACCTATATGTGCTGCTGTGTAATGCTTAAAATAACTGCAATATAATGTGCTTTGTTGGTCTATTCTCAGTAGCCTAAGAGGGAACAGCAAGGGAAGAGTGCAGTGGATCAAAACAGCAGCAAAGTGTTTTAAATAGAGCTATGGAGGGAGTGTTATTATCTGCTTTAACACAACGCCTGTAAATACTTTTGCCAGTGTTTCTGACCAGTGCTTATGGTTTATTTGAATGTCTTATCCTCATTTAAGTTCATCCAAAGAGCCTTGAGAGTCACATTATAACTTCTTGGGATAAGAGTTCACTGGTTATTCATAGTGCTGAAAATGCTGTGCTTGAGGTCCAAATACGTATGCACAAAAAAGGAATTCCCTTTTTCACACTTCTCACACTCATGGAAAGTGCTTAGGTAGTAATCCATAAACTCATTATAGTTTAGTTTTGAGCAGGGCCCTAATTGCAGTGAACGCAACATCAACAAGATTGCGTGTGTTCTGGGCTATGGCTCTGGTGCTTCTGCGAAGAGCTCATGTCACGCCTGCAAGTGCTATATGCAAATGAGAAAAGACCACCTTAGTAAATCTGGGACAAAGCTTCATGGATAAAGTAGTGGTCTGTGCTAGAAAATGCATGCTAAAAACTGAAACTATTGACTCAATTCATCAATATTCAGGTCAATCATCTTGTCTTTAGAGGGATTTTTTCAACTTGGGAGATTCACTCCAGAAAGAACCCTGCCTCCAGAAAGAGCCACCGCTCATAGAAACAAAAAGTTGTCAACTAACTACAAGAGTTTATCACTGTGCGAAAGCATAAGTTATAGTGCTAAATCAACATTTGTGAATGAAATTCAACCCTTAAAAGTTACCGACTCATACCTGATCTACAGCTGTGCTCGTCCCGTTTTATTGTTTTATTCAAAGAAGTTCCCTTGTGTAACACAGAGCGGCTCTTTCTGCATAACGCATGCGCAGTAGTTACGTCGACCAAAAATGTCTCTATATGTAATGCTTTCAAATAAGTAAATCTGGTAATTTATCTTTTTTAACAGCATGCGAGAAAATCTACAGCACATTTTTTAGTTTGATTCCAGAACCATGTGAAGATGAGCTCCTCCGGGTGCTCAGCAGGTACTCCTGGGAATAATCCACAGTATTGCTCTGTGACAAGCAGATGACTACAGTCAAGCTACAGGTCAAATCTGCAGAGAGGCAACACCCCCAAGGAAACAGAAAACTACCTCCACCTCAAAAGCAACATAATGTACCCTCATGGTGTTTAGTTTTAATTAAGCTTTGTTTCAATCTAAACAAAAACGTTTAAACACCTGAATATGGACTCATTTATTTCCTCCAAAGAGAAACTGTCCTAGATAACCAATGACCTGCAACATTAAATAACACACTTCAGGGACTGTCTGACTTTCTCATTAAAGAATTGCTCATTTGAGCGAGCTCCAGTGCAGGTCTGTTATCTCACGGACATCCACCTCTCCTCTCTCATTTTCCTATAAACAGTGCGGTCAATAATCCCATCATCTCCTTCATTATAAAAGCTGCAGCAGACAAATGCCAATCAATGGTCCAGGCACTGGTGTGATGGGTGAGGCTGATGGGGGTCAAAGTGGACCGCAGACCTCTGCACATTATCAATGAGACCAGATAAGAGGAGGTCTTTGAATTACAATGAATGGCAGGAATATAAGGAATTTGTCAAGAAAGATCCTGCCTGTATTTTAGGTCAATAAAAATCAACTACTAACATTGACAGTATAAGAAAAAGCCATAATTGTAAATATATTAATATATTCGGGATGTTAAAGTGACGCCAACGCCCAAAACTACACATTTCAAACAAAACTTTCTGCTAGAGAGGCATGGGGAGAGGGTGAGAGGAGGGGCTGAGGGTGGAGCGCAGCAGAGTGATAAGTCTGACAGCAGGTGTTTGTGATCAGCACATAGTTTTGAGTGGACAAATCAATGCCGATGTGACACAAAGTCAGGAAATGAGATTGGCTTTTGCAGTGAGTTTAACTATTTTAACCTGAATTGTGCTTATTTATCAGTTTGCACCAAATGTTTGTCATTCAATACAAACACATCTACAAACACAGATACTTTGATTTTTATCTGTGCTGGGACAAAACTGTTTTTTAAAGAAGAACATTTAATTCATACGTAGCAGCTAGTTAAGTACTTTCCTGTTTGGTTCCTGTTCGCAGAAATTGTAAGTGGTCTTGTGGTAACCTTGGTGATTGACGACAACAATTAGCTGATAATAAACAATTATGTATTCAGTAGAAGACATCCAGTTGCAGTAATATTAGAAGCTAAATTTAGCTGAAAAGACTTTGTCACAGATGTAGCTCTTCATCCCAACATCTGGCAGGGAAATATCAGGCAGCAAAAGAACATGTTGTTCCCCAAACTGTTGTTTCAGAAGAACAGAACGTGGGTTTGGGTACGTTTGACAGGGGCCTAATTGAGATGTCAACTTACTCTGAAGATCTCTAAAACCGCACTTCTTGTAGAAGTTTAGCTCGGTGAAGTAGCTCAGTGAACTTTCCTGCCATCAATAGTCAGAGCTCATTATATAAAAGTTTCAGTTCCATGCTAATTCACTGGAGTTTTCCGACGGCCAAAAGCAAGTTTAGTTTTGGTAGTTTTTGGCCCTGAAAGCTTTTGATTAAGTGGATTTTGGAGCTGAAATATTTAAGCCTGCCCTGAGTGCATTATGAAATTAACTCCAGCGCACTGGTGACCCTCTCTGCAGCCTTCCAGTGTAAATCTAGGGAGGAAAAGCCCATCTTGCAGTTGACCTGGGTGACTCTCCATAAAGAGCCCATAAACAGACTGCTGGCTGAGCTGTTTTGGTCTGGCCACAGCAGCGTCTAAGTGGAAGGTCATGTTTTCTTAAGCTGCATAGGTTTAGGTAAATTAAGTTGCTTATGAATATGGAGGAGCTGGAAATTGCCTGGTTCAGCAAGTCAATGCTAAAAGAGGAGGGAGGCGCCAATACTTGCCAGATTGAGCGAGAGAATGTTATTAAAATATCCCCGTGCACTGCAACATTTTCATAGTTTTGATTAATATTTCAATCAATTTTTAGTCTCACCCGTGGAAACGTAATCATGTTTGGGAAATGTTAGAAAAGCAAAGTCTATTTGTTAAACTAAAATCAAGGAATAATTTTGTTTAAATAGTAATTGAAAAGTTGATTTTACAAAACATGTAATTCTTAGTTATCCTCATGCATGCACACTGTCCTATAGTGTTGTTTAGCTTTAAATAACACTTGAAGGGATCACTATTCACACACGTATTCATAAAGCAGTGTATATGAATGGATTTTAAACAAATACTGTACAGCTTAAGATCAAAGGGCAAGCTCTGTCTAAAAAGTTGTATAAAAACATTACAGTAGAAAAGGCAGTTTTATTACATTAAAATGTAAAAAAACTAAACAATAATGTTTTGAAGCGTCCATAAGTCTATCTACATGGAGACAATCGTGTTGGTCTACTGGGAAAAGTTAAATTTTCAACACAGTATCACAAGAAAGCATATATATATACCACGACACCTTTTTGTGTATATATGCTACGCCGTATATATTGCACAACATGAAAAAGCGTAAAAAATAACACTGCGTTTTATAGCGTCAAATACACACGAGTTTTGGTTGAAGGCAAGCACATGGGGAGACATTTTCTTTAGGTGTAATGGGTAACTTTAGGCTTCAAGTTACTACAATGGTAAGTTTAGGGCTGGAGCGTCAGGTAGGTTAAAGGGACTGTACCTGATTTTTGCATTCTTAAAAATGTAAACAAACAGGAATAATTAATTTTAAAGTCTTACTTCAGTCTACATGATTTGCTCACTTAGCTAATGCATTCTGAACTGTTCATCATAATGTATTTTAATGTTTTTTTCACAGCTGATAGTTGCGAGGTGAGTCTGTATGCTAACAACAGTTAGCCACAATGCTAAAAACAAAACAGAAAAAGTTGGACACAAACGGGACATTATTAGACATAGACAGGACATTGCGTACTAATTTCTATCTGAATAGATACATTAACAAGATATCAGTGCTATGGGGAAAATGTTTTAAAGTTATTTTATTGTAAAAAAAAAAAAAGATGAGTATAGTCTCTTTAAGATTAGGATAAGGATTTTGTTAATATTCATAAATAATAACCCATCTTTACAACCACTGTAGAAACTAACAGGGGCAACAACGTCATATTTATGCAAAAAAAAAAAAAAGGCATCAAAATGTGCCAATCATGCTTTTGACATGTTCTGTTATGTCGTAGTAAATGTACGCTTTCTTGTGAGATCGAGTTGAAATTATTTGCCTGGAAAATATAGGAAAGAATGTTTTAAGGTACTTTTGAGCAACAAAAATACCCATAGTAAAAAAATTAAATAAAAAATTGCTTTGTCAAAGGTTTGTTAAGCAGCTTTACATGTCCACCAGCTCCTCTCTCTCTCTCTCTCTCTCTCTCTCTCTCCAGGTTGCCCCGCTGCCAAATGGGTGTTCAGGGAGCGGGAGTGACCTTTCCGGGGGCAGCCCTCCCACCGCCTGTGTGCTTGTGCCTATGAACTATTGTTTCCTTTGCTGGGGCAGTTGTTCGGGAGCAGCCACATAAAGCTGCCGCAGTGTGTTCTGACAGTTTGACGAATGGATGCTAGTTGGGTTGGGCTCTGGTAGAATAGCAACCCCCCGGGCAGTGAGGAGAGCGGAAGACCTGAAGTGCCCTGTGGAACAATAGGAGCTGGTAGATGATGAACCAGTTAAAATGACAAGCTGGATTGTCGAAGTACAAATACAGCCTACAATGGTGAAAGGAACTCTGGAGAAGCTAGTTCAAGAGACAAAAACTTAAAACTCACTTGATAAGCGCCTGAAAAGTAGCTTTAGGACGAAATAGGATATGGTGATATTAATAAAAATAAAAATAGAAGATAAATATAGAAGAAATAATTAAATGTGTTTAAGAAGAGCTTAACAAAAAATTCAAATGGTTTTGCCAATCAAATTATCTATTTGTGTAAAAATGTGTTGGCAATAACCTGTCAATTATTGTTTCTTGTTGCATAAAAACAAGAATTATGTTTAGCATTTGACTGACTGGCTTCTGAAAGTTGTGAAGTTCGCTTCACAACACATGGTCAAGAGTTTAGAGGCTCAGAATGCATTAGGCAAGTGAGAGAAGTGTGTGGGAAAGTGTGTGTGATATGAAACAAACAGGTGTGTGCAGTGGCCAACGACATTTCAACTTTAGTCTAGTATAATGTATAGTAAATATCTGTTCAAATCAGTCTGCCTCTCATTCTTTAGTTCTCCAGCCCAGACTAGCAGCTCTATTTAATAAATAGAACTTTAGTTTGGGTTCAATATAACAAACAGTGTAACATAAGATCACGTTCTGTCATAGGCAGATTTAACCAAAGGTCAACAATGACAGAACAGAGGTACTACTGGAGCTGTCCTTGGTACCAGTGTGGAGGAGACAGAAGATTACAATAGAATTACAATACTATATTCTGTCTGTTCACACTTCTCTTTGACCTGAAGGACATTGTTTTAGTTAACATAGTTCTGTCAGTTGAACTGCATTACCACAACTCTCTGAGAGGAGGACATAGTGTGTCAATTTGGATGGAATTGAGAAGAAACTATGGCATTTATAAAAGTTTAATGAAACCAGAAGCTTGGAGCTGTGACTTTGAAAAGCACAAAGAACAGCATACTTTTAAACTGTGACTGCAATATGCTCTTCTTTTCTTCACATGTTATGTGTGCATGTGGCCTATATTTGTGCATACATTTTATTTAGTAAGGTGTGAAGCTGGATGCTGATTTCAAACAGTCCAAAGTAGAGTGCACAGTAGAAGGTTTATTCTGTTTTGTGTCTCTAAGACTTCAGGGAGGGTGGTCAGAGAGTAGTCAAGTCTATGCAGGTTAAGAGTATTTCAGATCACAAGGGTCCAGCCAGACCTTGTTGGATCTGACTCCAAGTGACAGCTCTTAAATTTTAGAAAGTTGCAAGAAGCACATTGAATAATCTAAAGTTCTTCTGGGATTGTAAGACAAATCCTTGTAACAAATCTTCATGGCCTGCACTTTTTTGTGTAAGATTTAAAAGTCTCTAGTGTTCAGCGGGCTTTATTCTAGTAGAGCAAAAAGTAAAAAGCAATGCAGCAGCAGCAAAACTTAAATTATAGTTTAAGAGATGTATGTTGTTATCTAGGACTGAAATTAGTTATTTTAAGGTTGTGTCCAAGACCAAGTGCATTCAGACGTGACTTTTTCTATTGACGAATTGCTACATACTATTGTGGTGGATTTTGTCATTGAGCCACAATTCTTAATTTAGTAACAAAATCTATTCTAGTTGTTTTCATAACTTTCTCTCTGAAGTGTATAAATTACATGGTGATTCACACATTGCAGCAAAAACATGAGCTGAGTCCAAAAGTCAAAAGTTAAAATGAGGCAGTGGCCGGTGGGAATAAATGGGCTGGAAAGAGGAAGCCTAGTACATTACAGGGATGGCTTCTGGGCTATTTTCTGCCCCTGTACGCCCTCCTGCACCGAGGACACAGACGGAGTGACATTCTCAGCAAGATAGTGCCTAATGTGCACTGTTAGCAAAAGCTGCAGCGCTATTTCAGGCCAGGAAGCACTGTTTATATGGATTACGGCTATTTAACGTACTCAGCCTCCTTTCTAGGACAATGGGGTGCTGCCATATGGAGATGTCCAACGAAAGCAAAGCAGGTTAGTAAAACAGCACTGGATAAGGGTTTTGAGAGCTTGGAACTAAAAACAGTAAGTTTGCTGTTAGTAAGAAGTGAAAAAAAAGTTAAAAGACAAAACATACAAAAGCTATTACTGTAACATACAAACCTCAAGACAAGACTTTGGAGTCTCAGAATGAATTTGTTGAGTGAGCAAATACATGGTAAAATGTGGGTCATATGAAACTAAAATGTGGGTCATATGAAACTAAAAGGCTTGTGTGGTGACCAATCACATGTTTAGTTTAGTATTGTACAAAGTAAAGAAAATATCTGTTAAGATCAGTCACAGTGCAGCTTCCGGTCACTCTCTCTTTTGAATTGTTGTAGAGAGAGCTTAGGATTTACTTTGCGTTCAATTACCGTAGTTTTTCTCAGAAACAATATAATCAGTATTAAACCCCTGCATATAACAAACTGTGTAACATAAGGTGATGTCCTGTCATAGGCAGGTTTAACCAAAGGTCAACAATGACAGAACAGAGGTACAACTGAAGCTGTCCTTGGTACAAGTGTGCTGTAAAATACGAGCCTAATGGATTTGACTTCAGTCTGATCAATTCTGTAATTTTGCAAACAATGAAGTTTCCAAAGTGCAGAATAATAGTGAAGTAAAAGCATTATCAACAGGACATAACATAGAAACAGTAACATTGAAAACAAAAGATAACAGGGGACTTAACAATTCATGTAGAGGCTGACAAACCAGTCTTTGTAACCACTGCAAGCAAAACAATACAGATTTGATGTTTATTTTCATCTAAAACATTATAATATAATCAATGACTTGGGCACAAAATGTAACTTGATACTGTATTTACATACAAGAAATCTACATTTTAGAATGAGGCAACTGCAGGAAAAGTGGGTGTGATTTTAACAAATGCTACCACAAGATTTCAGTGAAGCTCAAAAACACATTTGAAGATAAAAAATAGCATAATTTTCATTCCCAATATTAAATTAAATGTTGACTCCCGGTGCCTGCCTTCTGAAAATCTGGACAAAATAACAGGGTTTACGTGCCACAAGTGTACTGTAAGGATCTTATCACACAAATACCTACGACTACCAGCTGTTTACATGTAAATGTCTTTTTCTCCAGAGACCAACCTCTCATCACATAAAACCTCCTCCCTTATGAGCATTTAAAAGCTAAACATGCATGTCAACCATAACCTACCCCTTGAGTGTAGCAGTGTTTATATGTGTGCTGGCATGTGCATCCCAGGAGATACATTCTTTCTTCTTTCCTTCTGCCCACTTGCGTCTCGACACCACTATCTGTCTCCCAATATGTGTCAGTATGTGCATGCTTCCCTTGACCGCATCATATCTGAATTAACCTCGGGATGGCCAGCATTAAAATGGAACTGAGCGAGCTCAGCGTTCTCTCTCTCCATACATTAGGCTAATGTATGAGCCAGGACATCAGCTTCTGCCATTAGAGCCAAGCCAAATGCACTGGAAGGCACTTGTGATGAGGCTGTTTCTGCTCAAGTCGTCTAAGCAAAGGCTCAGCTCAGTGAGAAGTTATGGAAACAGGAAATGTGTGTCTGTGGCACACACTGTGTTTTCTGTAAACTGTATGGAAGACAAGTATAAAGGGTATACACAAGATATAACAAAGGACATATTTTCACAGCTATGATTTAGTGGAAATACAAACATATATTTTTATGAAAGTGTGCAGTTCAGTTTAGCTATTATGTATTTTGGAGAACATTTTGAGCTACCTATAACACTATAATATAGTCAAATTTGTTGCAAACAAATTATACATTTTCCTTATAACTGTAACACTTTGAAACTTCGGGAAGCACCATCCATTTGACCAACATCAGTGTAGGGACAGACTTTTTTCTTCTCAAAGCACAGTTAACAAAATGGGTCATGCACTGTAATGTAACTGTTTTTATGTAAAAACAATTTAACTGTAGATATGAATACAATGTTAAACCTTATGACACATTCTAGGCCAAACCTGACCGCAAATTCCGTTATGTTTGAATATAGTTTCTTTTAAATGATATCAGCTGAACAAATGTCTGAGACTGACAACAAATACAGCAAAATGTCATGGATAGGCAAACATCTGATCCTAGTATCATACTGACACATCCCCAGGCTTCAGTCAATACAGTATTTGGGTAAGGTGGATAATGTTCCAAATACATTTTATGAATCAGACAAAACTGCATCTCTTTTACAGAAAATTCTCATTTAGTTTTTGCAGGTAAATGACAGAGGTGGGATCAGGTCACTGTTTTACAAGTCTCATAAGTCTCAAGTATTTTGCCTCAAGTCAAAGTCAAGTCTCAAAGTCAAAGACGGGCAAGTCCAAGTCAAGTCCCAAGTCGGAGCCCCACAAGTCTGATCGAGTCCAAGTCCTCTGCTTATAGTTTTAAGTCTTTTTTAAGTCAAACTACGAAACACATCTTATGTTTCTACAATTTCAGAACAAACACTTATGTGTGATTCATCAAAATCTTGTTAAAGTACAAGACTGAAACATTCTTGTAAAAATGTGAATGGTTCTTTAAGGGGTAATCCTCTGAAACCGCTGCATTTACTGATACATATAGGTTGATTAAAGTAGATAAAGTCTTAAAAGTATGGGTTGGACATGATGAAACTATAAAATATTTGCCTGTAGTATTTTGCTTCAAGTATAAAGGTAATTGCTTATGATTGGAGGAAGAAAATGTGACAAGAGACAGTGGACAGATTATTCTAGCATGTAGACTTTATCTGCAGCCTTCACAACAGTGCAGCTCCCCGATTCAGGCGCCACATTGAGAGATCTGTTGACGCCTTTAGCGGCGCGCAGCTATTGCAGACTCCAGCCCCACATGTACAAAGTAAACGCCATTGTCGCAGAAACATAGCTCAGAGCCAAAACGTGTGGGGTAAAAAAACAACTTCCACCATGATTAAGGCAGCAGAGGCGTGAGGAGCTGCATGCTAATAGAAGGAGACAGATATAGGGAAGTGCACACATTGTGGCTGTTATCGACCTCAGTGTAGCAGTCACAATGGTGCTTGTGTCCCCGCAGACAGGGAGGAGGAGATGAGGAGAGCAGTTCCTTCCAGCTGGGTCATATTTAACCAACAGAGTTATCCAACCAGAAAGGAAAGACCTGCAAACACAAGCGCCAGCCTCAAGAACCCATGTAATTCCTAATGGAAACAAACAAACAAAACAGTAAGTGTACTTTTTTTAATGAATCACATGCAAAAAAAAAAATGTTATAATCAATTTTAGCTTCATTCACACAACTAGAAGGTAGAGGTAGAATGTGCTGAAAAGTAAGTAGTTTGTTAGTATGTTTGTGTTTGACATATTTCGCAGCACTGTTACAAAAACCAGCGTACTTGGTTTTTTTGTGAAACAATGTAAAAATAACTCAGAATCACTCAGTGCTTGGAACTCTCTTGCTGTGATGTGAGAGTGCTATCCACTCTGCCACCATGCTGTCAGTTGATGCACTTGTTGATAGTGTTGAGAGTAACTTATTACAAAAGTAACTTGTTACTGTAACATATTCACCTTTTCAGTAACTACGTTGTTTTGTTAATTATTACAATCAGACAATCTGAGTAACTCAAGTTACCGTAATTTCTGGCCTATAAGCCGCTACTTTTTTCCACAAACTTTGAACTCTGCAGCTTATACGGCAATGCAGCAAAATATAGATTCTCATAGACTTACTATTAACAAGTGCGGCCTATGTATGTACTTTGTCACTTTTCTTTTTTAAATCTAGTTGGTGCGGCTTATATTCAGGCGCGCTCAATAGGGTGAAAAATACGGTACTTGCATTGATATTCTTTTGAAAACAACACTTCAGGATGAAAGCACACCTGGCACTGATGTAAGAGTTTCCGTGGTGTCTATTGACTTAAATTTAACAAAACTGTATCAGAAAAATGTGCTGTTAACATCACCTTTCTATTGATTAAACAGTAATCAACTGTAAATGTAACAGGATTTGTATTGTACAAAGTCTTAACAAATGTGTGACCCGAATTTCTAAACCTATATTTATTTGTTTTCTAGCGCTTCTTCCAGTTTGGGGAGACGAGTGACTGAAGCCTACCCCAGTGACTTTGGGCCTTAGGTGGGGATCACCCTGGACAGTGGCTAACTCTTCATAGGTTTAGAGACAGACAGTCATTTACTCTCTCATTCATTCATTGGGAAATTAACAATGATGCGCAATTAACCAAAACATGCATGTTTTTGGAGGTGGGAGGTAACCTGAGTAGAAAACCCACGGTGACACGGGCAGAACATGCAAACTCCACCCAGAGAGATAGCGAGATGTTGCTTTGGTTCGACCCAGGAGTCGAACCCACAATCTCTTTCTTATCCGACACTGTTTGATGATGCATGTTGGATTAAGAAATTTACATAGAACATCAGAGAGGAGAGTGAAGACTGGATCAATTTAATTCAATTCAATGTACTTGTATAGCCCAAAATCACAACAACAGTTATCTCAGAGGACTTCAAAAACAGTCAGAGAAAAGAGCAGTGTCTCAATGTGATGTGTTGAACCTTTAAAAAACAGATTCTGTCCAGGATAATTTACAAAAAGACAAGCAGCACTACCTCAGACCAATTTCTTCATGTTCCCTTGTTGCAGACTCCAGCCATATATCTCCATGTTTTTGTGCAAATGTGTATTTTTGTTCATCTTCTTCTGTCACTCATTCCTTGCGTTTGTCAAGAAGGCGTTTTGTTCTGATCACCCAGAGGTAATCTGTCTCACTCTGAATAAACTGTCATGTCTGATTCACTTCATTGATTTGGATAAAACTTTGAGCTCAGTGCGTTCTATCTTGGGCCTATACTGTCGACATGGCACAGCCGCCAATCAAAGAATCTGTCTGTGTCTGAACATCAGAGCTCTCTTTGCATTATGACAAGGACCTTTTGTTTACGCTAGAGAAGATAATGAAGGAACTATTAGATTTAATCTATAGATCACAGGTGTGCTATAGACTCCACAAGCATCAATTAGCCGCTGTAATTAAACACATAATAGTTTCTATCTGAAGCCAGCGTGTTGTTTGTTCCTTGATCTGTTTTTCTTTACTGGACTGGTTGGAAATGTGTCTTTTTCAGTGTATTTATGTAGCATTTATTTGACCAAAAAGTAGCCGAATCAAGTAAGACAACACTCATTATTGGGGCTTAAATGATGCATCAGTGTGATTGACTAACTTTCAGGTGTTTGGGGGTCCTCCACTTGATAATTTGTAATAAGATTTGTACTCATGTAACTGGTCAACTTTAAACTATCAAGTTAAATTTTCACCAGTTCCGACAATAAAACGCTTGGAAATTAATACCTACACAGGCAACAGATCAAACACAAATACAATGCAATAGGCTATTATTATATATGCCTCTTGCACCAGGACACTCTTGAAAAAGAGATTTGTAATCTCAATTGGGCTCTCCTGGTTAAATAAAGGTGAAATAAAAACAAAAAAATATATATAATATATCAAACATAGAACTAAAATATAAACTTGGAGATAAATACTGAACTGCACTGCAGGCAACTGGGAACTAGGATATTTCCCAGATGAAAAATACCAGTTTCCAGTTCAAAGCGTTCCAACCTAATCAACTCATATGTAAACCTAATGGATAATGCTAATCTTTAGGACATATAAACAAAAGTCATGTTAATAACCATAACCAATGTTTACACTGTTTATGTGGCAGTTAAGATCCTCAGATTGGTGATTGTTTATCTTATATGTGAAGTGGGACTTCCTCAACCAGGTCCCAGTTCGCAAGTGGTATTTACCAGTTCGAGTAGCGTTCCAGTGCATTTTTACAATTGGTGCATTCCTGGCATACAGATAACTTTTTTGTAAACAGTCAGTCCAGCAGATGATTTTTGAATGAATAATACTATTTCAAAAATCTTCATGTTTTCCATTGCTCATTCTAGAAATGTCAGAAAGAAAGAAAGAAAGAAAGAAAGAAAGAAAGAAAGAAAGAAAGAAAGAAAGAAAGAAAGAAAGAAAGAGTCCTAAGGATAATAAGTTGATGAAGTCTTTGTTGGCAGAGGTTGGTCGAGAAAAAAGACCTCAATGCTGCGTACGGCCATGACTATATTTAAATAAGTACATTGTAAAAACTGTAAAAAAAAAATGTAATCATTGTCTTGGTCATAAGCACTGACCTGATAAATTATGATTTAACACTAATACAAATCAACAAATGGCCTGACATGGCATGACATCACTGCACAACACCTCAAATTCCTACAGGACGTCATACTCTGTACATAACATGAGACACATTTTAGGTTGATTTGGATGCAGAATGCTAATAGCACATCCCCACTCAGCCTTTTCCCATTGATTCCATCAGTTTTTGACGATATCTTTGACAACAGGAGTGGGCGGTGTGTTGGTTCTCCTCCGCAACCCACTCCTCTGCAAGCATCCGGCTGATCAATAGAGAAGCTCTATTCAGAGTCCAAAGCAGCGTAGCACTTGATATTCTTCCCTCTCAGAAAGACCCTGCGTGTCGTTGTGGAGGCGTTGATAGATAGAATGTACCTCCCACCAGAATACTGCGCACACGCCTGTAGATATATGCATGTTTTTTTCTGTTTATTTGCCTCATAATAAAGAATAAAGAAGATAAAAGAACACGGACGAGGAGAGAGGCTTAAAGAGGTTCATTAGCCACTTGTGTCAGAGAATGTATATAGAGAAAGATGCTATAGCTATTCAGTTATTCATTATAGTTACGGTGCATCTCGGTACACACGTATGCTTGGCGTGATTTCAGTTTTTCTACAGTCTCCACCAGGAAAAGAGCAATTATGTGTGACACTAATGTGTGAAACAGTGAAAGACAATTACCACCTAATTTTCATTTGCCGCCTCGAGAGTGACAGTCGAGATCTGGAGGCGTAGTCGTGTTATTACTGTGGGTTTTACTCGATGTTGTTTGAAACTCAGGAGTGTGGTGAGGGCTGGGCAATATAACAACATGGACTCTTTTGGTTTGTCTGTTGATCGGTCAGGATTTATGTCCTTAAAATGTCTTTCAAGGTTATTGCATTGGAAAGGAAATATGGGTATTGTTAATTATTGCCACAATACAAATTAACTTAACCTAGTCTTCTTCAAACTGAGCTTCAAACAACATGCCGTTAATGACCTATAGGATTTGCACTGAGGTATTTCATTACTTTTGGAAAACTATTTTAAGTTATAACATGTATTTTATGAGTGAAAAAGGATTGATTTATTCACCTGAAATTATTTTATGTACAGTCAAATATCACGACAGCAGTCCTCATGCAGGGCTTTTTAAAAAAGACTGATTTAGCCAACAGAAATTAGTTGGAAAAGTGAACAATAAAATTGTATTACCAAGTCAAATTTCTGCCTCCAAACCGCATGCTTTTCCTGATAGAGGTTTGGCAGTCGTCCTCTCTTTAAAAGAGCTCATAATTGACTGTTAGAAATTATGTAATTTCTTCATTTTGGCAATTGTATTTGCGCAGCACTGAATGTGCTCATTCATAATTTATAAAACAGCTTTTGCATTGTAGATATATGGCTTTAACACTGTTTCAGATTAGCTTTGAAATGGCAAAGACTAAACTGAACTGTAGTGCAATCTACAATAATTATCAAAGGATCATAATCATTTGCAAACTATGAACTTCACTTATGAAAATAGATAAAGAACAAAAATACATTTGGGCCCAACTTTTAATTACATCACTGTAACTATAGAATCACCTCTGCTCTAACCTGGACTACAGGTGTATGCTATAATCAGGCCCCAGCATCTCTCCTTGGATAATGATTGTTATGCACCGTCTCTGTACAAATATATTCATACAATACCATTTCTATCTTTGGCTTCATAAGCCACAGTAGATTTCACAAACTCTCATTGTCAGAACTGAAACAAAAATACATTTACCAGTTCACACGTTTGAGATTGAGGTTGAAATGTATAATCAAAACACTAAACACATTTATCTAACATCAGATATATAATCATCAATAAAGACATCATGAAACTTTTTTCCCTGAGTTTTTAAGCAGTGTTCTCTCATCATTCTAAATGCTAGTTTGAAGAATCGAATTGTCCTGCCACTGACGCTCGATTGCTCTGAAAATCCCTGTTTTCATCTACACCTAATATGTACATACCTATTATTGTATGTAGATAACTGCATATACTATATTTCTAACTTTTTTTTTTGTGCTTTACAATGGACAAAATGTAAATGACTCATCTGTATGTCATTATTTCTTTGTAAATACATGAAAAGAACACAATACATATCTTTTAATCTTGTCGACACCATAAAAAAAACATTAAAACAACCTTTGCGACAGGAAAAAATGACACAATTTGGTCTAGCGTATATACAATGCAAAGGTCAGGTCACGACTATCCCCGCAGGACTGTCCGTCTACTGCAAACAGATGGATTAGTGACATCTGATAACCACCGCTTCTACTATAACTGCTGTATTCTTTAACCTTTCACCTTTCGACCTCACCGTCCCACTGGAGACGCGACGTGTGGACCGGGCTCTTCAAACGCAGCAGATGGGGTCCATGCACTGCTTTGAGATTCATTTGGGATGCAGTACCACTCATAGTCCAGAGAATTTGAATATAATACATGTTTTAGCGTACAAAGTGCACATTACGATGCATTTATGGGTGTTGGATTTTGTAAGACGTGTGTGCAAAAGGGGCCCAGGCAGCAAAACACAGTACCACGGACATGCATGGATCTTGAAATGAGGGTTCTGCTCCACATACTCAATTTTAAGCCCTTCAGAAGCATTCAAGTGAAAATAAATAGGATTAGCTGCATGTGAAAGTGAAAAAAAAGAAATAGTAGGTTTTCCCTTTGATTTGTCCTTTTCCCCATGTAAAAAAAAGACAGGCTGTGGAAAGAGATGGGAACTGGAATGAAAAGAGAAATTTGTAGTGGTCTGCCAAGAAGATCCATTCCTTGGTAAGGCTTTTGGACATAGCAATTTGAAGATTCTGCATCATAAGAGCACAGCACACTTCTCCTCCAGTATCGTCTTGTCTTTGTATGGGAAAACTCAAACAAGTCATGATGAAGCAAAGCGTTACGATCGCATTAGTTATTGTCGGGAATCATTTTCAGTCCTATTATTCATTTTATAAGTGGGGTAGGGGTTACTGTAATTCAATTCAATTTTGCACAATCCATTTTCACAGCAGCAGTCACCTCTCAGGCCTTCGCAAAAATGTCCAATTGACCATCATAGAGCTGAAAATCTAACTATAAAATGGCAGTACTAAAAAAAAAGGTATCACATTTTATTTAGGGAAAAATACTGCAGTTGGATATGCAACTGGTGCTGTAGTTTAGACACTCAAATGTAAGAAAAAAAAAAGGAAAAAGAAAGCATTTTTTGTGACAAAAACTGCACATAATTGGGTAAACTAACAGAAGTGAGACTGCCACGTGGGTTTGTTTTTGGATACAACAACAGTTGGTATAAGAACCAGTGCTTTCCCACAGTGGCACCTTCTATTCCCAGTAGTCTACGACCCAACCAGGCCTAACCCTGCTTAGGCCTTGTCCACACAAAGCCAAGCTTAGGGGTCTCAGAACACGAAGCAAGAGATTCAGGACAATGAAAAAAAAAAGAATATTTCTGAAACCAAGTCCCAGATTGAAAAGATTTCAAAACTCCATCAAAGTATTCCTAAGACATCTGAAGCATAAATCCACTTTCTCTGTCTCTTCTGTAGTATTTAGATCATTGTTCATTCATAATGTTTGCTAAGATGAAAAGAATTCTCTGCTATGTCTCTGTTTACATTCAGCAACTTTCCTGTGCATGCTCAGTGTCAAGTCCTTCTCTTGTTTTGTGACTTTCTGTGTTAGTGTCACAGTGTCACACTCTGGTCAGTTACATGCATTACAATGGCTTCAGGCTGGTTTACTGATTCAGGTGGTAAACAATTTTTTTTTTTTAAATTATCATTGTGTGGACAAGGCATCAGATTTGACAAGTCAATGACAGAAAGGTCTGGTACTGTATTTGGTAGACAACTCTTTACCTTTTATACACTGACTAGTCAAGCAGCGAACAATTGAGAGTCCACATAAAGACCAACGAAGTAGAAATAGGACAAGTTTTATCAATCTAGGTCATAAACCTACTGCAGATCACAAATGTGATGATGAAATAAAAGAAGGATGTCTCTGATTGGTTTAAAGACCAGGAAAAAGAATGTGTTGTTACTGTACAAATCAGAAACATGGACTATTTCAAAACAAATGATAGACCTATAGGAAGAGGCTGCAGATTACATGAAAGGAAGTCCAAAACCAAACTGAATCGCAGTCTTTTTGTCTGATTATCCGTTTCAATAGCCTGAAAAGAGTCCTTTTAGAAAAAAAGGATAACAGCAAAGAAGACCACAGTTAATGTGGACAGATAACATCACACAATGGACTGGACTGAATTATGGGGCCGCGATCTGAAGAGCTGGGAATCAAGACGACTGGAGAATTGTGGCATTCAACCTTGTACAGGATGGAACACGATGATGTTGAGCCATTTTGGATTTTTGATATTTTGGATTTTTTTATAGAAAAAAAACAAAAACAAAACAAAAAAACAGATTTGTTTGTCTGTTGGAAAAAAAATATTCTTACAAAGTATGCATTTATTTTTCATTGCAAACCCTGACTTAAATAAAAGACAATGTATGAAAAATCTCTAAAATAAATGCCTACAACCCCTCAAATATCTGGAAATGTATGTCTATTTTACACCTCACTGCAAGCCTAACTGTTCTAACTACAAATACGTTGGATCTGAGAAATCCATGGAGTTTTTTCCATATTTTTAACTTGACAGTAATTCCCCCTGACATATTGTACATCACTGACAGATTTCCCATCGGCCGGATAAGGGAGTAGAGCTGGAGTGAAGGCAAAAGACAAGGACAAGGCAGAGATAGCTCCTGTCCTGATCTAATCTCCCATCTTTAGGATCAAGCATATCTGTGTAAATCAGGAGGAGACTCTTCTGTCTATAGGAAATCTGCATCCGTCTCCCAGAAGCTGGACCGATCATTTTAGAGATTTTATCCACATACTAGCCTGGAGTGACTTGTCTTGGAGCTGGTACAAAAGCACAAACTTCTAGTATTAGCTATACTGGGAAAAATGTAGGTGGAAGTGAGCAAAAGAATTCAACAAAAAGCAAAGACTCTCTTACAATAATAATGTTCATAGAGCTATTTCTGTATTATGTGGCAATCAAAAACCATTCAACATGACGTACAATAGAAATAAAATAAGTTCAAAGTGTAGTGTTCACAAAGACGAGAGCATATAGAAAGTGTTCTCTAACTCCAATCAGCTCACAAAGCACTTTACTTCAAAGAACAGAACAAACAAACTCACACACTTCACAGGTATAAGTGAGGTGGGTTAAGTGTCTTGCCCAAGGACATAACAACAGTATGCGTCTGTAGAAGTTCGTCCACTGAACAGTATGCTTTGGCATCATTTAAGTGCATGTCAAGTTAATCTGTCTCATTTGTTTTTCATCTGAAATACAATGTTTGTTTTTGTGTAAATTGGTCTTGGTTCACAGTACCAGACGTAACATTTTTGACCCCTAATAATAAAAAAACACACATTGTTTTCATGAAAACACATTTCCGTTTACAGAGTCCTTCAGTCAGCAGCATATTCATATCAGCTGTCCTACTTCTCTTCATTACTTTGTTAGGTTTGTTCAGAGCATGACATCAAAGTGTCTGTGACAAGACTACATTTTATAGAAAAAAGATTGCACTAAACATCATGCTTGTTTTCTACCCAGTCTGGATTTTTTTTTAAACAGAGGAACCACTACAACTATTTGCAACCATTTTGCATACAAAGGCATAAATTAACATATATGACACAATAGCTACAATTTGACAATACCCAATAACAATGTCATTTTGCTTTTGCAATTTTTTTAATCTAATGTCACTTTTTGACAAGATAGGTGGAGGGTTTCTGTTATAATTTTCAACTTTTATTTGTCATTTTCTTCCTGCATTGCAAAACTATCATAAATATGAACCTTTTGGGACATGTCATAATAAGAATTATATGATAATCTGTCATTTGAGTTTTAAGATTATCTATCTGCATGCAGACAAGTCAAAAGTATAGGTCAGATCTGTGATGAGGGGACTCCTCTTCCAGCTCCTGCCATCAGCCTGGAGGCACCAGACACTGAAATTAAATTTCCATCTTCTACAAACCATCTCATTAACTTACTTACATTGTACCCATGTTTCACTCCAAATGTATCATGTTATAGACGTCTGTTATATAGTGTCTGCCTCTCTGTCTGTCTGTCTGTCTGCCTGACTGTCGGGATAAAAAGTTAAAACCATACTTTGGAACATTCCTGATAGAAAAAAATATGTTTTACTAGGCTTAGAATATTATAGCTAATGGAACAAAGATCACAAATGACAAAATGCATTTAGAAAACTCAATTGAGAATCCATAAATGACTGTTTGACTTATCCACCGCACAAAAAACAAAAATAATCACTGATAACAGTAACCACTAAAATAACTGTTACTTGCCCTGGCCCTCTTGACCTTGACAGTTATGTCCATAAAGTTAATTTGGCAGGTATTAAACAAAAACAATCACTTCTCATGTATTTCAAACACACTTGAACCACCAGAATAGCTTCAAAGCAAATTCTTAAAATAGCCCAATTTCTGACAAATGAATTATTAAAAAGTACAGCATGAGATTAGTGTTTTTAGGTTGAAGGAGAGAGTCGTAATGATAAGTTTCGATGGAATGAGGCCATGTGCCCACCAGCATTTGCACATATCACACTGAGTCATGACTTTGCAATAATCTTATGGTAATTTCACCTCAGTGTAACCTCTAAATTTGAGAGAGTTTCAGACCCTCATGTAGAGGAATCTGTGCTCATGTCATGTGTAGAGTGAACCGATGTCTACTGTGTTTGGGAGCAAGTTTGAAGATTACATTTAAAAAAAAAGGAAAATGGTCTATTTACATAGCGCTTTTCTACCTTTCCAGGCACTGAAAGCCCTTTACAATCTAGTATCCACTCACCCAGTGTACGCAAACACTGACGCAGTGTAGGTTAAGTGTCTTGCTCAAGGACACAACGACCTGGTGTTCTAACAGTCTCCCATCCAAGTACTAACCAGGCCCTTTCTTGCTTAGCTTCTGAGATCTGACGGGATCAGGCTTTCACAAGCAGGTATGGCCACATTTTAGCTTTAGTTCAAGAAAAAAAAAGTCATGTATTAGGCTCAGGATCTTGACATCATACAGCATTAGAATGTTCATTCGGTCTAATGTTAAACCAATGGAGATTTCAAAAAGCTAAATACCGAAAACAGCTTTAATTAAGTCATATTCGGACACTACAGAGAGATACATAAATTTACCAGTACCGCCCCAGCAGTTTATTGGGCTGTTCCACGACTGTTTTGTTTACTTTTTTAATCATTTTGTCCAGTTTAATTCTTTGTAACTTCTGCTAAACTGACAACAAACATGGCTCATTTGCCATTATTTCCATGGTAACCACAGATGCTTCCAGAGTCTAATTGGTGATGAAGTTTATTATTGACCATGCAGATTCCAGGAATGTTACCTGGCAACCATAATGTAAATAAGAGCTAACAAGTTTCTTCTGTTTTTAGTCATTTTCTTACGTTGGAAAATCTATATAACAAATGTATATTCCTACGTTTAAAGACACATTGTGCAACTTTTTGGTGAATCAACTTATAAAAGCATGTTTTTTTTCTTTACATGACTTTGTTACACTCAATAAATAATGAAAATCTGCAGAGCGTGGCCATGGACAACACACCAAAATGGACAACTTTGGCTTGAAAGAGGGCCCACTCATGTATACTGAGTCATAAAATGTATTTATCGACATTCAGAATGTCCCAAAGTATGGTTTTAACTTTCTAATTCTATTGAATTGTGTAGATGACTTTTCTCCTTTAAAGGTCGCACAGTGACCAGCACAAAAGTAAGGCAAATATTCATGTTATGGCATTACTATTGTAACTACTTTTATAACACTTTTATTAAGCCTGTTAACAGGTGCAGTGTTTATGTTTAAAGTGACAACAGGAAGTGCTCAGCTACATTTTGAAACTCCGCACACTTTCACTAAATTACTTTGATTTTTTCACTCCAGTTGTTTCAGTCATGGATTTGAAAGCCACAGCTATTGTCTTAGCCTAATTTAAACAAATGTTTTGTGCGACATTACATAATGAACATTGTTTAGTTTGCAATCTCAACTAATACTGTTGGACTAATACTGCATGGAGCATAACAGAAGGTATGTTTTCAATGAGGTAGCAATGACTAACACCCAGCTAGAAGTTCATAAATAGGCTCATAATTAATCACAAAAAATGATTCTGACTTAATATCAGTAGCTGAACCCCTAACTCATTAAATATTTAGGTCTAAGTCTGAAAACTTCTTAATCTCCATTAGCAGTTGAAAGTCTCTGTTTATGTTTTATTAAGGCTAACAAAAGTGCAGTTATTCTAGAGTGGTACTAAAAGACAAAAACCTTCCATTTGCACACTAAGCTGTATTTATGAAGCGAACGGCTGTAATTTGCATGAGCAGTGTGTGTGAGGAGTGGGACAGAACCAAATGACAGAGCCGTGGCCATCTGGAAACACATGACAGAATGACTCAGCACACAAGAGGACAGAGGACTACCACACAGGGGCCGGTGGGCTGCAAGACCCCCACAGCGCTGCTCAAAAGGACAAGGGACAGGATCACAAGAGGGTTTGTCAGTGAGCCGGTTGCCCCTAACGACCTGTTTTCTATTTGTTTTAGAATGCAGCCCGGCGACAATTAAAATGAAATAGCTGTTAGAGTGGAATCTAGTTATGAGTTTTTGAATTCTTGTTAGAGGGTTAATTACTGTCAGAATATTTAAGAGATTAGTCTTTTGTTGGTCAAGAAAGTTCAAATGGTGCAAAACCAGACACTAAGACAGGGTTGTATCAATTATATTAATGTAATGCTCAAATTAGGCAATTAAAACATAAACAGAACAAGCAACATAGCGATGTATTTAGAAAAGACACAATGTAAGTTATTATTAACGTTTAAATGGATACTTCAACCTGTACCACTCTATCCATCCAGACATTTTGTTCTGATTTATCCAGAGTTGGGTCACAGAGGCAGCAGGCTGAGCAGGGAGGCCCAGACTTCCCTGTTCACGCACTTCCTACAGCTCCTTCTGGGAAGTCTCCAGACGTTCCCTCCAGATGAGGGATCGTGGTCTACAAGCTGTTGAAATGAGTTTCCTTCACATGGTAGTGAGGAGCTCAGTCACAAGGGAGGAACTCAGAGTAGAGTCGCTGCTCCTCCATGTTGAAATAAGCAGGCTGAGGTGGCTTGAGCAATTGTTTCAGATGTCTCTTGGACCCTGCACCACTCAAAGTTCTTAAGATTTAACTATTTTTTAGGCTTATGTTTGACTTTCTGGTTGGAAAATGTGATTTTTTTAAAGTGTTTGCTTCATGTTGCATCACATGGCCAAACACAAACATGTTCTACACTGGGACAAAACTCCTCTGCAAACATATATTACTATAAAAATAAATGCAAATGCAGTACAAAACAAGACATTAATAGACTTTGATTACTTTCTAGGATTTGATGGTGTTTTAAGGCGAAATGGAGGGAAGGGTGAACTTTTTCCTATGTTGCATTTGACTAGACCAGTTACCTTTTGTATTACAAAAACAAAACTGCATTTAAACATTCTTTACCTGACTGACATATTATTGGCCTGCCAAATGTTGTTATGTGAATAGAACCTATTGAGCCTATTGATTTTGGAAGAATTAGAAAAGGGTTTATGTATAAATTGTCCCAAACATTTGAATGGAATTTTGAGTCAGTTTGTGATGTCATTAGAATATTTGGGAACTCTACTGTTATTTTCAGCAACATATTTTCAACCTTTCATCCCAAGTTGCTATAGATTTTGTAAAAAGATCAGTCATGATTACAAGAATCATTCCACAAAATGATCAAAAATTTAAAATCATAAAAAAAAAAAGACAAAGACAAAGACAGCTTTGTTGATCCAAAATACAGCAGTTTTATCTACTGGCTACCAGAATGTTCCACTTCTTAGACTTACGCTACATTACAGACAAACGTGCCACAGCCTGACTCTTGTATCTCCCATCATCCTCTTCCCCAAACTCGCTAATGACCTTCTTGTCGCTAATTCAATCTAGACCAACTGAGGGTGGCAAGTTTGTGAAATGGCAGACACGCAGCACATGCCCACCAGCTTTCTTACACGCTGTTAGTTGTTGAAATCGACGTCTGCGTGATGCTTGATAAGAAAATGAGCTCTCCAAATAGAGCGTTTAACATCGGAATGGGGAAATCAAGCAGCACGCACAAGTCCACCAAAACACAGGGCCCAGATTATCGCACAGCTGTGGGGGTCTTATCAGTCCTGCAGCCCAACCGTGAGTGTGCTGCTACTCACCACAGCAGTCACGTCCGGACGCTTTCATCCTCCTATCTGCAGTTAGCGGCCATGTCACTACACAGAGGCAGCATTAGCCAACCCATTTTTAATACTAATTTATGTCTTACAATACGCTAAGGGACAAGGCAGCAGCATCAGCACAGGTAATTGGGGAAAATGAATTGGATAGTGTGGTACAAAGTAAGGTCAAAATGATCAGTTGCGGTAGTTAAAGTGAGGGACTATAGGTGAACAGGAAAAAAATAAGTAGTAAGGGGATTTTTCTTCTTTATTTTTATGTACGTATTATTTTAGTGTGAATGAGAATTACCCCAATTTAGGCTGGTTGAAGGTACAAGATAAGAGTCTTCTGTGATTCATGACCATACCAGCTTGTTAAAGCCTGATTCAAGTTAGATCCCAGAAGCTAAGCAGGATGGGCCTGGGAGAATGCTGGAACTTGAGGTGCACAGTGGGACAAATAAAAGAGAAACTCATTATTCTATACTTATGCTGCCGTCATTTGCTCTGGAAAAGATGGTAAATTCTACTTGTGAAGTGGTAGATACCAGTAGGTTGTGTTCAATTGTTTTGTGGTTGTAACAAAAGGTTAAAAACACAATATAGATTAGATGGAAATAGCAATGCTGTTCAACTTTGTGTCATATAAGTTTTTAGATAATAAATTAACTGACCAACAAGTGAAAAAAAATTAAATACTGTTAATTTGTGATTCTTATGCCACTGTCTGTCATATTGAGAGGTCAAAGGATATTTTCAACTCAGCCACTCAAGCATCCAAATTATTTTCCAGTTTCCCAGTGGTATTTACGACATGAGGGGGGCGTTTGGAAAGTATTTACCATAAACCCCACACCAAATGAAGAAAGCAATAGGCCTGCCCTACACTGTGCATAGTTTGGATCTGGTGTAAGTGAGAATGGTTTGCTGGTGTTTGGTGGAAGTGCCGATGCAAAATGGCAGCCTCACTTTCATCAGTGTGCCTCAAGGCAGCTGTTGCTACAATACTAGCTTACCACCATCAATTGAAGTGTTAGATCCAACACATTTTTAAGCACTGTGCCATCTTCAAAAAAATAAAAAAAATCTACCATTGTTTGTGAAGAAGCTAGAGTACAGGGGGTATAATTGTCATCAACATGTGTCAGCTCTGGTGATTTGAGTCACCAGAGCTGATTTTTTTTTTTTTTTTTAATCAAAATGTATGAAAAGAATAGTGCTGTTGAGAATTAAAAACAAATATAGACTTTGACTATGAATTTGAATTAACTCATGCATTGATATGTACTTATGAAGTGTATTTTGTTTCAGTTTGAATGTGAAAATCAATTAAAGTGTGATCTTTTTATGCCTTTGGACCCCAGGATAACTGGTGACCACTTGTGGAAGCTAATAAGTGCCCAATAAATAACTTTTGGCATAAATTGGAATAAATAAATGTTCTTTTATGGCAAACACTGGCATTTTGAGAGTAAACACAATCAAAATGACTAACACTAACACAGGTTCTCCTATCCACTAATAATAACAATGCAATGAGATTATGAGATTACTTGATCACATTACTATGCTTTGATACTTCCCACTGAATCAAGCCTTTAAGTTCACATTATTAGCCTAAAGCAGCGTTCTGGCTATGCTTGGGTGATCCCCTCCAGTTTCACCATCTGGAAGATTTGTGAGAACTAGGAATACGTTGCACAGAATTAAATACATTCCTTAAAAACACAGCCCATCTTTATTTTTCTTAACATTTCAGTAAACTTTACTGACTACAATTTGCATAAAAGTTCACATTTGACACATTGTAGACATAAAACTTTAAAATTATATATCAACAAACCCTCCAATAAAGTCTTTGAAAATCATGTTCAGTCCAAGACTAAAGTGTGGTGCGAGTCGGAAGCTGCTTTAGGGACTGATATTGCTGCAGGAGTTTTGCCTGTAGTTTCTCTCTTAAAATAACACATGACAGATTCTCTCTCTCTCTATTTTACAGAAACAAGAGCTGAGTTCTTAAACACAATCCCTCTATGGTTTGTTCAGTAAGTGACAGTCCATCAAAACAGCAACAACAATTTAAACAAAACTGACACATGCTTATTTCTTATTTCTGTAGTTGTTTCACTTTTGTCACTAAATAAACTGAATAAATTGATTTGATAAGTTAAAATCTCCACTAACCCCAAAAAACTGAGAAAAAAGCTGACCAACATCAAAGACACAGTACTATCTCTGCCATTAAAGAAATTACAGCACTTTGAATATATTGAAATGAATCTACGCTCTGACCTTGGCAAATGATGCAAGATATTTGAAACAATGTGTACTTTTGTCCAGAAACATCTCATGCATAAGTAATAATTTGAAGACATTTGTTATTAAAAGTGGCAGCAGTATTTGTCTGCATTCCTTGACAGAGTTGGGAATGTTTCCAGTTCCCTTAAAGTTGTTTTTCTTCCTCTTTAACCTTGGTTGGAGACTGTGTTTTACTGTAACGACATCCAAGTCTTGTGCTTCACTTTTAATATTACAGAAAAGTGATGAAGCTCAGATGCTGGTGTTACGTGTATTAATCAATAAAATGATTTTGTCAAGAGCTCATCAATGCATGTGGTAATCACTACACAGCCAAGCAGAGATGGTTACGTAAACCATCAGCAACACAGCAGAAATAGGTTGTGTTCATGTTCTAGAAATGTCATAAGACCGCTAGTTTGTTGTATTAATACCAAAATCAATTAGTGACTAGATCCATTACCTTTGTGTATTACAAAATCAAAACTAAATACTGCATTTAAACAATTGTATGTCTAACAGCAACTTCATTTTCTGAGATAGAAACGGACCTGTTGTAATGTGGACTTCATTGATCAATTCAGTCATTCTTTTACTTAACTCACTCATAGACAAATAATAAAACTAAAGAATGCTAATGGGCTAGAAATGTGTACATTTTAAGTTTAAAAGCCTTAATACACTGGTTGGTGTAAGGCTGCATAGCCTTTAACTTAAGCATAAAGCAGTGTTGCATCTGCAGCGAGCAGCGCTGTCCATGGTGCTGAAGTTCAGCACTGGGACGTTCAGCAGCACCTGCCGCTGTCCATGGTGTTGAAATGTCACACCAAACCAGCTCAGTGGTGTCAAACTCAAATGGGGCTGGGACTAAATTGAGTTGGTCAGACTTGAGATGCAGTTTAAAATATAGATCCTTCTGTGTGTATTCAAATATGGCGATTAAGCTGTACAAAGCTAACACATTTTCTGTATGTGCAGATTTACATTGTAAAATATTGCATTCAATTATATTGTACATAATGTGATTCCAAGAAAGTACGCAATTTGCTGGATTCCAGAGTATATTTGGTTTCCTAGTCACATCTCAGCCTTTATACAGGCTTTTTATCCATTCTGGCCTATGGCTTCTCTTGTCAGTGCTCGGTTGCAGTGTATTCTCTGTGGTTCAACCTGTTACGTGGTTTTATCAAGGGGCCCCTATCAACAGTAATCAGAATCATCCCGGGAGCCACATAAAATCATTATGGAGGCCACATTTGGCCCCTGGGCCTGAACTTGAAACTCTTGTTATAGCTTCTATTGTGACCTAAATAATGCCCTGATTGAACAATTACGGTCTTTGCATTCAAAAATGAATCATGATGTACCTGCAATACAAAACAGTAGGCATGTGCTGTTTTTGCTTTGAGAGGCTCATAAAGTTTCCCAGTTTGTTTTAGTCCCAAGGTTGTTTGAATTGTGCTTTGCTGAAACCTCCTACGCTCTGGCGTCTTATGAGTGAAAAAGTCAGAGCAAATGTCATAAAGAAGAAAAGATAAAAAGGAAAGGGGGCATCGAGCCCTCGGGTCCTTCCAACATTACTGACCATTGCATCATCAGCACAACACGGCGGCTCATAAAGCAGCGCGTACTCGGGAGCACAGGCCGGTGTGGGAGTCGTGATCAGGCGCGTAAAACCACTGCGTCCAAGAATGACGCTACCGACGTCACACGAGAGAGAGAGATGTCAATCACAGCGTGTGCCAAGCTCCTTGTGGTCTTTCGCTTTGTTCCCAGCGGAAGTTTAAATGAATAGATGTTGATTACCGCTTATTGAGCCGCGGATCCACTGGGACAGCTCCTGATGTCATGGAGACGGCCCACTGCTCTCTTTGTAGCATTCACACAAATCTATCTCCGTGTATGTGTCCACCGGGAGCTATAGGAATCTCCCAGATGAGCTAAAACAGAATCGTGACTGCAACTTTAAAATACAACTTTAAAAATGTAAAAGTTTGTGACTGTTGCTTCCCGTATCTGAGCATGAGGCTTTGGTGCCGCTCAATGGGAGGATGGGGCAACTGCTGGTGGCTGCAGCTGCACGGCGGGGACACGGACACTCACATAACCGTCACAAACACACAGCACACGCGTTTAAACCTGCCAAAGATCCTACAGGAACAGCCTCGGCTATCCCAGAGTCCCGTTTACACGCGCGGAGAGTTCGGTGCTGGCTCCAATAAAGCAGTAGCCGTAAAAAGCTCCCAGGACGCAAATAAAAAGTCGACACAAGTGAGATTTACTCGGGAGAGAGTTGGCAGTAGTATCAAAGCGCCTAGAATAAACCCACACCTGAAAAGGATAACGATCTGAGGGAGTAACGAGAGTGCGTGGCGAAGGCAAGTGGGAGTTGGACAAGAGGGACTTTTGTGCAATGCTGAGCGCACATTAGTAGTTTTGGTGGTGCTGATCGTGGGTTATGTGCTGTCCAAGCGGAGTGGGCGAGCGCGCAACAATGACTCACTGTCATATCGTATTGTATCCGTGGCAGTATTCTCAGCTTTGGCTAAAAATAGTGAAAGGGGGGCCCCGTTTTAGGACGTGGAGAGGTGAGAATTGATCAAAAGGCACGGATTTCTATGGTAAAGAAGATGTCTGGGTATGAAAAATGTCTATATGATTGGAAGGGGAAAAAAGACACTTCATATGGACAATAAAGTGCTATTTTTTGAATTTGCAAGTTATAATCTATGGGCAGATAAGAAAGAAGTGACTTAACTTGAGTTATCAGACGTAACCATGATGCAAATGCGTTTTTTCTTTTAAGGCCTGTACCAAAAACTATCTAAAAAGTCCGACTCAGATCATATGTCAGGGTTATTAATATTTCAAGAGTTACTGTAGCGGAGGAGATACAGTTGATAGATAAGAGGCATGTACCGAATGAATAATGGATAGTGTTAGTAAACTCAGTCTTTAGAAGTCAATAAGAACCTGTAGCTCATGTTTTCAGACGGAAAACACTCATTTAGAATTAAAAATGATTAATTAGCCAAGAAATGTGCAAGAGAAGTGACTTAAGATGGTGTTTTCTAATTCCAAGACATAGCTTATGAAAGACAAGGAATAAAAATGTGGTAAAAAGTTCTAACCCTAAAAGAAAGCGCTTTTTTTTCCCAAGTAACAGCACACAGCCACAACGTCATGCCCAAGCTCCCCAACTCATCCTCTCGCATCATCCACTTGAAGATTATTCCACCAACATAGACCAACACCATCACCATCGCACTTGTCCTCACACAGAAGCAGCGTCCACCACCAAACTAACGTCACACACGGCCACCAGCATCACCAGAACCGTCTCTTCTGAATAACTTTAGACGCAACAGCGGCGTGGATGACTGCGAGTGAGCGTCATCTCCTTAAATGCGCCTTTAGGACGCGAGGAGATTTGCATTCGAGAAGGAAAGGAGGGAGGCAGACGAGGAGGGAGGGAGTGAAGGAGTGAGTGGTGCATTTGTGTACGGTTTCAGCTGGTACAGATGGGGACTTACCCTTCACTGAGGCGCCCAGAAGCCCCATGTATAAGAACAGTAACCGGCTGAAGTGGTGTGCGTGCAAAAGACGTATTCCATCCCTTTTTCTGTATGCGCATTCCGCTCTGGTTACGTCCTGGTTAGTCATGGCACGGCTTGGCTATTTGTAAATTGGAATTCTGTGGCTACGACAGTTCTCAGATGGTCAGAAAAGGGAGATTCACTCGTTGTAGGCGCTGAGCAAAATCCCAATGCATGGAGAAGGAGCCTCGGTTCGCGCGACTGGACTGAACCATGTCATGTACGGGGACCGGCGTCTTCGTTCTGTCTTATGTCTCTGAAGATTTTCACACGTTCAGCGCTTTGGCGAGGTTAGAAAAGAGAAAGCAAAAGCCCGGCGAGGCGAGATCTGATCAGAGTGGTCCCCTGTTTGGTCTACGACGCGCAAAAATCCCCACTCCTTGGCTGCGAATGTATCATTGATGAGACAAAAAAGCAGCGTTCAGTTTGTCCTGCTGTACTTGTCCTGTGTCCTTCTTTTTCAAATTACCTCCATTGGTCACGAGAATAATCCACCTATAAGAACTGGATCAAAGAACGATGGAAAAACCAAAGGTATCCGCATCCGAGAGAGACAAAATAAATCAGAATCAAACCACAGGCGTGTAGAAGTTTTCCATCAGCGCCGAGGGACGATATAAGCGCACACAAGTGGAATCTGTTGTATATTGGTATGTAATTCCCAGCATTCGCAGCGCGTGGCTCTACAGCGTCGTCTCTGGTCTGCACGACGGTAAAGATTGAGACTGCAGACCTGCTCTCCAGTCTGCGCGCTCTCTGCCTCGCTCTACGTACCGCTCCCCCCGCCCGCCGCCACGCACTGCTCTCCTCTGGCTTTCCCTTCACTCAAGAACACTTTAGGGCATTTGGAAATGAACTCAAGGGTACTAACGGGATGATACGGACGATCCTCAGGCAGTGGATATAAGATACATATAGTTGCCAGCAGTGCTAAATGAAATACTGCAATTTGGCTTTGGTGGAACATAACGTTTAAAAGCAAAAGGTGCAAGACGTAAACTACTGTATCTGAGGTAAATACGTAACTCTTATGTTATTATTTGTGTTGGAATAGTGACAGTAGCATCATACATATTCCTGCTGCTGTTTACTGCAGAATGAACACGTTTTCTTCACGTGTAATCATGTGCACTGCTGTAACATAATGTGAATCATCCCTGGTACAATTCACTCAAGTGTTTTTTTTTACCTGCTATATATTGCCCATATGCCTTTGCCACACAGCTCACAGACAGGAGGTCATACCACAGTCCTGACTCAGAATTAAAGGGGACATATTATGCAAAATTTACTTTTTTTTTTTTTTTTTTTTAGTATTAATCCTATTGTAAAATTGCTTCCTCATCAAAAACAATGCTGAAGTTTTGTCTGTGAGGTATCTCTTGTTCAACTCAAAACACCACTCTGAATGCTCCTGATCTGTGATGTCATAGCTAGAACTCTGAGATCTTATTCCTGGTGTAAAGCACACATGACTGTCACCGAGACTACAACGTGGGGGTACTCAGGAGCATGTCTGAAAGAAGAAAACAAAACAAAGATGCATTATATTTGTCCTTTAAGCCTTTATAAAAAAGTTTTAGATAGATTTATTTTATTGCATGCTGTTCTTAAACTGGTCTTGCCCCGCTTCTTTTCTCAGCCTGCCTTATAACCTTCTTCTCTTGGGCAAGCCTCTTCTTCTGCCAGACGATTCTGGCACTATAGACTTGAACTCAGTCTGTAAATGAGTGCTTTTCAGCTATTTTTAATTTTTTTTGTCAAAAAAATTGGTGTAAGGATAGGCAACTTGATTTCACAAGAAAGTGTATATATACCACGACACAACAGGAATGTCAATAGCGTATGATTAGCACAATTTCACAGCTTTTTTTCAAATATGATGAGTTGTAGCCCCAGTTAAGTTCTGGGGTGGTTGCAAAGATGTTATTATTTATGAATGTTACTGAAATCCTTATCCTAATCCTAATTTTAACCTACCCCAACATCCATCCCTAATTGTAAACCATTTCAGTGAGTTGAAGGTAAACGTACCTGTCAAACCTAAAGAAAATGTTCCCACGTGGCTTCAACGTGAACTCATGTCTATTTTAAGCTATGAAATAGTGTGTGATTCTTACGTTTTTTCATTTCGTGCATCACATACATACGCAAAAAAGGTGTGAAATTCTGATCATCATACACTATTTTTGTGTCGGGTTAAATAAATATATGCTTTCTTGTGATACTGTGAAAGAATAGTAAAGTGCCGCACAAATACAGTGTCATTATTATTTTTTTTTTGTGCATCTGTGTTTGAAGTATGACTAAAATGGTTTACTGTTATTGGTCAACAAGTCTTTGTAAAAAAAAATAAAATAAACATAGCTGTTGTGGAATGAATAAATGTCCTCTTTTCTTGTTTATTTTAATTCTTTACTCTTAATACTTAAGATTTTTATAGTAAGAAGACCTCTCCACAGATGTGACCTGTGGGTCTAGTGTCTCTACATGTCAAGTACATCTCTACAGAGACACCCTTCATCATGACACCCTGTATACATTGAGTCTACGTCTCACAGGGCTTCAAAAGTTCTTAAAGCCAATGTGCTCTATTACACAGACCTTGGAGCACTGTGGGCCTGCAGAAAGAATCCACATGATGTCTATTTTTCCGGAGACTGCACCAGTCTGCTGCCGTTTTCAGATGATTATATGACCGTTTTCACAGGAACCCAGAAGAATCTGCACGGCTTTGGTGAAACGTGGACCACAGTGTGGAGTTGGCGGATGAAACAGGCAATTTGCAAGAAATCCACAGGTTTCCAACTGAACCAGTTTGAAATCTGTAGAAGGTGTAAAAGTTACATCTGTGAAGCGGTTTGTGACTCTGTGTCTGTGAAATGTGCTATACAAATAAAGATTACTTATTTACTTTATTTTAAACACATAGAGCTGTCCAGTGGCCCTTTACAATCTTAAAAAAGGCTTTCATTACCTTTTCTGTATTGCATTTACAGCACTACTAAATGTTAAATGACTGTTGAGCTGCACTTCACAAATATTTATGAACTTCAAGAGTAATTATGAAAAACACACAAAAAACGTTGCTAAAATAGTGTACAATAGAAAAATCTTTTCATGAAAACTATGTGAAAACACATTCTTAAATATTTATTCTACAGGAGAAAGTAATTGAATTAAATAGTTCCACTCCCAACAGTAACATGTAACCTCCAGTAACTATTAACAGAAAACATATGACTTTTATAATGCCCATAACTATGCTTGCATGGTTTAATTGACTTTGTCTAGCTTATCTCCATTATCACCAATCAAGGGCTGGCCCAGTGCTTTAATGCAGATGTCCACTTCCTGCTCAGCACACGTGAAATTGATGTCTAACCGTCTGGAACCCATGGCCTGTAAATCTGAATGTCAGTCCCACTTTTGCATATGACCGCTGTAATTAGCTGCATTCTATTCACGAGGCACAAGGGAGAAAGCAGTCAGGAAGCATTCGCCTTATGTGTATCTCCAGCATATGCAGGGAATCTTAAACAGGCTGTGGTCAGACACTGCTGATTTATTCAGGGTTATAGTGGGTACATATTGTGAATAATTTACACCTGCGGTATGCAACAACATTCAACAGTCCTAACTCGCTCCATAGAGATAATGCTTTAAGGAAAGTTTGGTGATTCAAGGGAAATATTAAAGTAGTATGAAGAAGACCAAAAAGTACTTTTAGCATTCAACACAGTGTTAACTGTTGATGCTATTGAGGTACACAAGTTTATACGTACTTTATAATATACTATATTTGTTCTGCTAGATGAGCCGCTTCCCCTTTCATAAGCAAACAAGTTAGTAAAACTCTCAACAGTTGCTAGGGCAACAGTCAGTTTCCATGTTGCCATTGAATTGTGTAAAACAAAAAAATGTTACAAATAAAAATTATGCCATAAAAAGTAAAGAAGTACATTTCTGTCATGTTGGCCATACTTTTGCCACAGATTCAAAATGTTTAGGAGCATTTTTCAAATAAAAAAAATGCCTGTGCATAACCTCTGGTAGAATGCTCCTAACCAACTGTTTTCTTTCAAATTGCTTTTGTTTTCTTAACTTCATTTGTTGTAACTGTTAAAACCAGCACCAGTGCAAGATGTTTACTCAAAACACAGTTCGGACCACATCTTGTTGTTACCCGCCTCTACCTCGCTCCATCTGGATCCACCCGTATGCCCCTCCGGACGAGTATGACCTGGTGTGCAAGAGCATCTGGCTGAAGGCAAAGAAGACCAAAGAGCTCCTGGATACATGGCACAGACTTTATTCAAATAATGTCCGACTGCACAGCAGTGAAAGCAGTGACAGCAGTGATAACAGCGACAGCATGTCTGCAGAGAGGTAAGGACCCAACTAACAGCCAGCAGTCTGGCCTCCTGGTCTTGTGAACTTTTAATAATGTAACAGGCTGGGCTAACACTGACTAAGCAATCATCATATGGAATTATCACAAAAACAAAGAATTTAACAATGTTAAAACATGTAACGTTATTTGTATGTTTGGTTTGGTGTGTTTGCTGTTGTTGTTTGCTGAAGGGGTGCTAAACATCCATTTAGATAAATTAGACAAAAAAAACTATCTACAAAACAAAAGATAAGGCTCGGGAAGCGACAGTGGTTACCATGGAAATTACATCAAAATTATTGTCAATATATTATCATTTGCAATGTAAATCTATGTCTATCAACACATGATGGCTGAACAGCATTGAGAGTTTCAAAGCATTGGACGACAGCATAGACACTTTAGGCACTAACGTTAACAGCTTGAGCTGTTATATTTAAATAAAATCAAATTAAATTTTATTTATGAAGTGCTTTTCATGCCAACAATGTAATACTAAGGGCTTAACAATGCAATAAATGTATTTTAAGTTTATAAACTAGCAATAGATTTAGCTTTAAAAGTGTTAATAAAAAAATATCAGACTTTGAAAATCACTAACATGTAACCATTTAATCTGACTAACAACTGCAGGTTATGGTCTGTGTGGTAACATGTGATGTTTTATCAAGCCGATCATTAACCTGAAGTCCTTCTCAAGTACGGGACATATCTGCGGGGGTTTGTCATCTACACCCTAGCGCTCATTACACTAGATTTGATTCCAGACCAGACCATAGATCAAGTGTGTGGCCATTGCCCTACTGTACAATGTTAATTTACACCATCTGTTGAGCGGGCGCCTGGAGTCACTGTGACGTCTTGGTTATCATAAGCGTCCCGGGTCTCTCAGGGCCGTCTGTTCTGCATCACGGCATCTCTGTCCACAGGCTGCTGCTGCTCCTGACTAAATAGTAGGCTCATTAAAAAGTCATGCATTGGAAGGGTGCTACACATACAACAGTGGAGTCATGCTCGCCCTGACTCATCCTCAGGCAAGGCAGGCCAAATATTGTGTTCCACTCACAGTCCGCTGGTAATGCAGTTACACACGGGGACTTGTAATAGTCAGGTCTTTATAACCGCAAGCAACATTTTCTGATAAGAAATACACACCCTTCCACCTGTTATGCACCACAGAAATTTCTTTTTTTTTGTGTGGAAAATGCATAAAACATATCAAAATCAAATCTTACAACTATTACCTGTTCCAGTGCTTTAGATATATAGAGGTTCTGCACTCTCATGTTTCCACAGAGATTACAATATTTGCCTAAAGAAAGTTAAAAGTCAGATATGTAAAAATATCTTATGTGAAAAAAAAAACATTCTAGATGTTAAATGCTGTATCACTGAAGGCAAAGCACCAAGGCAACAGGCAGACAGCAGACTCTCTACCACAAAAGTTACATTGTGCACCTTTTAGTGCCAATTAAATTGACTGCAATATTTTGAAAAAATATATATTTTAACAGGGATAAGCAGACAGCCAAGAAGCCAAAGAAACATGCCCATCCAGATACAGCCAAAACTCAACAGCATCAACTGATGCAACAATTACAACAGCCACCGGAAGAACAAAAACAGCAGCTGCAACGGCAGCAGCAGCAGCAGCAGCATAAGCAACAACAACAGCAGCAGCAGCAGCAGCAGCAAAAGCAACAACAGCAGCAGCAGCAAAAGCAACTACAACAGCAGCAGCAGCAGCAGCAGAGGCAAAAACAGGAGCAGGAGCAGATAGAACAACAAGCACTGTCAAAAGAGTCTCGTCTTTACCGCTTTTATCGCTCCGACTTCAGACAGCCCCTCACCACCGGTCCAACTCCACCTCCAAGAGCTCGGATAGAGACACAGACCATACCTGAAGAGTCAGAGACACACACGAAGGATGAGAGAAATGTGGTAAGTAAATAAAACTAGAAAACATTTCCAAACACAATCCAAAACAAGTTACCGGTATCGTATTGGTTTTGGCCAGTGTCTAACACTTAGTGATGATAGAAATACAAATAGTGCTGAATGGAGATGTGCTTTTTTTCCATACTTTGCAAAATATAATGTCTAAACTATTCACATGTGCTCTGTGCTATTTCTCGGATATAACTAGCAGTTTATCATTGTAGTAAATCAATCACTATTTATCCGTGTAGTCAATCAAAGCGTAAAATCATTCCTATACAGATGGACAGTTTCACACACCTACACATATAAGAAACATTCTAAAATCCACTTTATATGATCACTTTACATGGCACAACAGTTTACACATTTTTATAGTGGGGACTATGGGATCTTCAGATCTTCAGAGGAATGACTGTTTTACATTAGAGTAACACATCACATGTCTAACACAAACTGAATGGACAAACACTGAAGCCTTCACACTTCAATATTGCCTTTGCACAGTTTGTTGAGGCCAGTCACTTTTTGTCAGTGTATTTTCATTTTATGTGGTTCTTTGAAAACTTAAAAGTAACACGCCTTTGTCTTATTCTGTACAGGTCACTCAAAAGCAGACAACAAAACATTCAGAACCAGTCGAACCAATCCCTGTCAACACTGACAGACACAAAACAGACAAAACAAAAGGCTCTTCTGAAGTTTCCCACTCCAAGACAGAGGGCACTGTTGCATGCTCGTCTCAGAAGGACCTCTGCTTTTCTGCTCCCAAACTGGCCAGGTAAGAATGTAAGAGTGAGGGTGAGCATGAAGCAAGTAGCAGCATTAGCAGCAGGAAGTACTTTTTGTTACATTGCAATGTATTTGTCTTGGCATTTTTTGTGACGTTTACACTCAGCTGGACATGGCCAGCAAAAATGATATTGAAAGTTAAAAGGTTCTATTCAGGTTTTATGTTGAATGTGAGGAACAAACTACTGTATATGAAAGATAACTTGACTAAAATTCAATTTGGTCATTTCTATTTCTATTATTTTTGTGTGAAAAACCACATGTGTTGCTGTCACTGTACTGTAATTATGAAACTGACATTGACATTTGAATTGTAAATATCTTACTATCTTGATTAAATGTCATTGTTGTCAGAGATGAGCAGAAAGCCAAGGAGAAAAGGAGTGGTGCGCATGCAGACACAGCCAAAATTCAGCACAATCAGAAGCAACAACCACCACAACAGCCATCACAAAAACTACAACAGCAGAAGCAGCAGCAGAGGCAGAAACAGCAGCAGGAGCAGCTAAAACAAGAAGCGCTGTCAAAAGAGTCTCGTCTTTACCGCTTTTATCGCTCCGACTTGAGACAGCCCCTCACTACCGGTCCAACTGTACGTCCAAGACCTCTGATAGTGACGCAGACCATACCTGAAGAGCCAGAGACACAGGATGAGAGGAATGTGGTAAGTAAATAAAGGTTTGAAATGCCAACAAGTCACTTTCAGTTGCAATTTGTGCAGTATTAGTTTATGCCAAAAAGGAGTGGCATTTTGCTGTGACATTACTTGAACATAACTAGCAAACGCATTGATCAATGTAGTCAAAAAAAGGTTCAAAATCACTTAAGAATGTAAAGTTTTTTGCAGTACTACTAGTGTACAAAGACAGCTGAAACAAGATGATTGCAGGTGGCATGTGCTCTAGGTAGTGTGCTTCTCTTAAACCAATAAAAAAAAAGCACTGTAGGTTTCACCCTTGCAACATTTCCCTTGCACACTGTAAAAAAATGGCCATCTAAAAACAAGTTTAAAAAACTCTACTTGAAGTGAAAATACTGCCAGTGGAACAAACATGTTTTGTTTTAATTACTGTATTTTGACTTTAGAGCTTGAAACAAGCTAAAATGCTAATTTTCAACAGTTATCGACTAGCTTGTACAACTTCAAACTAGTATTTTGTCTTTTAAAACATGGCTCATATCACTTTTGGTCCTGATAATCCTGGGTTAGTCCAATTTTATTTCCGGTTTAATCCTTCTTTGTTACATTTTTAGATCAGGTTTAGTCCTGCCTTGTTATAATTTTAGATCTGGTCTAGTCCTTGGCTTGTGCCATTATAGTCTGGTTTACATCCTGGTCTAAGAAAATATAATTTCATTACGTTTTTGGCTCATCGAGATTTTCAAGCTGGTCTTAAAATAAGCGTAACTAGATATACTCATCTAGAAACACTGTAAGATAAATGTACTCAATGCTTCAAGTAGACAAAAAGAAGAGCCAATTTACGGAGAACATGCTGAATGCTAATAGAAGTGCCAGTATTCAAAAGGAGCATTTTTAGAAGTGCAGAACTGAATACTGGTACCTGTGCACTTTGGCCCACTTAAATCACTGAATAAAACAATAATATTTACATGTTATGTGCATATTTCTGTTTTACATGATTCTGTATAAACTGAAAAATGACATACTTTTATCTTTTTTGCAAAGGTTGCCCAAGAGTCGACCACAAAAGAGTCACAAACGGTCAAACCACTATATGTCGACATACCCAGAAACCTAAAAGACAAACCAAAACCTGCTGCACACTCATCTCAGGAGAGCCTATCTTCAGACACGGACACAACCAAAACATCTAATTCAACAAGCCCTTCTGAAACTTCTCCAGACAACAACTACTTCACTCCTTCTAAACTGGCCAGGTACCAATACGAGAGCGAGGATGAGCCTGAAATCAGCAGCAGATACAGCAATACAAGAAGCAGTTCTAATGACAGCACCTTCTTGCCGTCTATTCGGAGCGCTGCCACGGACAGTGAGGACGAAGTGGTTTTAAGTGATATGGAGGACGAAGAAACAGAAGAAGAGGAACAAACGTCTGATGACCAGATCTCCATACGAAGCTTGGATTTGTCACAGTTTTGCACCAACTTTGTGAACGCCAGACAGAAGGTGGTGGCGGAAAATGTGTCCAAAAAGCAGATTGAAGGCTCAAGGGACATTCCATTGTTGACAGAGGAAGAGCAGGACCCGAAGAAACGACTAGAAGACTCCTCTCTGAGCCAGAATATCCAAAGAATGCAACTCAACACAAATGGTAATATATTAGATTAGAAAAACGTTTTAGATGTGGCTCAAAATCATAGCTTAAAGACTTACAAACTTAGATTCGCTGTGATATTTTGGATCTCGTTGCTGCATCAATGGTACTTTCCAAATATGTGAACAACACAGCTCAAAATTATGACAAAAGTAAAATCTGTCGCGTAGTAAAGCTCATGATTTTAACAGTCTAGAGTTGGCTGTTCCCTCTGAGCAGCTTGAATCATAGCCACGATTGATCGACAACGTCACTGCAACTGTCATACATCCTCACATCTTGCATTATGACACCTAAAGATAGACAAATGGTGCAGTGGACTGTCCTGCTGTCAGTAACTTGGAACCTTGCAGAGACAGTATATTATCACAAGAGGTCACAATTCAATTTGCATCACCATATAAACTGTGCTGTGTTCCATTTATGTGCAGCTCCCACCGAGAACAACGTGTCAAATGCAAAACCTCAAGACTATAAACGACCCAACACTGGTAAGAAAAACACTGAGAAAATGACACGACAATATGGTGTCAGTTATCTAATACTATTTTCTCCTTTTACTCAGGTCATTTTTATCAAGAGAATGTGACACCGACGACTGAAAACAAGCCAGACAAGGACTCCTCCGCCTGTGCTGGAGCTCACAAACCTGTAGTGAACATTCAGAACCTTGATCAACTCCGTAAACTCATAATCACTACTGTCAATGGTATTCTAAGTGAGGAGACAACTACAGCTAAAAAGGAGAGCTGCACTGAAGAGACATCTTCATCATCTCCCAACACAGAGTTTCCAAAGCTTTCTAACACGGTGGATGCCAAAAGGAAGGCTACTATGAACAAGACACCCATAAAGCAGGCTCAGGGCTCATGGAAAACTCCTTTATGTGTAAAGCCAAAGCAAGAGCAGGAGAAGAAGAAGCCGGCTGACAACCCTGCATGCCGGATAATGCACAATGAACCGCCAAAAAACGGTAATTGATTATTTTGAAGCATTTGTTTGCTACATTCTAGACACAATAAATGCATGCTTACAAGAAATAAGACCCAAATTAAGGGTGCATTCACAATACACTTTTGATTTGGATCAGAATTTGTTTGCCTGGATTTGTCCGGTTCGATTGGCTAATTGTGATTAGGAGCAAACAAACCAGTCCAAAAGTTCAAAATCTGGTCCCGTTGGAGAGGTCAGTCTCGGCTCACGATACAAGCGAGACTCAAAATCAAAACAAACAGATCGATAACGAGACAAAAAATATGCAAAAACATGAAAGTAAGGATAAGATCTGTGGCTGATTCAGTAATAATTATTTATTATCACAAGATCGTATATCACTGTCATCTTCCATTATTTACAAAAATAACAAAATTGTAAATGTGAGATGGAACCAAGCAACAGAAAGCAACACCACGGCTCACATTACTGCAATGAGAATGGCTTATATTTATATTTTATTATAAAGCTAAATGAGCAGATGACAGACCTTTCAGAGTCAGATTTACTTGAATAGAGTAAATCAAAGTAATGTTAATGTTATGTTTCCATCTTTACTTTGGGCCCAGCCCTTCTCTCCTGTCTTCTAAAAGACCACGTTGTCTGTGCTCCTTCACCTTTCACTCGCACTGGGCTCATTATTGTGAGTGAAGTTGTGGGATAGATCCATAAAAACACAAATATAAATTCCAACAGCGTGTTTGTTTTGGATGGAGCCACAGATGTAGCAAAGAAGCCGGGTGTCTTCTTTGGTGTTTGCGTAACGTGTTTCTGTCATACAGCGCCTCTACAGGTGAAAGGCAGATGTGTCTCTACTGCGCTGGGTCGATCGACAAAAAGTGCCTTGTGAACGCAAACCGGGCCAGTTAAGTGAAAGAGCCAGTGTTGCAATTTTGGTTTCCAATCGAGTCAAGTACAAATCAGTTTGTCTTCTGAATGCAGTCTAAAAGTCACATGGTATGGTGTGATGGGTTTTCCGCTCATATGAGAGTAGACATAACTTCTTCTCAAAAAGAACACAAATATAAGTCTATATCCTCAAAATATAAGCAGTGAAAGACATAGGACTATGTTTACTTTATGGGAAGTACATTTTGTTTAGGATTGCAACTGACAAAAACGATTGTACAGTATTAGAATACCACCACAGAAATGCTAAGAATCTGACATTTTGGGTAATTTTAAATGTATTGTGCCAAATAATTGTGCTAGTTAGTGTAAAATGCACAGAGTAAGCTCACAAAAGAGACACAATGTTGGTAGGTTTGACTGAGGTTTCTCCTTGAGCAGTTTCAATTGAGTTATGTATTACCCTAATAATCAGTTATGATTGACAAAACAAATAAAAACAAATAAATAAATCTAATGAAAAACAAACAAGAGCATATCAGTAACCGCTTATTAACTGCTTCAATAACTCCATATTTCTATATTCTCCTCTCAGGCAGTGTCCATCAACAAAATGAGACAAAAATGACAGAACACAAACCCTGTGTGAGTCATGTGGACCCTCGGCTCCAGAAGAACTTGGCACGACCCAATGTTGTGAAGGAAGATCAACCGAAAGAACAAAGTCGTACATTTCAGCGACTGTCTTGTCCTTTGAGTGCAGAGTTTCCTCGTCTTTGTAACACGGTGGACCCCAAACGAAAGGCTGTGATGGAAAACCCACCCAAAAAACAGATTCGAGGCCCATGGGAGATTCCACTGTTAGAAGACGATTAGGTGAATTAACCTAAATAAAAGCATGTATTGTATTTTGTCTGTTTTTGTTGTACTTTAATAACTTAATAAGAAAACATGTGTCCTTACTGTGAGCAGGTTTTCACAGTGCTTCTTTAATATTATGTTTAATTTATAGTTGGCAAAGTTATACATTTAGAAGATCTGCTTTCACATATCAAAATTAACTGAACTTTTGCCAAGATGACAACATTTTATCTGATTTTAAATGAAAGCAAAGAAGATCTGATGAAACTCTTTCTCTGCGATCCACTCACAAATGTACACGCCGTCATGGCTGCAAGATGTGAGGCCTGGCGTTGATTAGCCGCACTAAAGCTACTGTTGCAAAACCTCTTGTCATGTGCGCTGGCGTTTGTCTGTTTGCTAAAGTGTTTTACAGGGATCAAGTTACTTCTGTTTGTCACATGGCTCATGATATTTTATATAAAGAACTTCATTCATCATCCAATAAGAACAACTGTGTGTACAACCAAAACAGGGTTATAGTGGGAGTACTGAATGTGATTGACGCAAAACTGATATGCAAACGAGAGCTCAGCAAGTGCAACCACATGCATGGTACAGCCATTTTTAATAAGCTGTACAATTATGCACAGTGTTTGGATTGAGGAGAATCTGATGGAGATCATGAAAACCAGCACTGGGGACTCAAAGAGAAATGATTTTTAATTTGAACTTATATGCCGCACTGGTTGTTGAATTATTGCCATGCACAAACTCTGTGTCATCATCCAGGATCCTTTTACATAAAGACTGGACCTACACTTTTAGCTGTTTAGCACTTTAAAGGACATGAGTCAGACACATAAAGCTCACATTGATGAACTGAACTCACTTCAGTGGAATACTATATGTCAGAGGCATGTATATATATGTGACATGTGGTGAAATTGAAATAAACCGATTTGATGGCTCCGACGTGCTGCTGTGCCAGTCTACCTCTATTTTAGACTCAGCACTCAGACTTTTTTAGATGTGCACGTCTCTTTCTACACACGATATTGCCAAATTGTCACTGGAGAAGATAATTGTTTTTTTTTTTTTTTTTATATAATGCAGTTTTGAAAACAACACACCATTTTGTTTTTAAAAAGTCAAATGCTCTATTATTGCACAAACTACAGTTTTCACTTGTGTCTCAGGATACTTTAGGCCAGTGTTTCTCAAACTGTGGTACAGGTGGTACTTGGGCACTTTGGCTGACAAGTCCCAGCTGTACGTCTCTATAGAGTTTACTGTTTAACAAAAAGTAGCTCAACGCATAAAAACAACCATGAAATTGCATCATGAGCAACAAACATCTCTGCTCATTTTATTCAAAAGATTCCTAAAGAAAATGTGTCCAAAAAGGAGTGAGCAGCAGACACAAGAGGGTCCTTCCATCTGCACTGGAGTTCAGAAACTTGTGGTGGACCTCCAGACCCTCGTCCAAGCCAGCCAGCTCGTGTCTGTTCCCATCAGCTCTGAGCCTCCTGCAGCCATCAACCAGCTGGCTCTGGGAGACAAGAACACAGCCAAGTCCTTCTCTCCAGTTCTTATTTTCCACTCTGCTTATCCTACCACTGTTTAGAGTGCAAACGATAAGCAATTATACGAAAAAATGAATGTGTAAATTTAGGGAAAGAAGGTAACAGTTGTCCAATAAGCATTTGATTGATTTGCTGTGCCTGTTTGGTGCAGCAAAGTCAACAATGCACCATTTAATTTGAGGAGAATGGAATTTGTATTTATTAAATAATACAGTTGTTTGAATAAATGCTTGTTGATCTAGCTTAGCTGGGACTGATTGTAATCTAATATTGCAGCAGAATATGTTGTTGGTTAATTATTACTTTTATTGAAAGTGAAACATAGCTTCCATTGTTCGCTTCAGGCAGGCTAGTGTAGCTATCATGGGTTTTAAACAAAGAAATAAATTCTATTTTCAAGCAACAGTGTCAGTTTATTCTTTTACTAATACAACAGCAGTCATATAAAGGTTTGTCTGCAGTGCAAGTACCCAATAGACTATATTCTACCTTTTATAAATGATCATTATAACCTGGAGTGTCCTGTTCTTTCAGTTATGAACACTTCTTTCTCCTAAAGCAACAGATTCATTGGTTCCTCCTACTGTAGTTCAGTCTGCTCTGTAGATCTTTTTTCCCTCATGTCAGTTTATTCAGTATCTCACTTGAGTTTTCATAATGGCCATGTAATTTGCAACTTTGAAAGCTGTTTGTCATCACTATTTATCTGAATGTGATTTTGAAAGCTGACCTGTTTGAATTGTACAGAGTGTGACTTGTGTGATGCCTGCAGACAGCCAATCATAGCACAGATTGGGGCTGTATTGTTTGTCCACCCAGTATCTACTTTATAAAAACTAAATCTTTTACAAATACATTAAATACTCTTTAAAGATTAATTGAACTGTGTGTTGCAATATTAAAATGTCCACATTGTAGGATATATTATCGTATATACAGTATATATATATATATATATATATATATATATATATATATATATATATATATATATATATAAATATATATATATATATAAATATATATATTTATTCATTCAATCATTTTCTATCCCTTGTGCTCGTTTGGGTCGCTAGTGACTGGAGCCTATTCCATTGACTTTGAGCCTTAGGCGGGGGCAACATAGTCTCCGGACATGGATATACAACGAAATGTATGATAAGCAGGTTTTCCTTTTTTACATCAAGATTTTACGAAAAGCCAAAATGTAAAATAACCATGAATTTTGGTTGGAGCCACATCGCGACTCATCACAGGGTGAGAAGAAACCAGAGTGTTCAGAGACAACTCACAATAACATGCTTAACATATGCAACTCCACATAGATTAGTCTTGATATGTTTTTTAAGAACTGGGAGTCAAATCAACAAACAGCCAGAACTCCAACCACTCTGCTACTCTTCAAAAACTCTCCAATAAAAGCTCTTGAAAACCTCTTTACAGGAACCGTATGTAGGATGCACTACTATGTGATTTAAAAAAGCTATTACAATCACAGATGAAGTTGTGTTCCCAGAGTGTGAAAAGGCTATTAAGAATGGCTTTTAGACCTAAAGTGAGTAGAGACGGATGAGAACTGTGTGGAAACAAACTTGCATCAGCCTATCACCAATAATTACGTCTTTTTCATGGTGCAATATTAGTTCAAACTTAGACTTTTCCTAACTCAACGGCTTGAGGCTCTAACAAACCAAACTGGCAACCCAAATGAGAGAGTAATGCGAGGTTCATTTTACTGCTTTCTGATTGGATAATTCTCTTGAGGACAAAAACACCAAATGCAAACAAATGAACATTATGTCCACTGCTTTTTAAATTAAGAATAACTCAGATTTACAGTGACTTGCAGTAAAAATACAACTATGTTTACCTTGTATCTGTGACACACATAGATCGTTTTATGAAATCTAAAATCAAAATCCATTCATTCAGAAATACTGGAGTAGAAAATTACATGCAAATACACCATCACCACATGGACAGAAATGTAGCAGTAAAGCATAGACAGTATTGTGTTTGAGATGTCATAAGCTGAACCACGCTCTATCTATTACCTGCGTGCCATACAATGTTAGAATTCACTCCGGATATAGAAATCTCACAGAGCAGCTGATTCAATAATACTTGTGCTGATCCCTGAGGGCCCACTGCTGTAGAGATTTAAAGAAAACACCTCTATTTAGCTCCATCTCTGCCTCCCAGACCATGACACGGAGCAGACAACACTATACTCGCATGTGATGTGTCTCTAGCATTTAGCCCGCTGCCGTCTTACCGTGTGCTTCACAGGTACAGATGGTGTGGGCGGAGCTGCAGGACATGGGCCAGTTCTGTCAAAGCGGGCACTAACCAATCAGCAGTGACCCCCAGGAGAAAGCCAGACCTTGTACACTGACCAGTAAAAGGAGAAAGTGTGTGTATGTGTGTGTGGAAGGCATCAGTATTCAGAGTGTGTTTTAGAGAGATGTAGTGATTCACATAAAGAATTTATCATGATCATTACGGGATGACTGCACTTACTTTACTACGCTCTGAAGGCTGAAGGCTTTTCCCTTTTCTACACACACACAAATATAAATAGTTTTATATTTATATATTTATTTATTACTTTTTTGTGCTGGCATGCTGTTTGTAAACAAATCAGAAGAAGCACAGTTTATTTACTAAAATAGTTCGTAGTATTATGAGCTCTTTAAAAATATTATTGTATTTATAGATATACAAATGAAGGACGAGAGCAGATTGCTGTTGTGTCTCTGGGCAAGGCACTTTTTCTCAGGTTTTCCTATAGCCAGAAAAAGAGGCCTTGCATCTGCTCAAATTGATCTTTTTATGACCTAAAGGAGGTCCTCCACCTGCTTACTTCAGTGAAAAAGTTTTTTTTTCTTTTAGTTAAAACATTACAAAATAAGGCATACGTGTACAGTATCTATGTTCATAAAGAATGATCCAAAGTGTAGCTTTAGATTTTTTTTTTTTCAATGGAATTATATCAGTAATTGTACATCTCCAGAAACCCTGAGGCTGCCGTGGCCACAGCTCATCAGTAAAGAGTGAATGATTTAAGTGTCTTCAAACAAATTTATTTTTCGACAACAACATATTGCATAGAACTGGTAAGTACTCCAATCCTCAAACATTATTGGACCGATTGACTTTCTATCGCAGTGTTTTAAATGGGCGGATGCACAAGTATACCACCATTTCAAAAATTGCTCCTTTTGAGTCCTTCTCTGAGGGATTTTAACGGCACCAGAAAACACACATGCAGTGTTCTGTCTGTATCTGAGCACAGTCTTATAATCCAACCCGATTTCACAAGACGACATAACAGGACAAGTGTATGATAATCATGAATTCAAGTGGTTGTAAAAATGTGTTATTATTTATGAAAATTAACAGAGTCTTTATCTTAATCTTAACCTACCCCAAGCTCCATGGGCAAGCTAAACTTACCCATTTAGTAAGTTGAAGCCTAAACTTACCCATTAAACTTAAAGAAAATGTCCTCATGTGGCTTCAACCAAAACAATTTTACACAATGAAATATCGGGCCATTTTTACGCTTTTTCTTATCATGCAATATAAATGGTGTAACATATACGCAAAAAATGCTCATCATACGTTATTAATGTGTCGTGGTATGTATATACTTTCTTGTGTTGTATATTCTTTCCATGTTTTTAGTTTACCCTCTTACTTTAATCTGGGTGCATTAAACATAATACTGTGAAAACTTGGTGCACACGTGTCATCTGATGGTCATGATGAAGATAGAGTATCTCTGCATCAGTGTGGGTTTAATTCTGATATTGTATTTACGTCATGCAAATGAGCATGTGCTTGACATGACTGCGGCGTTTGCACGTCCCAGCAGGGTTTGCGACATCAATTAATCCTGTTTTTCTCCGCCCCGAGCTCTGACAGATTACTGAAGAGCGCTGGCATAAACAATATAGTGACATTTTAACAACAACAGGCAAGGGAACAAGTCTGTTTTTGAAAAGGGATCTAACAGTAACACGTTGAAAAGGTTAGGCGCCTCCAAAAATGACAAGCTATTAACACGCCGCTTGTCGCAAGTTAAATACTTTTTGACTAAGCATTTTCTCCCTGTTCTTGTAAAACCCTAGTCTGTCACCTGTGTTTCATGTACTGATCTAAAGAACACCGTTGACACCTGGTACTTTTCTATTAGCGCTGTGTAAAGCACATTTTAGTATTCTGCAAACTTGTTACCTGTGCCCGAGTGAGCTGCAATTATGCTTTAATTATTGTAAGGGAGCTTGATGTACTATTAATTAGCAGAAGTGATGTAGTCAGAGTTAAAATTGTAAATTTGTGAGAAATGTGCAAGTTAATTAGAAATATAAATCACTTTGAAAGCGGCTTTATGGCAAACCTGATTTCTCTTAGTGCAGTCTTGTACATTGTTTTCATTCCTTAACAAGAAAAAGTATTACCTTCATTTTACATAAATATGTAACTAAAGGTTAAGTGTACTAAACTCCCTTTTTTCAATAAAATACCTTAAAATCAGCTCCCTCGAACAGATAATTATATATAGGTAAATATTAGATTCACAATGTGCAATGTCCTGTGTATGTCTTATAATAGATTGTCTGAGCATTTGTTTATGTAGCTTTGGCTAACTGCACTTAGCACAGCAAGGATTGTTCTGGTTTTTGGAAGTTGTAAAAAATGTTTCAAAACACAGAATGTATTGGGTCAGTGAACAAAAGCAAAAGCATGTTGACTGCTGTAAAAAGATTAAGGTCCTATACCTATTTTTTGCTCTGCTTTGAATTTCCTACGTCAGCCCACATGTTGCTCACTGATCCTAAAGCATTCTGTGCCTCCAACTTGTTCACTTTAATGTGTTTGAAACTTTTGTCACAGCTGATTGGAGCGAGACGTGTTGAGTTAGCCACAATGCTAACAACAATAACACACAAACTATGGTGAAACAATGGGACATAATTAGAAATAGAATAGATACGGTCGGCATCAAAGGCCACGCCCACTAACAGACCTCCGCGGGAAAAAGTTAACATGAGGAGTGGATCAGAATAACAACTTTATCACTCACTACTCAACAACTACGACAGCAAATGTGGACTTTAGGAGATATATTGTGTCAATGTGGAGATAAATAAAATGATTCAACCTTCCAACTATACATATAATCCAACAATGCTAACGGTAGCAGTGAGCTAAATGCTAACGGTGATGCTAGCACTGCCTGGCGTGTTTTAGCGTCTTTTTTAAAACTTTCTGTTTACTTTTCTGACATAACTCCACATCAACAGCCTCCATTTAAACCCTGTTGTAACTCGACTTGAATTAGTTGTGCAAAAAAATACACTTAATTTGCATAAAAATGTCTTTAAAACAGTTTAAACAGTTTTGTAACATACTGAGGCATAAGACGCTTGCCCCCTCTATAATGAATAGACACACTAACAAGATATCTGTGCCAGGGAGAATATGATTTTAAAATGATTTTATTGTACAAAAATAAGTATAGTCTCTTGAGTATATCTGTTTGTTTACATTTTAAGATGGCAAACACCCTTAAATTAGATAATAATTTGCTTGTGTGTCATGTGAGATAAAACTGTTAAACAAATTGACTGGATGAATTTGTGTGTGTAATTTTAACATCTCCAAACAAAATCAATTTTCACTTTTTAAGTCAGTTTCTGCAGAAATAATTCAAGTTAAATTGATTGGTAGACTTTAGTTTCATCTTCACCTGAGCACACCTTTGCATTGCTTAAATGGTTTGTTTCTGTATTCCTTTTTATTTGCAGAACTGGCCTAAATTAAAGAAACAATCCAGGGCTGTACACAAAGTCCAAATGGTCAGAACCTAAAGTAACTGTATAACTTTCTGCAGGTGAAAAGTCAATTACATCATTCTGTGGAAATGGAAAGTTATTTAGAATATTTTCAAGAGGATAGATACAGCAAAATGTGGCAAATATTGCTAAAGAAACCCATTTGAGATGTTTGTTTATTATTTAATAAAGGGACAATGCACATTGATAACAGATGAATGGGAAAAGAGATCCTATACATGTAAATAGGCAGGATTTTAGTGAGCTAGTTTAGATATATGTGAAAAAAATATTGCTTAAGGAAATAATTTTGCACAGAAAGAGCGAGGAAGAAGCTTTTTTGATCATTTAAGAATTGATTTTATGACCATGCAAGCTTTCTCAAATCAAGGACAGGTTCTATTAATTAGAGCAACAAAAATATCTAAAAAACAGACAAACAAAAAATAGTTTTTTCTTAAGTCTAGGTTTTGGCTAAAATCACAGGGTGTATGTTAAATAATAAAAATAGGTCCTCTGAACATGTAGAACACTTAAATGCTCATCTGTTTCTTAAGAATCCATTTATCCTCCAAATTATAGAAGGAAAAAGTTTTTGTTTTTTTGTTTGCTTTTCCAATTCCACTCAGTAACCTTGAGCGAAGTACTGACTGTCCTGCACACTGCTAAACAGGAACTCTTCTGAGAGCTCTGCTACGTGAAGAAGCAATTAGTGCAAATAAATGGACTGTACATGTTTCATTTCAAAACACTCAACAAAAAGGCATGGTTGTTGCTCCATTTTTAAAAGTTGTACTACATACAAACATCCTTTCTGAACTTGTGGGGCATTTACCTGTGGCCTTGGAGCACGTTGGGTGGGAAGACTGTAGCTGCCCTCTGAGGTCTGCCCCTTTGCCTGAGCTCCTCTGTACAGCACATCTAATTATGAATCTCACACTGCTGCTGGGTCAGAGCTGCTTAACATGAAGCTCAGGGAGTCAGACCAAAGACTGAAGAGTGTGTGCTTCTCTTCAAAAGTCACTCTTGTAAGGCTTCTCTTCCTGCTTGTTTCTATGGAATGTTACGTAGCAATAATTCAGCCTGGGAACTACACCTGCTCCATGTGCTTCACCTTCCTGCCCCGCCCGGCTGTGCCACTATGATAGGCTCAGCTCAGCCTATCAACACTCAGCCTACCTTACTTAACTTAGCTCTCTTTCTCATTCAGATTCCTTCTTCAACCAAGCAGCGTCTCTGCAGTTTTATTTTCCTTCAGGTTTTACCTGTTTTCACCATCATAACCTGTACTTTTCTGCATATCAGATGTTTTCCCTGCCAGGATCTAACTGCCAAATCTGTTGATGCATTTGCATGTCTTTGTATTTGTATGTTTTTTATCTATTTGGCATCAACTTGTATAATAATTTAATGTGTGATTTTCCTTTAAAATTGTAAACAAAGTGTGTGGTTACTATGAGAGGGATTAGTAAGTATCCCTGTTTTGTGTGTCTGTGTAAACACAATATTTTGAGAAAAAAACAGGGTATTTTAGATACTGTGGCATGTAAAAGTTGATTTCCCACCACTGGAGCTGTACAGAGCACAAGCAAACTATTAGCCACAAATATGACAGAAGAGGAAAACTTCTCAAAGTTATTCAATCTTCTAAATGGGCTTTTTATGTACAAAGTACTCTCATGTACAATTTGGTCAAATAACAACTCTCTGGTTGTCTGCGCTGCTCTCGAACTAAAGATCACATTATTGTTGAATGTGTATATGAGTTATTCATTTATGTTGTAAACTTTGTAACTTACTTTTAAAAAGTCTTATACAAAAATGGTATTGTGTGATTAGATCATTTAACTCCACAGTTGTAAGAGAAGGTCATTGCTGGGACTGGAGTTGCAGAACGCATTTAATTTGTTTGTAATTGTATGTTATAAGACTGTATTTAATATTAAACGAGGTAGCACTTTAAAAGACCTCCACGGTACCTACCAGTTAAGTACCATGTCAGTTACTAGTAACTAACAGTGACACTTACTAGTACTTACTCTGGTACTTACTGTGGTACTTACACTGGTACCTAGAGTGGTACTTTGAGTGGTACTTGTACCAGCAGTTACTGGTACATACCACTGGTACTTACTGTGGTATTTACACTGGTACTTACACTGGTACCTACAGTGGTACTTGCAACAGCAGTTACTGGTACATACCACTGGTAGTTACTGGTACTTACTGTGGTACATACACTGGTACTTACACTGGTACCTACAGTGGTACTTTGAGTGGTACTTGTACCAGCAGTTACTGGTACATACCACTGGTAGTTACTGGTACTTACTGTGGTACATACACTGGTACCTACAGTGGTACTTTGAGTGGTACTTGTACCAGCAGTTACTGGTACATACCACTGGTAGTTACTGTGGTACTTACTGCGGTACTTACACTGGTACCTATAGTGGTACTTGTACCAGCAGTTACTGGTACATAACACTGATAGTTACTGGTACTTACTGTGGTACTTACTGTAGTACTTACACTGGTACTTAAGGTGGTACTTGTGTCATCAGTGACTGGTACTTACAGTGGTAACTATTAGTACACTTACCACTTTTAATAATTTGTTGCACACACATATGTTTCAGTGGTGGTATTATTGGTACTAAATTAAAAAAGTAGAGCTTATAAATGATGAATAACAATAAAATGCAAGTGTTAAAAAAGCACCACTGTCTTTATTTGTGTCACAACAATATTGGGTATTGACAAATACCAAAGTAATTATTTGTTTCAGTAAACAAAACAACAGAAAACAATTTACAACAATCTTAGCTTAATTCCAACATTTATTGATAAATACCATGATACACAATGGTAAATAGTGGTACTACAATGGTACTTATTACAGTAGTTGACAGTTAACTACTGGTAACAACGGGACCTGTTCTAAAGTGACACATACTGGTACTTGAGTGGTACTTACTACAGTAGTTGACCGTCAACTACTAGTAACAATGGGACCTGTTCTAAAGTGACACATACTGGTACTTCAGTGGTACTTACTACAGTAGTTGACAGTTAAGTACTAGTAACAACGGGACCTGTTCTAAAGTGACACATACTGGTACTTCAGTGGTACTTACTACTGTAGTTGACAGTTAAGTACTAGTAACAACGGGACCTGTTCTAAAGTGACACATTCTGGTACTTCAGTGGTACTTACTACAGTAGTTGACTGTCAACTACTGTAGTAAGTACCACTGAAGTTGCCCCACTGTGGCACCTGAGGTTCTTCTGTGGTCTCCCATCCGAGTACTGCCGAGGCCCAACCCTGCTTAGCTTCTGAGATCTGACTGGATCAGGCTTTGGCATGCTGGTATGGCTACGACCATACCAGCATGCCAATACTGGTGGTAAAAGTACCACTGTAGGTACCAGTGTAAGTACCACAGTAAGTACCACAGTAAGTACCAGTTACTACCAGTGGTATGTACCAGTAACCGCTGGTACAAGTACCACTCAAAGTACCACTGTAGGTACCAGTGTAAGTACCACAGTAAGTACCAGTAACTACCAGTGGTATGTACTAGTAACTGCTGGTACAAGTACCACTCAAAGTACCACTGTAGGTACCAGTGTAAGTACCACAGTAAGTACCAGTAACTACCAGTGGTATGTACTAGTAACCGCTGGTACAAGTACCACTCAAAGTACCACTGTAGGTACCAGTGTAAGTACCACAGTAAGTACCAGTAACTACCAGTGGTATGTACTAGTAACTGCTGGTACAAGTACCACTCAAAGTACCACTGTAGGTACCAGTGTAAGTATCACAGTAAGTACCAGTAACTACCAGTGGTATGTACTAGTAACTGCTGGTACAAGTACCACTCAAAGTACCACTGTAGGTACCAGTGTAAGTACCACAGTAAGTACCATAGTAACTACCACTGGTATGTACCAGTAACTGCTGGTACAAGTACCACTCAAAGTACCACTCTAGGTACCAGTGTAAGTACCACAGTAAGTACCAGAGTAAGTACTAGTAAGTGTCACTGTTAGTTACTAGTAACTGACACGGTACTTAACTGGTAGGTACCGTGGAGGTCTTTTAAAGTGCTACCTTAAACGATTATATGTGACATAATTTCACATATTACTGATAAATGTAAAAACAAAATTCCCAATTCCTAATTACCCAAACAAACTTTACATATACAATGAGTACAAGTGCCCTTGGAAATACTTCTACATTTTACCAAATGACACTGACTTTGTCTTGGTCTTGACATCTTTCACTTAACCACCTTGAGAATTGTTTAACATTGATCTAAGCTTCCCTCCACGCTAATCAAATCCAACATATTAGATATTGCCTACGAGAGTGAGCAATTAAGTGAAGCCTCTTTTATTCCGGCGGAGAGTTGGCTGGCATTGCGCGATGCCACACCATTCTGAAACAAATACATGGACTAACAAATTGACTATTAAAAATGCTGGCTTCCTGGCAGACGAGGCAAGAATAAAGAAAAAGAAAGAAGAATGCAGCGGCCAAATGGTTGTGGTTTTAGCAATGTGATGGATGTGCTGTTGCTAATGTGCTCTAGAACAAGGAGGCACATTGCGTTGGGCGTGAGGAGGCTGGCGAGGTCACTGAGGGTGGTACAAGCATAGGTCAGGCCGCTGGAGCTGAGCTGAGTGGCAGAAACATGGAGCAAAGTTTCCCCTTCTGAATTCCACGCCGTTCCCTCAGCTAATAAGCCTGTCTTGGAGCTGTTGCTAGGCTACACTGGCCTGTTGTTCTTCCCTGGCAGGTGGCCTTGGCGTGTGCGTGGATGAGTGTGTTGGCCAGTGTTGGTTTTTGTGTCTGAGAAGAGGAGGTTGACGAGAGCAGGAAGGTGAAGATCAGCCGGTGCGATGACAGCTTGACACTCAGATCTATAATGAAACCTGGACTATGTGCTGTTTTTAGCTGTGTGATAGGGAGACAGTGAGCTCCAGACCTACTGCCCACCTTTAACATCACTGCATTTCTACACGGAAATGTTTATTTTCACTAGAGCTAGTCACCAGAGAGGACAGCTTCTACTTCTACTGTTGAAATTGTGTAAAAGGTAACCACTTGCCTCACTAGAAGTGGAAAGTCAAGTCAAAGACTATGTATGGGAAAATCTCTCTGTCTACTTCAATTATTAAACGTATGACTTTTTTCCCGATAAGACCATTGTTAAGGACCCCAGGAAGAATAGCGTCAGCAAGACTACAATAATGGGGATCCAAAATAAACATAAACAATTGTAATAAGTTATAAGCTTCTACCGTTTCAGATCAGATGGAAGTCCTGCCAGTGGGAGTTTAAAGTTTATTACAACGGTCTTATCAGAAGAAAGTCATGTATTGGACATGAGTGAAAAAAAAATCTTCATGTGAATGATTAGACAAGTGTTTGCAGATAAAAAAAAAACATGATTTCATCCTTCTAACCATTTCTGCTAAACATTATTTAAGGTGTGAAAAAAGATAACCACAAGGGGTCTTCTGGGTAACTCGCTAGCTGCTTAAATTCGATGCTCAAAAGAGATATTCTGAGCCACTAAAGTGGCCTACACCTTAGAGTAAATAAAACATTTAAAAATATCAAATGTTCAGCTGTAAGAAAAAACAAAACACACACACAAACACACGCACAAACAAAATGGTTCTTTTGATTTTAAACCAGGACTATGATAGCTACAAGATGTGTTGCAATCCATTCAAAATCCTAATTTCAAAAGTCTTAATCAGCAAATCTCAAGTATGTACCTCAATTTGCCAATCCTGTTCAATTTGAAAGTTGCAACTCTCTGTAGTTTACTGAAATGCATAAAATGACTATATTCATCTTCATCAAGAGGATCATCAGCATCTTCATGCACATACACATGTCTCTCTTTTTGGTTTTCTTTATGTTGATTCTGTTTCCTTTCCACCTGCAGCTAAACATGTTCTCCTCCCACAGCTAACAGACCCATTCAGTCTACAAAAAGAACCGCGGAGCCTTTCTTTTCCCCCAGTCTGCCTTGCCGCCCCTCTGCGGCTCCTGTGGTGGGAAAAACAGGAGCTCTAAAGCACTGCATTCACAGTTTTACAACAATGTAGTAAGTGTGTATGAAGTGTGATAAGAACAAAACAAATTAGGTAAAATGTGAAGAAAGTCCATGAAAAAATATTCATAAGTTTGTCAATATTTGGAGACTCACTGTGTGTGTATACTTACATCTTATTGTACATAAACTTCTGAATTCAACTAGGAGTGTTCCAAAATCATTTAGCAGTTTACAGTGGAATTATCTTTAGCATAATGTGTCGCTGTTGTGTTTTTAAAGTAATTGCTTTGTCAAATTCCTTTATTTTAGCCTTTAAAACCCAAGAACCCACGCTAGCATTCCCTCTGTGCACAGATCGGTGCGGGAAAGGCAATAGCCCAGATGTCTAATAGTCTCTGAGAGAGGTCTATAGATTGGTTTAAAGGTGGACGGGAGACGCAAAGGTCGTTACGGAGCCGATCAATGTGTTTGTTCATAATTAGGAAATCTGATTCCTCCTACCGCCCCCTTTTTGTACGCCCCCACCTTTTCCCTTGGAGCCTTGGAGAAAATGCTTTTAAATAGAAGATCGCTAGAGTAAGAATACAGCTTTTTTAATGTAACCAGGAAAGGCGATTTAGTTGTTAAATGACTCAAAAGGTAACTTGCCAATTTCTTCTTTTTTTAAGTTTTTGGACTGTGCTTTTCGGATCAAACCACCGCCCACTATTTGGCATTTTCAAGGATGGAGGCTGGTGCGATGAGTGAGCAGCACCTGGCACCACACAGGCAGCTCTCTACGCAGTCCCAAATGACAAAGTAGTGGCACTATTATTAGTCTTATTACAGCACTCATTTGCATCATGATAAATTACCTCCTCGCTTTCATTGTCAATTGGATCTTTGCTCCTAATTAGCTCGTTTGCACGTCTCTGCTGTGACTTTATGATTAATATATTGCACGGACCAATCAAAACACAGAACCAAACTTGATTAATGGTAATTATCATTTAATCAGAAGGGACTGAACTTTGAATTGTTCTTTTTACAACATGGGGTGCCCGAGCATGTCAAATGTAAAACTGCCTTAATGAACTGTGGAGAAACGCACGCTAAGCATGTTAAACAGTATCGTCTTTGTCTCATCATCAAAGGGAATCATGTAACAGCATTCTTTCTCTTCATAGCCACATTAATTGCTAACTGTTAAAAGTCTGGTGCCCACAGCATGATTTGGAGTGCCTGTGGTGAAAGAATTCTGATGTATAGATGTCTCAGTAAAAGATGAATGCTTGTTGGAAATCACTGTGGTGTTTCAGAACAAAAATAGTAGCTATGGCAAAAGTCTGAGCAAAGATCAGCCTCTATGTTCAGAGCAGTAAAGTCACCAGAGTCAGCAGAGGCTAGCGTGACATGCTAGCAGTGCATTCACATTTATAAATGTGACCAAACAAACAAAGTATTTCCAATACACTGTGAAGTTGTTTTTTTGACTTTGATAGAGTGACAGAGTCAACGTAGTCTCCAGAGGAAACATAGATAAAAATGTTTTGATGAACATGTTTTCATGCCATTTCGTAAATATGTTACAAAAAGTCAAAACATAAAATAACCACGAGTTTTGGTTAGGTAAGTTTAGGCGTCAGGTTACAAAAATGGGTAAGTTTAGGACTGGAGCTTAGGGTAGGTTAAGATTCACTTGTAAAATTATCAAAATGTGTGTTTATTTTACATTCTGGCTTTTTGTAACATATTTATGTAAAAAAGGCATGAAAACGTGCTTATTGTATGACATTTTGTTGAATATTTATGTTTCCTCCAAAGACTGGGCTGGACAGTTTTCTCATGTGGACAAACATTGACGTCACAGCAAAGGGAGAGCTCTATAACATGATCTCACAGAAATGCATATCCATTCTACAACATGTTAGTAACGGAACACAATCACCACCTGGGGACTTCTTCTCAAGTTTAGGTCTAAAGCTACAAAAAAAGGACACCCTGCGATGCAGTGGACACCTTGTTTAAGACTACATTCACAATTCCAACTAAACTGGATTCAACTCGAATGGAGTGACAACATTATGCTTTTCTCTGAACTGGAGCAGTTTTATCAATCCAATACATTAGAAACACGTCTTTCTATTTGTTCTGATGTTAGAGCCTCACATGCGTCTTGTTAGCATTGTGGCTCATTCTTGCTAGCATATTTTCTAAAAGTTGTGAAAAGTGCTTAAAACGAATGCACTATTCACAGCTTTTAGTGAAAAGTGGTGACAAATTGAGTAAGTGAGAAAAAAATGTGGACTGGGGCAAAAAAAGGAAAATAAAACGTTTTTTGAAGGAAGCAAAAATGGGTAAAGCACCTTTAAGTAATAAAAGTGAATCCTTCTTCCACTAAGTGTCCAGTTCTTTTTGTTCCAAGCTTTGATGCATTATTTGTCCAAGAGCGCTGACAGCCTTAAAAGGTCTTCTAAATAAAACACACAAATATAATAACATTTAACAAACCGTTCCCTGTGTCCATGACCGACCTTTCTTAAAACAATATGCCACATTTCCACAACAGCTCACTTTTTAGTTTCCAAACACAGCCAAATCAGAACATCATTACACACCAGGAGGCAGTTGATTATCTGTGGAAACATCTGAATAGAAAAACACTGTAAAACATATTTGGGGAATTAAACTGTTTACGACTTTGATAACAACATTTCTCGCCTTCACTCAAACAAATAAATCCAACCTTGTAAACCAAACTAGACCCAGTGGAAAAAAACAACCGCAGTGTGTTGTTACCGGCCAATTAAAATCTCGCAGAGCCACACAGGTTTAAATGTCCATTCTTCTCCTGTGGACCGGCGAGGAACTTTGCATAAATAAAACGTTTGCCTGAAATCGTCCTGACAGTCTGAAAATCGGCTTTCTAACCGCTCCGGGCACCAGTTCTCAGCACCACACTGAGGTCGGCTCTCACCTTTATGTCATGGAGACTTTCCAATAGCAATTTCCTAGATTGTTTTCTTCAAAGTACTCTGCCTCCATAGCTGAGTTCAATTGTATTTTGTATATGTGAGTTATTGCCCATCGACAGTCCACTGAAGTATTTTCCTAACTTATTCATCCTAGCTCCATCTGGCCAACTTTTAGAGACTGTTTATGAAGGGGAAATGAATCCAGGTGAAACTTTCTTGGCTGTGAAAATGAATTCAGAAAGATTCTTGATTTCAGTTTGAGTTGACAATTGACTCTGTGCATGAGAGTTGTTTTTTTTCAACTTGTCAAGGTTTAGCATTGGCATTAGCACACAACCACATCCTTTTATAAAACAGACTTTAGTCATTGGGTGTAGTTTTCTCACGGTTTGTCTTTAACATGTCTGAGAAAACCAATCACAATTTTAGACTGAGGCAGTGAAAACCTCATAGAACTGAACTAAACAGGAAATGGACATGCTGGCAAAATGTTAGCATTTTTGAAAATAAACGAGCTAACAGACGTTCTGAGCACAGAGTCGAGTGGGTATCTTTTGTTATATTATTAATAATTTATAAATGTTAACTCTTTGCCTGTCACAGTCTAAAAACCTTTGTCTCATCTTATTATTATTTTTTTTATCACAAACACCAACATTTGACAGTCACAAACACCAACATTTGACAGTCAAAAAGCCTTGAAAATTGAGTTGATTTGAAAAAGTATCAGTAAAAATATGAAGTTAAGTAAACCTTACGGGGTGCACGGTAGCCAAGTGGTTAGAGCTCTGGCTTCCCAATAAGGAGGTCGTGGGTTCGACTCCCGGGTCGGACCATACTAACATCTCACGATCTCTCTGGGTGGAGTTTGCATGTTCTCCCCGTGTCACCGTGGGTTTTCTCCGGGTATGCGGTTTCCTCCCACCTCCAAAAAAAAAAACATGCATGTTTAGGTTAATTGGGCATCACTGTAAATTTCCCTTAGTGAGTGAGTGAATGAGAGAATGAATGGTTGTCTGTCTAACCCTGCGGCAAGTTGGCCACTGTCCAGGGTGTTTCCCCCGCCTAAGGCCCAAAGTCACTGGGATAAGCTCCAGTCACCCGCGACCCCTAACGGGATTAAGCGGTAGAAAAATGAATGAAGTAAACCTTACCCTATTGAATGAAGACTTACTTTCAAACAAGTAAGTTTTTCACTGAGCCCAACTCTCTCCAGTGTCAGCAGGATTCTGACAGGATTGCATGTGGAAGATAGCCAGGCTAGCGCCACCTAGTGCCTCTGCTCCGTTTAATTTCACTCCAGCAACAAGGTCAGGAATTTCAGTGTTTGTTGCTTCTTGAATCGAGCTTGAGAAACGATCGACCAATCACCGAACAGAAATTAAGCAGTGACGTCAAATTCAAGCATCTGTTTGTAATTCTGCAAGTTTGCCGTTAAAGTAGTAGCTGCCAGAAGTTTAGATTCAAATATGACCTTTTTTATGATGTGACTGTGCTGCTCTAGTCTGATGTCTCAGCTGGTTTACACTGCACTTCCCGGACTACAACTGATGTGTTAGTCACACATACGCAACATCCAGTAACAAACCAATTGCAGTGATTGATTAATGTGAAAAAGCACCCGCCTACCATAAAACAAACAAGCTCCAATGCTGAGACATCAGATGATTTCCATGGAGAGAAATGAAACCGGCTGATACTTCAGGCTATGTGGAAGGCCCATCTGCCCTTTAATTACATTTAAATACAACTATTAAATATTTATAAAAAACAATTGTAATCTCAGCTGAAATTTGACTCACCATGTGTTCTGCGGTGTTCCTCGGCTCCTTTGTGTTCAAAGGCAGGATTTCAGCTTAGAGCAAAACAAATTCACTGTTAAGCCCTTTTCACTCTAGACAAAGCAATGAACATAGTTTAAAAGTCAGCTCACCTGTGAGACAGATGGTAGTCTGAACTCAGTACTGAGCAAAAGAAGCACACAAAAGGTTACACTTTAAAATGTATAATTCTCATCTATTGTTAATGTAAATTTAACTGAGCAAGTGTTAGTTATACCTGGCAAACTAACCACATTCAAAATGAAAGGTGGGGTAGCTGATTTTCACACTGCAAACAATATTTAGGTTTTAAAGAAGACTACTTCATCTCTTAAATCCTATGACACATTGTTAATATTAACATGTATTCATTTTTGGTTGCAATTGCAGCTCATAACCTTCTTTTCACAAGCACAAAGGTAAATCTAGAGAGGACCACCCAAGCACAGCCAATCAGAGTGCAGCAGTCTGCCGCTGATAAGAACTAAAATTCTTTATCATTCAGTTCAGACGCTACTCAGTGGTCTAATTTTTTCACAAATTGCTGCATTTATTATATACTTTTAGTAGAAAACATCAAGTTTGCTAGTTTACAACTAAAAAAGTTAGCTAACGCACCTTTAATTTTACGTAACTTGAATGAGTAATCCAAAGTGGAAAACTGTTGATTGATATGAAAATTACTGTGTTTAATTGTGAAACAAATATGATAACTAACAAATGTCTTGGGCAGTTTCTGGGTTTCTTAACTATATTTTTAAGCTGAATAAGTGTAAACCTGAGATAATCCTAAAGACATTATTTCATTTTAAGTCAATATGCTACGAAAAGCCAAAACATAGAATAACCACGAATTTTGTTTCAAGTCACGTGGTGACCGTTTCTTTAGGTAAATCGTAACCTACCACAAGTCCAAGCCCTAAACTTACCCATCTTAGTAACTTGAAACCAAAAGTTACCAATTAAACACAAAGAAAATGTCGCCACCTGGCATCAAACAAAATGGGTATTTTACATTTTGGCTTTTTGTAACAACCTATGTTTTGGACATTTTGTTGTATATCTATGTTCTCTTCGGAGGCTGTGTTGCCAAGCTGTGTTTTCCACAGCCATTCCAAGGATTGATTCTGATGGATTTTCTAACGGCTGAATATAACAATTATTTTTGAAGGTCTGTTTTCCTTTACAACAGTGGTTATTCCTGTTGTTTCTGGGAGATTGTGAAGCTTGGTACAAAACAAAAATGATACCGGTGCATCGTGACAACATAGTTAAACAAATAGATGACAATAATGGACAAATACAATGTACAAGAGTACCTTTTCATTGATCTCTCCAGTTGTAAAACTTAAACAATGATCTAAAGCATGCATGTCTTTCTCTCATTCAGACATTTTCCATTTCAAGAACTGAACCACCTACCGGCAGTAGAAGGGATTGCACAGCTGAGATAAACAAATCTATCTTGCTTCTGACATGCTAATTCAAACGTGCAGTTGTAATCATTCTCATTTGATGGCAGTATTGCTTAGAACATTTCTAGTTATTATTGATGGACTTACAACAGTTTAGCAGCGTTACAACAAGGCTAAAAGCTAAAGAAAGGTAATTTTGCAAATGTATGTGTCCTCTAAAGTAAAAATAAAAATAAAAAAGATAGATTGGTTGGGGAAAAATTGATTCCCCTGCATCAAAAATGAATGCAATTTCTGTTCCAGTCCCACATCTAGATCAATGCAGAGGGTTATGTCACGAAGGGCATCTTGGGTAAATCTAATCTATACTGTATGTGAGAAGATAATCAGTTCATGCATGCTCAGAACAGCCTCTTAGGGAAAAATATGCATTTGCTGCCCCAAAGCTTCGATGATGAATGTGAAGGAAGAGAATAAATGGATTTGGTTTCATGTTGCACTACTTGTTTTGTAGTTAAAGGTAAGTTTTCTGGGAGAATGTCTACCACACAGTCACAAAGTTTTTAAATAGTGTGATGCAAACAAATATATCTTTCATCTATTCAAACACAGATGGTTTTATTGCAACTAAAAATAACAATCATAATAATAATAAAAAAAGTAAATACAAAATGTTTGATGTAGTTAACTCCTTGTCTCTAAATGGAGAAGAGCTTTCCAAGTAGTGGAATATTTCAGGCAAAACAACACCTTCATAGACAAATCAAAGTATCAGATCCTCCACCTTAGTTTGGAGCCTGGTACCTGCGCAGGAACCGGGCACTTAGAAAGTGCTTAAAACCAATGCGCCAATGTACATGGACCTCAAGAAGTCTATTTTTCCTGGAGACCGCAGCGGCCTGGTGCAACTTTTATTATACAAGCGTTCTCGCAGGAATTTGTGTGAATCTGCGTGGCTTTGGACGAAACCGGACCGCAGTTGACAGCATCTGGTGTAATAGGCACTTTGCAAGAAAAATGCACATGTCCAAACCCGCTTCACAGTCAGTGTACATCCAGGGTGCCCCATCAATGCAAAAAGGAGAATAAACAATAAAATAAATACAAAAGCAATATTCATGAATATTAAAAAATCTTTACATCCATCTTTACATCCATCATAGAAATGAACTGGACACATAAATAATTGAAATTACGTTCATTTGACTCACTGCATTAAAATTGCATTGCATAGACTGATTCGTTTCATTTAAGTGATTTCAAATGCACTGTTGTCCTGAACTTTTATTACCTGATACTAAACTGGTTCGGTTTTGGATGAAAGTCAAAACGTCTGGATTTTGATGACAACTTTCAAGCCATTTTCTACAACACAATAACAGTGTTTAGCTTCACATTAAGTCCTCTGTCTGAGCTTGCACAAAACTAGTCTAAATGAAACAATAAGACTCACATCATTACAGCACATGGCTACATTCTTCACATATTGCTCCTGCATGTTCACCCTATGGAAGTGAATGGGGCGAGGGCTTTTATTTGTCCTGCTGTCACCTCTGATGGATGCCTCTCATAAGACAGTCTCAATCAGGGCTCATTCTTCATCCCTCCGCCCACTCCTCTCCTCTGCATTCTCCGATTCTGCTCTTAGGCCAACACAACACTTCTCCTTGCTCCTTCTTTGGGTTGGCACAGGCAGCGCTGGTGTCACAGTGAATTTCATGCTGCCACATGTGGTGTCTCTTCTGTCCTAATTGAGAGGGAGGCAGCCTGTCATTAATAATAAATCCCATGATCAGCCTGCGTTCTGCTCCAGATGCATATTTACACACTTTTAGGCTTTATGCACTTTCGTATTTATCAGTGTTGTCTAGTTGTCTGTGATGTAAACTTGATCTAGTTTTCTTTTAAGTCCACTATGACGAGCTTTTGGGATGTTCTAATCAAAACTTTAAAGATCTATTGTGTTTTTTCAATATAAAGTGAACAATTACTATATAAGAAGATCAGTAATTTACTTTTTGTTCATTGCAAAACACAAAATTGCACTGAACAGATCTATTAACACCCTCTTCAAAATGGCTGACCTGATAATCCCTCTTTATACTAAATTTTAACTTTAAAAGTGGCAGATTTTGAACTACTTATTTAAGAGTCATGTTTTACTTGGATTCAGAATCTTTATGAGTAGTCACAAGTAAATACAAATAAGTGGGCGGTGATAAGTGGTAAGTGAAAACAAGAATTTTCTGAGCCCTTGAACATCAGCTACAGGCCTATATTATTCCCAAACATGCATGAATCATTCTAAATACAACTGTTTACTGTGTATCAGTGGAATGGTCTGTCACTGGGCACTTTAAATCTTGGCCTCTAATCTTCAACTAGGTAGAAATGAACTAACATTACTCAAAATGACCAGAGAACATTTCAGCTGAACCCAATCCCATGGAAATGCGTTTGTGCCGGGCACTTCTTGAATATTACGTGGTGCACCCCAGTTCATTTGGTGGATGTCAAAACGGGGATTTATTTATGAATAATAACAAAATCCTAATCCTAATCCTAATCTTAATCTTAATCTACTAGCAGGTCTAAATACCCACTTTTGTAATTTCAAACCTAAACTTAGCTTTTAAATCTAAAGAAAATGTTCCTACGTGACTTTAATCAAAACATTTGTCTATAAGACGCTAAGAAAAGAGTGTCTCTATTAGACACTTTTCACAGTGTGAAATAGAGACCTCACATACAAAACATGCTCATCATACGCTATTAACACGTCATCGTATACTGTAGCTACACATTTTTGTTAGACTGTGTTGTTAAACTTTGTTCTGTCAACTTTCCAGATACACCTCACAAATATGTGCAATTTTGGCTGGTTTTACATACAAACACACATGATGGAAATCTGTATCTATGGGAATACTCTAATATTCTTTGCCCAGTTTGTCTGTAATGTCTTGCCTTGCCTTAATTAAAGAAGACATAGGTGAGAAATGTCCTTTCTGACACAGACAAAAATACAAATTAAATAATGCAAACGTTCTGTAAAAGACAATTAAAAAAAAAAAAAAAAAAAACTGTCCACAAAAAATGTCCACTGATAAATTTAAAAAAGAAGCTAAATATTCAGATCAAATCCAACCATATCATTATAAAGAGACAGAGCTATGATCTATACTTCAAACATCGGCTGAAAACTAAATTGACATCTGAAAATACGATTGCATAATGCTAGAAAATTATTGCACTTTTGGCAGTTCTGAAATTGCATTTTCATCATTGCAAAAGTAGCAATAATTTGGGGATGTACTGCCACAGCCACACCACCTCTCATCTCTTAATGATTGGCCATAATTAGTGTTGATTGGTCCTGTCCGTCTTGGCCGCCTGCCTCTCCAGTTTATACAGGAGTCTATGGGACTGGAGCTTCGATATTTCACCTCCGATCGAGCCCCCATTACCATCACTTGGAGAGTTGTTTCAAAGAAGAGACTATCGCACTCATCATTTGTGATTCATCTTTGTTCCATTAGACCTGGCAGACAGATGGTGATGAACAAGCACATTGCATCTTTATCGCCAAGGTAACAATTCTATTATTCTAATCAGGTGTAATTGACAATCACATAAAAAAGTCATCATCAATTATGACATGGTTGTGATAACTGACATGACATGACTTTGCAGTTTGATGTTTTCGTGTAAACAAGTAATTAGACAGTGGTTAATATATTATTGTTTTGCTTGTCACTTTCTTTGCACATTCTTGGTAATGGCCTTGAAAATATTCTGACATTTTGGCAAATTGGCACTTTTATACAGCCCCTTTTCTACCTTCAAAACAATCAAGGTGTGCAGAGAAAAAGGGGATGAAATGGGTTAAATGTCTTGCACAAGGACACATTTACTGTAGTTACCTTTCACCTGTGTGCCAAATGGAACTGACCACTCTACCCGCTGAGCTTCAAAAAAAAAAAAAAAAAAACTTCCAGCATTCTCTGCCTCAATATCAACTGATGCAGAGTCTAAATGTGGATAGTTATTTTCTTTAAAAGGAGTTATTAGTTTTTCTAGCGGTGTCTTTAATAAATGAATAAAACCCAAAGTACCAGATTGGAATAGCCAGTGCAGTTCATTTTCCTAGATCACAGTGGCACTTGTAACAGTGTTTCTTGACCAGATGACAAAGTGGATTTCTTCTTTGTTCATATCTTCTCAGTGAACAAAGATAAGATGGTTCACCTTGTGCAGTGAACAGTCCTTTTCCACAGAGATCCACTTGTGTCTGTGTGAGCAGTAGTTAATAAGGCTCATACACAAAACATGCCTCTTCAACCTCTTTAGCAAGTCTCAAGTATTTCCTTGTTGTGGGTAAAGATTTGACTGTGTCTTATGGTACGTTCAGACATGGGGCGTCAAAAACGCGCCAGACGCCTAGCGTTGAACGCAGAAAACAAGCCAAGAAGCCGCGTCAGACGCGCGAATAAAACGCGTTGTCCGCCAGGCGTCTATTCGCTTCAACGTCATAAAAAGGAGGAGCTCTCGGTTCTCTGGTGCGAGCCGATGCGAGGAAACCAAACCAGGAAACTGGAAACTGCAGGTGCGATTTGTCGCCAAGTTTATGAATCTGAATAAACATCAGTGTTTGTCTGTCCAGCGATCCTGGTTAAAAGCACAAATCCTCTTGAAATCAGACCGTCAAAACTCTGTCCATTCAGTTGTTTTTGAGAAATGAAGCCTTATCCGCGCGGCCCGGAGCTAAAGTGTGGTCCGTGAAACTGCAGCCTCCTGACAGACTCATAGATTACGTATTTGCACATGAACACTTTGCGCTACACAGGCGCCAGTCTCACGGCCTCCCTGACGGAACAGCAGCCCGCAAAGCGGCATTTTTCTGTCTTTGTGTTCTAATTGAGAGAGCGGGAGAGCGGAGGGATGCAGCTCTCTAAATTAGTAGACTATTATAGACTATTTAAAAAGCATTTTCAGTCCGTCAAAATGATGGAGAGCCTTGGAAATTTTCCGTCAAAGCAAAATACAATCCGTAAATGAAAAGTGTCGGTTAACCTACTGTATATTGAAGCGTTTGACGCTGCCTACATGTTTATTTAATTGTCCTGAGGTCAAATAAATGGAACAAATAAATCCGAATCAGACAAACATTTATTGTGAACTGTTTGTGAGGATGAACACTTTTAACAAGCAATGAATTTGCCTGGTGCAACTTCAAGCACTGCCTGACAATGTAACCTTAGATTTATTTTTACCAATCATTATTTATTTATTTTAATTTGTATTATTTGTAATTTTTATATTTTTGCATATTTGGGTTTATTGCATATTAATTATTATTTCGTTAACAGTAACATTATTTTATTAGTATAATTTAGAGGTACACTTTAAGAAAAATAATAGCATGAATTTTGTCTGCTTATTAAAGACTTTTAAAACAGACTATTTACCGCAAAACACAGAAGAGAAAATAACGGCGGTATCAGCATTCAGCTTGTTTGGTGGCAGCAAAGCGCGTACGTTTCTTGGTGAAAACAAAGTGCGTAAAATGCAGACTTTGTTCATGAGAAACACAGTCAATAGACCAACCCAGTCTCTATAAAAATATGTTCTATATTTACATTTTTGCAAAGCCATTTTACGTGCCCACTGAACGTATTTATAAGCAAATTACGTAAAATGACCACTTCATCAAATTACGTACATTCCCGACCTTTTCAAAGCTTTTGCGCAGTAACGGCAAAACGTACCCATTTTTAATAAAACGTACTCATTTTACATATAATAAAATAAGTATGTTTCATTATATAGGCCTATGTAAAATTATTACGTTTTATTATATATGTAAAAATAAGTATGTTTTATTATAAAATAATTACGTTTTATTGAATATGTAAAATAATTACGTTTTATTATATAGCCTATGTAAAATATACGTTTAATTATAGGCCTATATGTAAAATAAGTATAAAACATATTTTTCCAAGGCAGGCAGCACTCGTGTCTGTAGTCGGAATATTCTTTTGCAGGAGGCTACATTAAATAGACTATCATCATGACTGGAGTGACGCGGTCTACATTTGCAGGTGAGAACGCTGCACCTGCACGGACAATGAACAGACCTAGCCTATAAGCCTATGCGTGCTTTTCAGGGCTAGAGCCATTTTGGCCACTTTAGTAAAGAAAATCATTTAGACGTGGCACACGAGTGGATCCTGCTATGCATATGTGACATGTGAGCGCGTAAAAGAGAGAGAGAGAGAGAGAGAGAGAGAGAGAGAGAGAGCGTCTATCTTCTCTCTGCTCCTCGGCCGCTGTTTGCCGCACAGTTGCAGTTTTTAGTTGCACAGAAGAACACCGGCGGCCGTGACCCTATGGCCAATCCGCCCTTGCTTTGTAGGCCTACTCCCTATATTTTAAAATCAGGCCTAATTCTTACATCCACAAACTTTGTATTTTATTTTATTTTTTAAGCACTATTCTGCCAAAAGTTTGTACTTTCAAGTACAAGGCCTTATACCAAAATTAGGAGAAATATGAACCGAATTCAATAAAAAGTTTCATACATTGACAAAAATGCAAAATTAAACAAAACATTTTATGCCGGACAGATCAAGGCCTTCAACCGCAAACCTGCCGCCTGTGCACAAATAATGGCCAAGAGTTGTTTATGTGAATATAGGCCTAATGCGAAGGGATTGAATAGAAAAAATAATGTGTCTTTACACGTAAATGTAAGATTATATAACATTACGACAGCTGGTCTAGCCATCATGTGCTCTTAATTTATGGATTGAGGCAAACGGAACCAAATGAAAATTATGAAATACATAGCTAAAAAATAACTTTTCCTCTGTTCATAAACCTATCAATCACAGAGGAACAAGCGATTTACTGTTGCAGGCCACGTGTAGAGGTCGAGTAGGCATCTTGTGCGAGTATGAACAGTTCTGTTCACGTTACATTTTTCGTTTCTTACTAGGTGCATAAATGATTATCATGAATGGCATTATTTTTGCTCATGTACGATAATTGGGCTGCAGCCTTGCTATCAAACTGTACCGGATAAAAAACATAGGCTATTTTCATACAAGTTACGTTCATGCACGTATTGAGACTCTAATTCTTTTTACCGATTTCCAAATACAAAACGTGTTTAACTTGATTCAGTTTCAATAGGCTATAATTGAAACATCACTGTATTCTTTTAAAACGGACCAAGTGGACTATAGGTCTAAATATTCTAGGGTGTGCTATTATTATGAACGCTTAAACCCTACAGCCTGGTGGCCTAAATAAACATTTACCTGGCTGTCCAGCGTGGCGCTGATTGTCTCCAAACTAGGTCTTTGTTTGTCCGTCTCTGTAGAAGAGAGATGATGTGTCGTACTTTCCTGTTGCTTACAGCGTGAACAAGCGTCTCCTCCTCGCTGCTCGGCTCGCTGCACCTGTTCACATTGCTGCCGCCACGTCCAGTCGGGGGCGTGTACATTCACAGCGACTGCTCTGCTTCTACCACTCGCAGGCCATGCCCACTGCTCGCTCGTGGTCGCACTAGACGCTCGTTTGAAACGCTCCACAGTGAACACCGCGCCGCGCCGCCAGTGTGAGACGCTTCGCAACGCTGAAAACGCTACTCTTCGCGCGTCTACATAGACTTTACATGGGACGCGTACGCCCGTTCGCGTTATATGTGAACGTACCTTAACCTATTAATATTCAACAAAGTCCTTTAAACTTACATGGCACTGTTGAACCAGAAATAGAGGACTGAAAGCACAAAGGCATAAATGAAAGGGAAAGAATGGATTTTTACCCTTTAGAAATGGTTTTCTGGCATCAAAAGGCTTCCAAAAAGTCCTCAAACTCCGAAGGTTGGCATTTGAACAAGATGAATAGAAAATGTGTTCCAAAGTATAGAAGGATTACATATTATGCGGGTGAGAAGCTGACAGTTCACCTCCTCTCGTGTTGATGCATTGAAATATGAAATGAGTAAACATACCACCTGTGGTGCACGGGGAACACAGAGGACTCGACATATGTGGTGTGCAGAAGAACTTCCGCCAAACTGGCAGCAAAAACCCTCATTAAGAAAGGTAATTAGTTTTAACTTTAAAAACTTGCATTGGTTTGTTTGTTGGTTGGATAGCAACATGCTTTGAATGAAAAGTTATCATTTTGTTTTGATAGTAACAAAAAGGCTGTAAAGGTTTGCTGCCACAAAGAAAAGATGTTAAATTAAATCAAGCCACTAACAAAAATAACACTTGTCTATTTCCTTATCTTTCTTTCATTGTTCATTTTTGTCATTCTGGTTTCTCTTCATGGCATCAGTTAACAAATAAATCACTATATTACTATTATTTTTACCATTTAACAAAGATGCTTTAGAAACATTGTAATGACATGAATCTCATTTAACCGATGAAAAGTGGCTCTGTTTAGTTTTGTACAAAAAGTTGTATTTTTAATGAATGCTTTATTGAGCACTTTCACACCTGCATCAAACACTTATCTGTTCAGTCCAATCCAATTTGCAAGTGAAGGGCTGGCAGACCATAGCGCACCTAGCAAAACGAGCCAACAGAAATAACAGAATGGCCTCTGCTTTGAGGATGCTATTTTAACTGTGTGACAAAGTACTAATACAAATAGAAGACTGCAGGACTTTGCATGTTGTAGTTTAGCAGGCACACATAGAACTTTGGATCTGAGCATAACACTGCCTGTTGACTTGACCCATTTTCCAGAAGAGAGACGATTTAAGTCATCAATGCCTCTAAGTGCTGGTTCTCAGCACAGACGGCCGGTAATTTTGACTTTAATGCTCCGAGTGCCAATCCAATCACTTTTCTGAGATACCAGCCTAAGTTGTCTGAGAGCATTAACTACATTTTACAAATTGTGCAACAGGCTGCTGATTAAACTGTTGGAGCTTGTTCATACTAAGAGAACTTGGTCGTATGTGTTTCTGTTATGTTTTTAGTATCCATGCACAAGAGACATTTTAAGAACTTTTAACCATAAAGATAAACTGATTTATACTTTATCTTCCGAGCATCAATCTGACTGATTCATGTAATTCCATGTCTGTGGTGCTGGGACACAAAGGTCAGGCTGGTGGAAACAAGAAACTACTTATGGTTTATCATCACCTTTTGGCATTTGTTTCACTTTTTTGCAAAGCTTCTGCGACTCTGAACTACATTTGAAACACGCTTTTTTCAATACATTGAGGTTAGATAATGTTAGACACATTACGCACAGGATTTATTTTTTTACAGAGTTTTGCGTTGACACAAGGAGACAGCTCATAATGATTGCTTTTTTGCAACAAATAAAATTTTCATCGCAGGAAATGCGGCAGTTTGTCACCGGATCAAGTCGACGTTTGGTGAGGAACATTATTTCTCCTGGTTTATGCCAGAGCCTGTGTTTTCTTTTGTCCAATCATCGAGCCTCAATGGGGGACCGCAGTAAGGTCTGCTCCAGGGTCCAGGTAGAAAAAGCAGGGTCAAAAGAGGCTCGCTACGGACCCAGCAAGTGGGGCGGAACGGGTTGATTTGTGCAGTGGAAACAGTTTAGGACCGTTCTGTACCACCCTGAGATGACCAGTAAACGATTTGAAAGCTAGAAATACACTATCATTACCAGTTATCAATACCTTTTTATCCTGAGATTTTGTGTTGTGTCATTGTGCCAAAACAGTTGTTGTGTAACTAAATTGAAGGATTGCATATTGGCTTGGTTTGATTGTACATAAATAAGTCACACAGCTGCTGAAAAACAAAAAAAAAACAACTTAGGATAAAGTGGCAAATCAGCTAAATATCATTACCAAAGCCTTTCACTTTCCAATGTTGAATGTTTGAAATCAAAGCACTGCATATTTCATGTTTCTTAATAAACAAATATATACTGAAAGAAAAAAAAAGTTCTTCTAACCCTAATGCCACGCATCTTTGACTAGCCCTCTTCCTTGTTATCTGCGGTCATCGACTTTGTGCACGCTATAATGGAGACTTGAGCACAAATGGTTGGGGACAGAGTGTCTTGGCCTGCTGTGTGTCAGACACTGTGGAGAGGTGAGAGGTGAAGACTGCACCATTCTACGCCTGAGCGCTTCCAGGCCTTTTGTTGAGCCGCACAGGGAAAGTCAGAACGGTGCAGAGACAAGACACACTTGAAAGCTCTTTATGTCAGCTCTCTCTCATTTGCTGCTGATAGCTGGACAGAGCACCTTGGTCAAAACAGATTTACTATTGTATGTTTGTTTCACTGTTTTTATATATTTATTTAACTGGACAGTGTTGTGTTAAATATGAATGAGAGCGAGCGAAGAACAAGCTGCAATCAAACTCAAAGCCCTGTGGCTGACTACACAGAACCTGACATGGCAGACAATCACTACATTTAAAGAGTAAAAACGCATGTATACATCTGCACATAGACAGAGAAATCAGAAGCAATTACTTCAATTGCATGTTTTAAGCAATATAGACAGTTTCAGTGTCTGTAATCTAGATAGATTTTCTGCATTCTAAAAAGGTGGTACTATTATGTGTGCTTTTTATGAATAGGGTGCAAATGTAATTGGGTCCAACTTGTCATGGCCTCTTCTCGTCTCGTGAATGTCTCTTGAGACAAGACGAGCCACGAGATTGGGTCTACGAGATTCAGACGAGATGAGATTTCGAATAGTCTGCAATATTTGTTTCAATTCAGAATATTAACGAGGCAAATCATAATTATTATTGTGTGAAAAACACTGCGCTGTTCCCGCAATGTCTGCACGTTTATTTTATATTTTTCCTGCTAACTTTAACAATGTTTCGGACTAACTATCTCTGTCAATATTGGTCCTGTTATTACGAATTAATACGTGGCACAGAGTTTAGACTAGTTTTCTGTCAGAATAAGTCCGCTACAAGTCTTTATGTGGAGGAGACTTTTTACTACAGCTGCTCAAAGATACAAAACTTGACCATTCATAATAGCCTATGTATATAAGGAAAATCTCACGAGATAGTTCTGTACGTGTGCGCACAGCATCGTGACAGGTTGATCTCGCGGCACAAGATCTCATACCATCCCTACTCCTTGGTCTCTCTGCTCTCCTTCTATCACACTCTAGTACAGAGAGCAGTGTTTACTGGTGTTTCTTCTAGTGAACAAGAGAGTTCTTTCAGCTAGGGGATAGTCTACATATGTATATTTACCACGAAAAGCCTAAGCGTAAAATAACCACACATTTTAGTTGAAGCTAAGTGGTTTTCTTTGGATTTAACAGGCAAATCTTATCCTTCCCCAAGCAACAGTCCTAAACTTACCCATTTTAGAAACTTGAAGCTTAAACTTACCCATTAAACCCAAAGAAAATGTTGCCACGTGAACATTTTTGACATTTTGTTGTGTATCTACGTTTTCTTTGAAGACTGCGTTGCTCTGACTGGCGATGACCAATGGATAGTGGTAACTGGGCAATGTTTTGGAGTTACTGTCACAACAAGCACCAGAGACATTACAATGCCATCAGGCTGAAGAGGTTTTATGGATTGTTGGTTTTAGGACTCTTGAGGCAGCTGACAGATTTTGAGTGGCAGGTTAAACTGGTGTAGTAACATATGAAATCATTTCGATGTGAGAGAAGTTTGGGGAGGCCTGGAGAATACCAGTGGTGTTGAAGAAGAATGAGGTAAAAAAAAAAAAACAATGTTCTCTTTTAACTTGTCAAAACTTTCTGCAAAACTGGAATAGGTTGTGTTGATCAATGAGACTAAGAACACAATGGATATAGCTGAACAATTAGACTCCTTATATTTAGCTAATACTTTACACAGCCAATGTTTTTCAAAGTTTGCCACATTAGTTTTTTTATGACCATGCTTCTTACCTTCCTCCTTATCTATGTATTACACTTTTTGAAACAGCACGCTATCATTGGATTTTCAGATCTCTCGCTGCAGTGGAGTATTTATGATTCATTTGTCAGCGTGATTTGAAAGCTTGAAGGAAAACTCATTTTTGGAGGAAATGAAACTAGATGGAAGATTTTTTTTCCCTTCATTTTTTCCTTCTTTTTTGTTGACCATCAAAGCGACAGCATAAAAGGCATATCACTGCTTGGACCAATATTTCTTTGTCATCCAAACAGAATCCTAATGCTGCCCTCGCCTCAACACATTTACTTCAACACTGGCTGTACGCGTAGAAGACTGCAAATTACGCACAAAGATCCTTGACGCATACATTGATGGTTATTACACTTCCCCATCTGTCATATACGTAGTGTGGCATGTCGTAATCTCTTCTGCCGACATGTGAATGCACCATAATGTACCACAGCGTAAACTGGCACAGACAAGTACCATCCATCAGACAGGCGTGCACCATCTCAGCGCACATCTTTTCCCTCTGCCCTCTAGTGTCTTAAATATTTAGACTGTTTGACATCAAGCGCATACATGAATGTCAATGAGATAGCCAAGTCGAATAATCGCACAAGTGTAGGAAAAAGAAGAAGCATGCACTCATCTCCAAAACAAAAGAGGCTTTGTAGTTTGGAGCTTGGTTTATTGTACAGTTGAGCGCTGTTTTGAATGAGACAGGTAAGAAATAGTGGGTGAACACAGTAAAGAGTGGCTTTTGATTGTCACTTCAAGGAAAAAAATGGTCGCTCCAAGCACTTGACATGCACAAGTAGAGAAAAAAAAAAGACACAAAAAGAGACCAAAAAGAGGTAAGCCAAAGTGAAAGAGAGTACATGCCGATAAAAGACTGGTAAAAACGGACCAAAGTGTATTGCACTGGGAACACTTAACACTGACTTTCAAATAAAAGTGGTGCTTTGTAGATTTTTCTTTCTTTCTTTCATTTTATTTATTTATTTCCCTTAATTTTTGGTGTTTAATAGTAATGATACAATTTCAGGGATTCCAAGTTTCTTAAAATTACAAAGTTGAAATGGTTTTGAACAAATAATTCAGGTTTCAGATTTCTGATTTGACTACTTCCACATTGTCCATCTGGAACCTCCCTCGCTGAAGCATTCGGGAAAAGGTGGAACATTTAATGAAATACCTCCAGTTGATTGGGTGACTTGTCAACTAGTGCCAGTTTGTGCTTAACCAATAACAACAATGAATTGTAGGCTTCTTGCGTTTATCAGATAAAACAAGTGTCACTTTTCTTTTAAACAAAATCAATAGCAGCTGAAACACAGAAGCTGCCATCTTGGTTTTGTTTGATTCAGGAGCTACTTCATGTCTTTGTTAACACCTCTGTGTGTAGCACGATTCACACACAAGTGATTTAATATGCTGTACAACTACATACTGTATCACAATGCAAAAACATTCATGAAAAATGTAGATTCTGTATTCTCAGACATAATAATCTTGTGATTATGATTATTATTATTAAAACAGTAAAGACATGCTTCCTTCCAGTGGACTCATGAATAAAAGGCAGATGGGAGTAGCCTATTGCACATGTCTTTAGTAGTAATGGAACATCCTATGTCTTGTATATTATGCTTGAATTCTTCACTTAAGAATTTGAGGAGTAAGTAAATGTAATGCTTGTGCATCCCCATGCCTGGATAATTGGAGAGAAAACAAGTGAGACACTTGTCCTGTTCCTAAAACATAAATGACTTTGTGACAAGACACTTAATTCCTCCAAACTTCTGAGGTTGGTCCATAGCTTTGATAAATCACACCAAATTGGCAGTGTCCACATTGTCTGACCTCATCCCTTTTTGGAGCACACTTCCAGACACTGTTTCCAATGACTGCTGCTGATAAATGAGCAAATACAAATGAGTCCAAACTTGGACATGACAAATGCAAAAACTGGCAGGAGAGAAAGGAGGATTCAGTTTGGAAGAATGCTCCTCAGAATGGTACTTACACAAGTGGCAGTGATCCAGATGGCTTTGTTGTGTTGTGTTTAAGTTTTCTGGTGAGAAATCAATTTCCTTTTTGGAGAAGCATTATGCACTCAGTACTTTCCATGTTTTTGTAGAGCTCTTGTGGTTAATAAAAAACATCTATTGCAGAGGAAATATTTATATATCTGTGAATCAGGTTCTATTTACTTTCTGCAGAACAAGATTTATTGATGTGCGTAAGAAAATATGCTGCTGTGATGCAATTTTCCCTGCCGCTTGTGTGTACACTTTTTGACACAAAAATCCCTGTTCTTTGTTTTCTGCAGTACAAAGAGAATGGCACTTTAGCACTTTCAATACGTAATGTCAAAACATGGACTGGAAAGGAAATCAAACCAAATAAAACTGTGGTTACTGCAAAATCAACTCTATCAATCATCCCAATACAACAACTTAGTGCAGAAGTTCTACAATTTAGTAAAACGGTTTTCTTTTCAGAGTGATGACAGCTGTACACAATGTAAAAAGCACTTATGTACAAAGGCAAATTAAAATGTACTGCGGTGAATTGCATCATGGGCTTATAAATATGTGTTTTAGTCAGATAACAATAGACTTTTCAGAATAAAGAAGAAACGATTGTAAACTTATTGAGCTTTACAGCTAGTGTGACTTTTTACTGAAAGTTCGAGGAATTGCAAACCAGTCTTGTCAAACCGTCACTTATTTATAAATAAGAATGAAGAGCTCCACAGTTAATCCTCTGTCAGTAAAACATGTGGTTTGGAGCAGAAGCCAGACTTTGGAACAAGAAATTAGATTCTTTTTTTTTTTTCTGTGATAAATGGCAAAAATTAGTCATTACAAAAAGTATTTTTGAGTTTAAACTCATTACAAAAACTATTTTTCAAATTAGTTTTTCAAAACGCTGGATAAAACCAAATTGCAACTCAAGATCAATCAATACAAGGAAAAAAAGATGACCCCAAAATGACCAGCCCTATTTATAACCCTGGTAAAAACTCTGAAAGCGTTATCAATATTCATTTTATTCATCCTTGATGAGATAAGGTAAAAGACATAGCTGATACACAGAACATCTGTCTGTACCTCAAGAGACTGAAACATTTTCAACATTACATTTAAATATTTTTCTAATTCAGTTGGACTGAACAATATATACAATCCTATTAGGGCTTTTAATGTAGAGTAATTTTGACAACTTGTGGTTTCTGGGTAAGAATGTTTTTCCCATGTTTAATATTGGATGTTGTCATGTTCTTGGTGTGTTGCCTGGAAAATCCAAACAGTATTTCTAGATACAGAACCAATCAGAATGTGCAATACCTTTTACATGAAAACGAACATGACTGCTTATGAGGAAAAAATAAATGAAACATAGTACAGCGGACTGAAAACATGGACGATTTCTACAGAAGTATTGAGAGAGGCAAATAAACAAATTTAAAGTGTTTCATAGCTGAGGATATATATTTTTCATACTATCATGATTTGTTTATGTTTTGTATCTGTTTATCGCAGCCGTAAAAACGCCGTCCATACCTAAGTTTTCTATATAGCCATTTCAGCCCATTATTTTATGTGCCTGAAATGAACGTGTAGTCCAAACTTAAAGGCACTCTGAGTGGTCTGTGTCTAATGTGTCTCACCTCAGGGTGAACTCTAGCTCTGAGGAGGTGCAGAGTTGAAGCGCTGTGAAGAGTGTTGCTCGTACAGCACTGAGCAGCTCTGGATAGACGTGGCTTTATCAAATTACACTGCTCCCTGTACGCCCGCTTTGTTTAAGCCTACAGCGTTTCATTGTTTTTACACAAGCCCTCAGCAGACACAAGGGCCTATATCAAAGCCGCCTTCTGCTTAATTACCTAAAAGTTTCTCTCAAAGGCTTTGTATAAACAAACAATTGCGGATTTTTGTTAGCCTTAGTATTGATTTTTTATCCTCACAGTTGGAAAATTTGAATCAGCAATTATTTCATTAGCAGTTTTACCTTTTTTTTGTGGCGCATATTATACACATGGCTGAAAGCAAGGTTTGACCAGAAATTTTAATCTTTTAGTCACTGTTGTTTCCATAATAACAATTAGAATAACACTTTTAGTTCCAATCAAAAGACATATATCATTCATGGTTTGTATAGTTATGGGCCTGCAAATAAGTTTTTGAAGACTAGATCATATTGTAACAAAGCATGCATCTGTTTGTTTGGCAAACTCTCATCAGAGTGCGACTGGCGAGGAAAGAGGTCCAGATAGAATTCCAAAATGTCATTTTGTCAACTATCAGCAACAGGCTCTGTGACTCTTCTCTGGGCTTTGTTGGCCAATTATGCTTATAAAATGATAACATTACTTTATTATGCCCATTTTCTAGTCACAAAATATTTTCTGCCTGTATTGTTTCTGAGTTAGATAAATAAGGACAGCAAGGAGTGTTTCTAAGCTTAGAATGGATGTTTGTGACCTTATGTATCTAAAGTACTTTTGGAACAGACATGTTTGAGAAGAGACTTGAAATAGCAGCACTTTTTTAACAGACTATCCAGGATACAACTGTTTTCATGCAGTGTATTATGTAATGTCAAGGATTTAGCTGCCCACTTATCTATGATGTCAAAAATCTGGAAAAGTTGAAAGGCTCAAAGGAGAAAATCTTATGAAACAAGACTGATGTAGATGGGCATGAATGTAAGTACAACTCCAAGTTTTTACAAATGTTTAGTTCATTTTGCACAATTTAAGATCCTCTGTGCTTCTTCAGGTGAAAGACAAACCTACTCGAGGATGAACCACGTGAACGCCCATGTCGCTTCACATTCTGACCAGATAAATCTGTACGAGTTACTCCCCGTGCTTTTTGCTGCCGTATTGTCTGCGCCATCAACTGTGAGCTTTGCTTCATTAGAGAGCCCTAGATACAAAAGCGAACACACAAATGAATTGAGCGTTTCGGCGTAATCACAAAATCTCATTGTGCTGCCGCTGATAGCGAAACGGCGATTATTCAACGAGACTTTGCACTGTCATTTTAGCCAGCGGACCCTCTCATACATAATGCATCCAAATCATTGCATTTCCCTCCATTCTGGGCTACGATGCATATTTCATCAAGTCGGTGAAATATTAAGCACTCTTATGATTCGATATTCTGTTCCAAAAAGGAGAATTTCCAGTTGATATAGTCTTTATTTATTTTTTTGCATTCCATCTGCATCAAGAGTGAAACTTCCAACGGATATTTGCAGTGTTTGTTTACGGAAAGGAAGATGTTTGATTGGTTAATGCTGAGGTAATGATAAATGAGGCAGCCAATCAATGCAAGAGATTATTGAGGCTCAGAGGGCATTGATCTATAAGAGGGCTTGTGAATGAGTGGCAGTTTGTTCTCCTGCTGTGGGAGAGTGATTGAAATGAGTCTAGAGTTCAGACAGCCTGTTTTTCCCTTCTCCGGGATCGTCCGCTTCCCAAAATGTCAAGTGTTATTCAGGTGGACGAGACGGATGGGAAATTAGAAGAGGGGCAGCTGTGTGTGATGAAGGCATTAGGGCCAATCTACCGAGACAAAGGTCTGTCTCCAAATGCATATTGAATGAGAACAAAAGAAGAGAACAAATCACCGGCAGCATCACCAAGTCTTCAACAAGTTAACACAGAATATTAATCTTCTACACTATTTTAAGAGAAATAAGTGTGGACTGATAAAAAAAAAAAATTACTTGAAACCAATAGAAAATCTTTATTGCACAGCCAAGGCACTTTCAGAAGCTATTTACAGAATTTGAATAAACTGCCACAACTGAGTAATTATGGCACAGTGGCAGAATGGATAGCGCTCTTGCCTCACAGGAAGAAGGTTGGGGGTTTGACTCCTGCAAGAACGTGTTGTGTAGAGTTTCCATGTTCCTCCTTGAGTCTAAGTGGTTTTCTCCGAGCACTCCGGCTCGAGGTGGTTGGAGGCTGAGGCGCCGGGTGCTACGGCGGCTTGTTTCTGCTGAGCTGCCCCAGGGCTGCTTACTATCACTGAGTGAGTAGGGACAGAGGTAGCTGTAAACCATCTCACTGCGAAGCGCTTTGTGACTGTGTCTGTGAAAAGCGCTAAGCAAACAAAGCTTGAGCTTAATTGCCTTGGATTGAATTTGAATTTTTAAAAGTGAAATATATTTAAGCTTTAGAGGACCAACACTTAACACTCTGGTATTATTATTCTGTTGCAATATGAGTGGTAGAGTTGACTTAATTATTGCCACTTGAAACTTTTTGCAGTAACATCATCACACTATTTTGTAAAGAAAAGAGAAACTAAAGTAATATTTTTGTCCTGCTCAATTAAGATCACACAGTTTAGATCACACGTTTAACTTATGTCTAGGTCAGAAAAAACATTGGTATGTTATATAAAGTTTAGCTGTATCAAACTGGATAGTGAGAGTCACCAAACACACCAAAGTTGAGTTAGTAACAGAGCCTTCTTCTATATACACAGACTATCACAATCTGAATTAATCACTGTGTCCTGTTATCAAACAGAGCATAACAAAGTTGGAATTTCTTTGCTGTAAAAATGAAAAGCCAGGGACCATATGGAGTCAGTACTTTATGCGAGCTACGGTCAACACGAGAAACATAAAACTATTTAGATTATGGCGACTGAAATTTTATGAGTTTTTGCACAATTACAGCCCGCATCAGTTGGTTGGTGCCAGCCTCATCTTGCTGTAATTGAGCACACAGTGCCAGCTTACAAACCAATCACCACAGGAAAATCTGGACTTCGGGAGTCAAGTGTCTGACAAATAGCCTGGCATCTTGGCAAAAGGCATTTCATTACAGTGACAATCAGATGGGAATCCCAACAACAAGTGAGCTATATCAATACTTTGCCAGTGTGGCAGGTGTTCGCATTGAGAATATTGGCCCAGGTGCCTATAATTTGGAGAACTACAAACACTAGATCAGCTCTGTTTTCCACACTTTCACAGCGTTTAACCACAAGACCTAATTGATTTGCAAACCTTTTAATCATTTCCTACTAGGTGCATAATAGATTAGTTACTAGACAAAAATAAATAAACTGGGGCTATTTGGAGTCTAATCATACGCTGCAGGAACAAAACGTACTTTTGGGTTCAGGGTTTAGACAAAATCAAACACTGAACAAGAGATGACAGAAGCTCTGAAAGGCTAAAATATAACTTCAAACAATGTACAGACAATTTTATGAGTTTATGCAAGTCTTATACATGTGTTGCCTTGGGGTCCTCCTTCATTCGACACACACAATGCACATGAAACCAATCGACAAACTGACAACATGCCCTCCCACTCACATGTTCTGCACCTGAGAGCACTCCCTCTGCTCTACATCTGTCCCTTCAACAAGTTACACGTCTGGCTGGTGTCCAATTCTCCCCAAGGTGATTGTGGGAGTAAGTAAAATAAAATACAATAAATAGAGAATTTCAAGTAAAAACAGGCAGCTGTTTTTTATATTTTTAGCGATCTGTACATGATACTTCTGCTACTGTCGTCAGTTTTAATCCCATCAAAACAAGTCACAAAATAACAATAAATAGCTATAAATTCCAAGCATTAGCTGTATATTCACACATGTGAAGATGATAGGACAGTGGCATGAGCCAATCAAAAGCCTTCAAATGTGTTACTTTACAGTCACTCTTCTCCTAAGCCAATCACAATTTGTAGTTGTGCCCCACAAATGAACCTTTTTACAGCTTCAGTGAATGAGACAAAAGCACAAAAACATCATATCTCATAAAAGAGAGAGACATACAAACGAACATTGTATGAACTTGAATGATCAATCAATCAAATACATTACACACATTTTACATAATTATCTATTCTTTGTAAGTTGCTCTCTCAACAAAAAGCTGGTACTTAGAAACCACAAAATGGCCTGTTTTTCCTACTACGCCATAATCTCCTTTAAATAGTACCACTTAAAGTAGCATTTACTGAACATTTGCAATTCCGTGATCTTCCAAGCTTATGACAAATTTGACAGAATGAAGTGGTGATTTCTAAATCTTCTTAATAAAAAAAAATGTTGGTTGGTAGTTCGTTCTCTATCAAGATATATTTTTGTGCCAGTGACATCATCTAAGGAATTATTATTAATTAATTTACACAATGACTGATTTTGTTTCCTATCTAGGGAATAACCTGTTCTGATCTAAGCAACTCTTTTGCTGTCTTGTGAGAAATCTTGTAAATGCAGTTAATTTCGACTCAGCTGGGAGAAGGTTTTTATGAAGCACAATATGAGTTCTGATGTGGGCATGTTCTTTTATTCAAATGCTCTCCATGAGCTTGTTGTCTGTACATGATTTGATTTGGGTGTTTCCATTCTTCTCTTTGCTCGACACACTTTTCTAGGTCAGCTGCTGTCCCATGTGATGTGGCTCCTGCTGTGACAATGTCTCATTACTTTTGTTTACCAGTGCACACTTCCATCTTTAAGCTCCAAGAAAGTGCAAGGATTGGAAATTGATGTCACTGTGCAAGACAAAATGTATGATCCTGGCATAAATCAATAGAATGTCTGGTTTTGTAATACCTGACAGTCTCATTGCAGGCATGTGGAGTCTTAAAAGCAAATGGGATTTAACTGTTTAAAGTTATATATACATAATATTCTCAAAAGAAATTTCCACAGTAATAACCTGCTCTGAAGATAATTGACTTATCGACAAATCCAGTAAAACAGAAAAATATTAGAACAAAAGAGCAAAAGTTAAATAAGGTGATGAGAAAGACCAATAAGACTGCAGCACATTGAGTATGTTTGTGTGTGTTTGTGTGTATGGATATGAACAGTACTGCATTCTGTAGATGACTTAATGAGCCCTGTGCTGCAGAAGCCCTGACATTTGCAGCACTAGCTTCCTACCATGTGTGATTGTTTGTTTCACTGACTTAACACACAAACTACGTAAAAAGTCCACTGGAGTATTCTTGTTAGTATTGTACTGTATTATTAGAAACCCTGAGAGGCATTAAAATTACAGTAAATATAGATCAGCTTATAAGGATGAAAGATCTTCACCATAAACCAAGCTGATATCTGGTTATATTTACTGTACAAGCATCAATCAATAAAGTCAACATTTGGTGCTTATTTTGTGTTATTATCTGCCATCCTGTTTTAGGATGCACCTGAGCCTGCCATCTCTCTTCTCCGATCATCCTGGACAGAAGTGTTTCAGGAGCCAAAGTGAGCCCAGCAGTCCCTGAAAGCAGGACCCTCGCATGGCTTACTTCTGCCCTCCAGGCCAGTGCAGTTCACTTGCCAGTGAAGAAACTTTAAAACTGTCTTTTCAACCTTTAACTTATGACATATCAGGACAGCAGAACATGTTTGTCTTATAATAGGCTATATAGTTTTCCAATTACTAAACTAGAGTTAAAATGGTGAAAAATATGCCTGAACAGCGTGAACTTGTTCTTGGGCGAAAAGTCAGTTGTGCAGGTTTTCTATTAAATCTAAAAGAATTGACAAATAGACACTTTCTGCATCATCACAGTGCCACTTTTTGTGGCTTATCAAACCCTATACAATGCTTAGCTTTGTGGTTTTATAACCGATTGAAATGTAGAGAAATAAAGTCACTTCCGACAAAGAAAGACACATATATATATATATATATATATATATATATATATTATATATATATATATATATATATATATATATATATATATATATATATATATATATATATATATATTATATATATATATATATATATATATATATATATATATATATATATATATATATATATATATATATATATATATATATATATATATATATATATATATATATACACACATGAAAGTCATATTCATCTCATGATTAGATTTTGGCCAGCTTTCCCAGAGAAATCCATTTATCTGGAAATTAAGACACCACTGGCAGGGGTGGTTCAATCTACTAAGAGTATTTATCATGGCACATTCAAACACTGACTACATCACAACTCAAAATGACAATGAAAGTAAGTCTTTCTCTTGAATGTTGCTAAGCATATACTATACATGTTAGAAAGAGGAGGACAAAGACAGGGAGGAGCCAGCACAGAGCTGGAGACAGAGGAGAACATAAAAGCATAGAAAGCATTCAATTAAGACATGAACTGCAGGCTTCATTAGGCATGAGGTAGCCGATAAAAATGACCATCCATCAATGTGAGTGTCGCAGCGCTGAAAGGCAAGACGTGCACACAAAGAATAAGTCTATGATGAGTGCAGAATGTCCCGTTAAGTCACAATAAAGACTATTAATACATGTAACATTACTCTAAGCATCAGAATTTATAGTATTTATTAGCAGGACATAGTGTTCCTTTGTGTTGATATGGAGAATCAATAAATACATTTTGTGTAAAGTTTGTTCTTTTCAAAACTAAGCTCAATTGTACAAGTATATAAATGAGTTAAAGATGTTTATATCATCTCTGAAACGTATTTTACATTTCTTCTCACATTTTAGTATGACTATAATATAGTATAGCTATAGTTAAAAATATATATACAATCACTGTATTTGTGAGATTTACAGTAGGGCTGTCAGTATTTTAAAGTCTTAATAACGTTTGGAAGTTGCTGTTTTGTTTCCTATTTATCCTCTTAAAGCTCTATTTACAGTGGTTTATCCATATTTGTCTGTTGGACCAGTCTTTGTCTTTATCCCTGTAGCACTGAGAGGCATCTGGCTGCTTTGATACGATAGCCAACTGCACATGCACAGCACATGTACGATGTTTACATTTATCATGATCTATATTGAAGACGATTCCAAACCCTTTCTTGGCCTTAACCTTAACAAACTTGTGGCCCTAAGCTTAAGGCCACACTAAGAAGAAACTACATCCATGCGTTTTAACATGCTTTTTAATATAACATCCATTGGGAAATTAATGTTTTGAAAATAAAAATAAAAAATTAAGTGGCCAATGACCCCTCACACAAACCAGAGCAGAAACAAAATGAAGCTTGTTGATTTAGGATCAGTCGTTTATTTGACGATTAAATACATGCTATATAGATTGAATATGACTGGCTTTGCTCTACGAAAGAGTTTAATTAATCAGCTTGAATAATGTTTAGCAGAAAGCGAACAAAGTAAATAGATAAAGTGCAATTTGGTCATTTTACAGTAGTAAGTGAATAAAATGTTAGCTTTATTAGTGAACTCATAAAGCAAACCTGGGCAAACTGCGGCCTGGGGGCCAGATGCAGCCCTTGGACTTTTTAATGTGGCCCTCGGCACACTTTTGAGAACAAGTCTTACTCTTTAAAGTTGTTTTTGGTTGTCCTTGCTATGGAACATGTGTAAAGTATAGGCCATTATTTTATAATATTGTGCAAATGTGTAAAAACGATAATTTGCTGCACCAATGAGTGCAGTCTGGCCCTTCACCACTTGTCCGGATTCAAATATGGTCCACAAGAAAAAATAATTGCCCAGCCCTGTCATAAAGAATGGTGAGGGACTCGTGGATGGAGGTCAAGAGATCAGTGACCCCCTGGTGTAGGTCAGTGGAGTTCTTGGTAGTTCAGTGGAGCTATTTTTGGCACATACAGATACAAAAAATTGTTGGTTTCTAATGTAAAGCTTTTTTTTATATACAGAGCATTTTTCAAGCTATAGAAATTGAAAGCTTTGAGTCTTGGAAATGCTAGAAAGACTTAAAGGGCAAAATGTCTACAAAATAACATATTTATATAAAGGTGCCATAAGTTACTGCTATTATAAGACATTAATTTTCCAAAATTTCACCCATCATTTTGCTTTGTTGTAACACTGCATCCATATTTGCACCACCTACACTACCTGCACGGTAGAAGCTGTCCCTCCTGTATTGAAACAACGATAACGGGTCTATATTTCTCCTCTCTGGTACACCCACATCAGGTTGTCTCATGCTCTTTCCATGCAGACATGTAGGCCCCGGACATGTGCCGGAGAATACGCACTGCTGTGAAATGGAACATGAAATACATCTAATCCTGTCAGAATAAATGCCGGCTACAGCCACCACAGTGCGAGGAGAAGCAGGGGATTGTATGGAGGATATATGCTGCTGTAAGGCCTCCTGTCAACATCTGTGTCCCTGCACCGAGCGCAGCAAACACATTTCTAAGATGAGCTCTCTGCCCTTTAAAATCTATTCACCAACCTATTTACTTTGCTCTGGGCGGGTTGTGGAGCATATGGAGGAGTACAGTGGATGGTGGTATATACAAGACTTTTCTGAGTATTTTAAGCCAAATGCGCCAGCACACTTCAGTGTTTTATCCGTGGCCTTGATAATGAAAGCGTTTGTATTTGGAGGGGTTTTGTTATTTTTCACTAGATTGCTGACAAAAATGGAACGCTTGTTTTTATTTTATTTTTTAAACCACTCTCCATAATAAAAATAGAAATCAATTTGCAATGGCAATTCCCATACAAATTGACACTGACACACTCATAAAAGGCGAAACATGTATTTTTTAATACAGAGAAGCCACAAGCTATTGCTTTGCTTGTTTTCTTCAACTACAGATGTGTGTATGTGGTCACTTCTCCACAGATCTGACCTTCACGCAGCACAGCAGATTTTTTGAAACCCTTTTTTTTTAAATAAAGCCCAAAACAAGCGACTTCAGACCCTAAATAAAAAAGTAATCAAAATAATCAATTAAACATTATGCATCACAGCAAAATTACAGTTAATGATTTTGCTATATTTTAAATAGTACGCATTTGATCATTGATAAAGACTTTAAAACATCAAAATATGCTAAAAGTTCATGTTTCTGTCATTAGTGGGTACATGTTCGTGAATCAAATCTAAAAAAATTTCCAAAAAAACATCACATCATATATAACGTGAAAGTGCTGCTCAGTAGCATGCTCAAAAAGCCACACCTGTCATAAGCGACTTTCCAAAAAAGAAGCCCAAAGTTGCTATAAAAAGGCAACTTGGCATGCAGATAGATTGTACTTGTATATCTAATTTCCCGGACAATATGTCGGAACGAAGTACATGTCGCATTTTGTTGGGGACATTATTTTGACATAATTTGACACTTTAAACAGACGCTGGACACATTTTTCCATCCTGTTCCTGCTTTTTTATGAAACGGAGGCCAAGGACCGCTGAGGCAAAACTACAAGATGCATATCAAAACATGACTAAACTCTGCATTAATCGGCTCTTATATTATCACTAAATCATCTGCAGTAAGTATTGTGTCCATTTGACATTCAACAATCACGATGTAACTCGAGTGTAGGCCTATTTCTTACCTGCAGCAAGTGGAGACAACAGTGTCACTCCTCTCTGGCGGAACAGCAGCGCATGAAACGGCATTTGTCCCTAGTTGGAGAAGCAGGGAGAGCTCCAACCCGGTCGGAACCTGTAATCAGTTAATAGTTCATATTTATTTTATATATAAAAGTCTCACCTGAGAATAATTCTCACCCCCTGTCAGACGATGAAAAAAGTGCGACTTATAGTCCGGAAAATGCAGTACTGCTATTTCTCTGATATTCTAACCAAAGCAGTGATACCATAGTGTTCATGTAGTAGAATGGTGGTTTGAGCCTCTTCTTCTAGTTCATAACATTTGTCCTCATTCAAGTTTTCTTTAAAAGTTTGTGTAAGATCATGCTGAGAAAACCACGTCTCAAAGTATTTTTAAGAAAAATAAAATTAATCCTGCACGCCAAAGTCACCAACATCCACCAATTATATAGTATACATGGTATACTATATAATTGCAAAAAAAAAAAAAAAAAAGTTCTAAATGGACAGGCAAGACTTCCACAGCAAGATCAAGGCAAAAAAAAAAAAAGTGAATGATGAATTGCTGCAGATCTGGTCTCAAAACTACGTCTGTTTAAATGTCCAAAATTACATCAACACATTCACTTGGATCACATTGAAGTCATGCTGTTTTTTGTCATTTCTGTCACTGACAACAAATATTCAACACTACTGTATTAAGAAAGGATGTGTTCCCACAGTATCTTGATTTCAGAAATGGTATTATTAGAAAAGGGGCAGAGCTTGCTTTACTTTTTACTTATTCTCACAGCATGGCATCTTATTTAACGACAGAAATTACATTGTACCTTATTAGCCTTTGTTGACTCTCCCTTAGTTTAAAAAAAAGAAAAAATCTTTCATAAATATTCAATTAATCATCTACAACATGGTCACTGTGTGAAGACAACTGCAAAACTTAATGTTGTCTGAACATTCTTGTTGGGCATCACACCTAAAAATAGATAGTTTGTTTCCTTGATTGGATTAGCTGACAATGAGCCTTCACCGTGGCAACAGTGTTTTTAATTACCATGTTACCATATATTGCCTGCAAAGAACAAAAGCGGTGATATATGCCTTGAGCACTGTACTTTTCAACTTTTAAAACTTTAACAGACCATGCAAAATATGCGAATTAACAAAATATAAGTTAGCAATCCTGCTAAGTGTATTTATATCAACCAGTGCACCCAGAGGAAAACCTGGGCCTTTCTATGTGGAGTTTGCATGTTCTTCTCATGTCTGAAGAGCATAGAAACACCTGTACATCTCTATAGACTATGGGTACCTTCACAATTGTTGCCCAGCATTGTAAGAGATGAAAGTCAGAAAGTCTCCTTGTTCTCTGTCCTATGAGCTTCACTTACACCCTGGGATTCGGTGCTCTTTGAGGTGGCCCCTGTTAAAAGTATCTCTCTTCAATCCAAACCCACAATCCGTAAAGTGTCTCTGCTCTGACTTAAATATCCCCAGAGGGACAGTGAACAGTGCGCACACTTGTCACTTTCCTGTGCTTGGCAGGTTTGCGTTTGCACTACACACACAACCGCCAGTAACTGTTCTGACAAAAAGTGGCCCAAAATGGCTCTCATGCATTATCTATCTGCAAAAACATCATTACTAATGTAGGAGTAAACACGTTTTAAGACACCCTGTGAAGGATTCTCTGCTCTTATTGAAGTGGTGATGTGGGATACATTTTTATGACACAGCCGAATGCTTAAGGGAAATAAATCACACAGTATTAAGATCATTTGAAATATTAGTGTCAGCCAAATAAACAACGTGAGCAGAATGTATCCTTGGGTGGCTGAAGATTGTCTGGTTTTCTCTGGCTTGCACGTTGATAAATGGACAATAATAAGTGGTGGTAGAAAGACAAGTGTTAAGCCATCTGCAACTACATGAGTTTTGGCCCGATTTTAAGCACAATGAGACCGTCTATGAGTTTGGGGAGGCGTGGCCAGAGTAAGCTGCGCGGGTCTGCAGAAAGAATCCGCACGTCTATTTTTCCTGGAGACCGCAGCGGTCTGATGCGGCTTTCAATTCATTATACGAGCGTTCTCGCAGGAATTTACGTGAATCCACGTGGCTTTGGACAAAACCGGACCGCAGTTGACAGCATCTGGTGTAACAGGCACTTTGCAAGAAATCCGCACGTGTCACGCACCGAACCCGCCTCGCTGTCAGTGTACAACCAGGGTTTGTCAGGGCGCATCAACGTGAGGTGAAGGCTGCACGAGTGTGAGGACTGCGACAACAGACAGCATCTGGTGCATCTGCCTTGTGACGACAGCTCTTAAAATGTATATTATAAAAGAAATATTGCCTCATCATCTATAAATAAATGTAATGTTTTGTGCATGTAGTCAAAGCGTGGGATTATTTTTTACCCACGTCATTTCCAATGCACCTGCTTCTTAAATGTTGTGTGAAAATAGAAAATGACCAAGACAAAGTTTGTTGAAACTTTTTCATTTCACACCCACAATGCGTCAGTGCTCGTTACTTCTAATGACTGCCCGTTCTCTTGTGATGTTTATAAAACGTGTTTAATCCACTCATGTTTCATTGCTCACCTTTATAACTGCGCACTCTGCACTCGATCACATCACGCACTGTTCCCCGCTCGCTGCTGCGCTCCCCAAGTCTGTGTCGCCTCTGTTCTTCCTGCAACATGATTGTGAGACAAATAATCTTTGTAAATGTCCTTATGTCTGTGGTTTGATCTTTTTTTTTTTTTGACACGACTAAAAATCATGAAAGATCTTAAACTCCTACAGTGTGAAGCTATGACCGATTGATTGAAAGTTATAGAAGGACATAAGTTCATCAGTGTTAGTGAATCTGTTCATCTCACCTTATGCCAAACTCAGACAGAACTGTGCAATCACGTGTTTATTCAGCGGCATACAGTATGTGAAACAGAGGGGTTCATTCACTTTTCATTTAGAGCAATATCTTTCACCTCTGATTTTATTTTGTGCAAAACATTGCAAATATCTACAATCAAAAAGCAAATCTTTGGTTGTAGATGTTCACAATGCGGTTCAGTCCCTGTGATTTTCAAACAAGCCTATTTAATTTGATACAGATATGATGTTCCGGATTAGCTAATCCACCTGTCAATCACACGTACTTCAATGCTGGGAGATGAAACAGTGACCAGACTGATAATCATCAATATTCCAGTTGTTATTTCGCTGGGTTTCAGAAATATGAGAAATTGGGATCTTCAAAATGCTGCATAAAACAGGAGGGTAATGAACAGGTGATCTCACCTCACAGGAAAAAGGGCCAGGGATGTTCACACTAAAAAGAATGTTCTGAGCTTTATTAAAGGTGTGGTGGCTCATTAAAACCACATCAAATGAAAAGTTTTGAATGATAAAGTCAAATGTCATGTAATCTGTGCCCCTCCAAGTCGTATATAATTCAAAACGTAATCTGCAGTGAAAAAGCTTGGACACTGGTTTAAGCTTTTCCTTCAGTATACTTTGAGGACACTGATAAATCATAGTTCTGTATTGCACTGAGCATAAGCATGTCTAAACCAGTGAGCTGAATTGACACTGACAGTGGAGAAAACAGAGAAACAGTGGAGATAATCTTATAAAAAGTTACCTAAAACACGACACAAAAAGAACAAATCCTTCATTCATCTCTTTATTTTGGCTCTTAATCAACAAATGTGACGTATAAACTGTAGTCAAGCCACTAGTTTCTTTTCTGCCCCTGCTTGTGCTTTCATGCCAATTCTGATCTTTAGTTCTTACCTTTGAGCAGCTTGGTGTTTTTGCATGTTCTCCATGTGTCTCTGTGGGTTTCTTTTGGGTGCCCTGGATTCTCCTATAAACACACACAAAAACATATGAATAGAGGTCTCTTTTCCCCTCTCTCAGAACAAACCTAAAATCTGATTTTCAACAATCAATAAATGATTAATTTATTGCATTCTCTGGTGTTTTTTATTTATTTTTAATCCAAACAAGGCTTTGTCATTAGAAGTATTGATTGAAGTATGAATGTAGTGACATCTGTTCTTTTTATTGTTTTTGATATTCGTAAAATTACACCAACATCTTAATGACAAGGCAATCTAAATAAACAAAATATCCTACAACAGCGTGTTTTGACAGCCTGGGTCAACTGTGTGTTTCCTTTAGTATTTAAGCTCCATTATCAAGTCCTTTACTGAGGTGCTAAGCCAGATCAAGGATGTCAAGAGATGATACAACACTCGTGCTAATCCCCAAAGGCAATTACACAGAGGTCAATGAGCGGAAGATTATCCCTAAAAATTAATAGCCACGAGCAATCAATGCTTCACGCATATATAAACACAGACACACCAACCTGTATTTGCATAGCTCCTCCCACCACCTCCTTGTCTGTGCAATGACTCGGCCACATGACAGCCTATCTACTATTAGCAAGGCTCTACACAAAATGATACTTTCACTCTTTATAAGAGGCATCTAAGGTGATGAAGGCCTCCCGCTGACAAGACAAGACGCTTTGATCACAACACAATGTGGAGTGTTAAGAAACAGGTTCATTTAGTCAGCTTGAGAGCAAAACTGTGGCTGGAAGATGCAGGACTTAAAAGTAAAGTGGACTTTAAAGTAGAGTCCTGGTGGGATTTAAACACGTCACTTTGAAAATGTTTATTTTAAGTTTGACAGAAGCTTATCATCAAGCTTATCGTCAGATGTTCAAACATTATGGCTTGGCTCATGAGCCATCCAGATCATTTTGCTTGATTTTACTGTTCTAATTTATATGCAATGAAAACTTGTCAAGTCTATCCTAAGCAAACAAAATCATCACAAAGTCAGTCAGTTTTAAATGACTGTAGTGGTTCACTTTTTATATTTGTGTTTGTGTTGGTAACTGCAAAAACTTCATTAGAAATCATCTCTAATATCTAGAGGGAGAATTAACAAAGCTCATTGCAAGCTTTTCCCATTTTCACTGCGGTTCATGCGGCTCACTACTATTTCAACATTTTAAAAGTTACATAAAACAAGCTTCAAATCAAATAAACTTTTCTCCCACCTTGTTTGGTTAGCACCTTTCCAGCCATTTTGTTCTTTCTACTCTTGTTCTTGCATTTGGTCAGTTGTCTAATTTATCTTTAGTGTCCTCTGCTGGTTCTTTACCAGAACAGCGCCTCATACTTTAACATCTACTACAGCTTGCATGACGTTTCATCCACTCTACAGCTTGAGAGAGACTCAAAACCAAACTGCACATGCATTATGCTCAGTTTTAAGGATATGCAACCTGTTTCGCAATGTGCAGTAACTTAGTAAATCTGGGTTTAGTTGTTCACCTTGCAGAGCCTTCATGCCATTATATTTGTGGGTTAAGACACTCACAAGTATCTATTTTTCTTTCACTCGCATGTGTGTATTTGGGCCTGAGCAGTCTAATCATGGAAAAAGCACTGTGGCTTGGAAGAAAGTCAAAGGTTAGGTTACCAAGCGAACCAAAATAGCCAGCCACCAAAATATAAACTTCTGTATTTTTTGTCATGTTGAGAGAAGTGGTTTTCGTACAGCCTGGTTTATTTAGAGGCTTCTTTTGTTTACCAGATAGTGTTGACAGCTCACACAACCCAGGTGTGGCAGACTAAAAAAAAAAAAATCCTTTGTCCCATTTTTATAGTCTCATTTCATTATCTTAATTTCCTCTTTGATCCAGCGACATTGTTTTTTTGCCCTCTGCTGCAATGATGTTTACTACTTCTCTGTCCATAGTGTGATTTTCTCTTTCTTTTGTAAAAGTGATAAGAAATGTTTGAGTAAATTGAGTTGCTTTGTGTTTGTTGTTGTCTTATTTCCTTTTCACATTCTGCCATATGTTCCTGGCCTTAGCGTTTCCCTATTGTACATTTAATTTCCAAGACATTATACACAGAGACAAGGGGGCCTTTTTACTCTCTCACACCTGGATTGCTATCCCAAAGAAGTTGCTGTTTTCCTGGCTCTATTGGCACAAACCAATGCAAAATCAGCTAACAGAACCCATCAAAGAAACATCACGTGACACTCTGAGGAAGACTGGATTGAGTCTAAACCATTGCATAAACAAACCTTGGTCTCTAAATGTGATTTCCAACAGTTTTTCTTTCAACTTAAATTTCAAAAAGCCTGATTTTTCTGCTTCTTTTCTCCAACCAGCATGGGATAATAGTCACCTTTTCCTGGTCATGACAATAAAGTAGAACTAAAATAAACAACGCTACACTTACTAGTATTGCTTTTGTTATATAAATACTTTCAAACATTTTACAGTCATGCCCAAACAAAGCAAAAACTACATATTTCCATGGACTTGCGTTGGAAACATGCCATTTGTAAACCTTTTGTCTGTTATTATCATCAAACCAGACCTCCAATCTTTAACCTTACTCCTTCATTCACACCATGCAGTTTGTGACCGGGTTAAATCTTTGCGGTTGAAAGCTTTACGCACAGTCACACTCTAACACTCCAGAGCCACTTGTTGTTCCAGTCGCCCGCTAAGCTCCTGGGGCCCCGCTGCGTCAGATATTACCTCAGCGTGAGCTTTGTGATAAACATGATCACACATTTCTGCTAGGGCAAAGAGTCAGCCATAGTTTAAATGTAAAGGTCCTTTTTCATTTCAGTTAGATACCCAGTTTGTGAAGAAGTTGGGGGTAGTTTGGTGAAAAGAGTGTCCGCTGAGATCAATGATGTCTCACCCAATCTGCTCTGTGTAATTGGGAACGCTAAACCTCTGACATTGATCAGTTAAGCCTCTCACCTTTGACCCCCGAGATGGATGAGTCAAAAATAAATCTGTATTCTAATTGGATTTGAATATTCTGTTGCAAATGTCATTTTTTCTTTTAATAGAGTTTGAGTTGTTTTTTTTTTTTTTCATTGTTAAAAAGTGATCAAGGTTTCTTAACTATTTCATATCCAAAACAGACATGTACATACTTTTTGGATTTGGTTGGTTTGATAATTTGTTGGAAATCAAGTGTATTAAATATCCTAAAATTGAATTAGAGTTGAACTTTAACGTGATGTTCTGCAGTTTCGTACAGTGACTCAGTGAACCTTTTCTACCACTGCGGTTTCAAAATGGAATTTTACAGTGAACAACATGGAAAAAAAGTGTTAACTTGTGTTCTATTTCAGTAGCAGAAAAAAAAATAATAATAATAAAAAAATTGTCATGTCAATTTTGAGTTAATGCAACACTTACAATAAATCCAAAGAGACAAAAAGATCTGAAATGCCTTTGGAAAGAGCTATTCGTAGACAAAAAAACAAACAAACAATCACTCTCTCAAAACACCTGTGGTAATTATGCCGTGTACTGAAACTGAAAATGTGTGTCCTTTTATTGTGTTCAACCTAAGACACACCTTTGTCTAATCAGCATTGTCACAATTGTGCGGTGGAATGGATTAACTCAGCAAAAGAGAAGCTGTCATTAACTAACATTGTGAATAATTATTGTAAGTTTTTTGCAAATATAGTACATACAATTTTACATATCTTTCAACTCAACTCATCAAAACTGGGAGTATAAACAAGAGAGTTGATTCTGAAACAATGTCTGGAACATGGAAAAGTCATAATTTTAGTGTTTCAAATCTTACCACCAAAGCAAAACTGATACATTATGAGTAAAAATTAAATACATAAACATAATGTACATAAATAAACATAAGATTTGCTGAGTGTGCCTGTTTAGTCTCATCTTCACACACAAGTGACATGAATGTTGTTAATTACACTGGCAATAGCTGGCTATGACAGCACATATTCATCAGCCACTCTGTCTTCAACAATAAGACAAGAGAGAGGAAGAGAGAGAGTAGAGAGATCCACAAGAGACCACCTCCTTACAGACCACACTCAAATGATGCAGCACTTTACACACAGATGGAAACAATGTTTTTTTAATAGAAATATAGTGAAAGGATTATTGGAGCAAAAGCTATCTAAATATTCTTACTTTGTATGTCAGTAAACGTTGAGATGCCACATTTACTAGTAATTAATATAATTTTGTTGGACTCCAGTCACTTTTTTTTTTGTCCATTGCTTAGCTTTGAAAATCTGTCAGCTCTATTCAAAAGGTTTGCTAAAGCAGGAAATAAGGGCCTTAACACTTGAATGATTGACAACAGTACCATTTTAGCTAGAATTCTGAGTAAAACAGATCAATTTTAACCTCAAACTGCACTTACACAGCTGGGTAAGGTTTCATTTCTTTTGTCTCCGACTAGAGCTGTGACGTCACCGTGGCATATAGGCTGAAAAGGGTCTATTTAACTTTTCTTGTTCACCACCTGCTTGTCTTCGTGGACATGTTATTGCTTTATATATGTGAAATGTTCAATGGTATGGCACTACATTTTTTTCTGCAGAGACAAATCAATAAATTTGACCAGTTTAAACTAGGTCAGATCTGTGAGGGGCGCTAGCTCACTGCATCGATCTACATTTTCCCATTTTTGTGGTCAATAAAAACACACCATACTGTTGAATGGACAAAATACTCCAATGCAATAATACACCAAAAATGTTTAAAGTAAGCGTCGAGTTTCTATCTTGTATAGAAATCGACATAACTATAGCAGCAAACACTTCTCCGACTGTCTTGGCTGTCAGGATGCACTTTGCCAAAGGACAGTAAAGAGCTTGTAAAGAGCAAATACAATGGTTTAATTAAGGAAGGTTGATGGCTGAGTGTGTGACATGAACATTTTCGAAAAGGCGCCCAGAGCAGATGGGAAATGTTGCCTACTTCAGAGCATTACTTCATTTCACAGCCATTTATCCCAAATAATAGACTATCACAAATCTATATTTCAAAGACAGAGCTTCAATTTTCAAGTGTGGGTGTGTGTGTGTGTGACCGAGAATCAATCTTCAAGTTTAATGTGGAACAAGTTGTATTAATAGAATTTTTGTAATGGCTGAATATATCTTGTGACACTGATGGAGCGGCTCTCATCAGGTGGGTAAGGATCCAACAGTGGGGCATGACTATTGGTATAAATTAGAGTTAATTGTCAGCCTTATGCTCCGTCTTTGCCAGCTTGTTTGTCCGCAGTCTTGCCCGCTTTTTCCCACCTGGAGTTGACACTTCCTCAGTCCTGGTGCTCACTGTGGGTGGATCTTCTGTCTGTCATGAGCAAGAGATCTTCAGGTGCAATGTCGCCTCTTGTGTCCATCAAAGCGTGCCGTGCATAACAATATTCTCAGCAGGTGTTTTTGTTTACATTGTCTATATTCTTCTCCATTAAAGTGCCCCATATAGATTGTCTACACAAGGTGAAAATATGAGCTTGTATATCTCTATATTCTCCTTCCTTTCTCTCGCAAATGCACAGATGTACAGATGCAAAATAGAGTTGTGGATATCATTGTTATGTACTGTATACAGGCACAAACCGGAGAAGAGCAGGAGAAAGCATCCAGAAATGATCAGTGTGTGCTGTTTGGAAAGGGGTTTAGTTTACCTTTTCCACCTTATTCTAGATATTTTTGCGATTGTATTATTTTAAAGCTGCACATCTTTCACAAAAAATATGTTTTATGTCGTGTTCATGCAGTGTTCCCAATCGTGATGGTCCTTGTTGGAGAGCTGTACTTTTAAAGCCAGATGCTGTTTGAATTTGTCTCAAATCTTCTTGTCACTGCTTGCTGCATTGACCATTATTCAGAGGAAGCTCTTGATTGGCTGCAAATTTCTCCAATTCAGATTTGTTCAACTTTGGATGCTTGGGCACACCTGATGTGCATCGTTGGACCAACACAGTCTCACGTGCATGCATATCAAAACTTGTTCAATAGCGTATCATGAGCACGTTTCTACAACTTTTTATGTGTATTATATGATGTCTTAGATGTTTTGCTGCAGTCACTTGGGGACATTTTCTTTGGTTTCAACAACTTAGTATAAGTCTGAAGTTACCAAAATTGCTATGTTTAGGTCTGGGGCTTGAAGTCGGTTAAGATACTGTATAACAGGGATTTTGTTAAACACATCTTTACATCCACCATAGACATGAACTGTGGCAGTAGTACGCATCATAGATGCTCAAAAACTGGAGAACTTGCAAGAGTATACATGCGCAATTCTGCAATTCTTGTATGTGTTGTCAGAGGATCTGGATCTGCACTCTCACATGGCTGAAGAGGATTTGAAGATTTTTACATTTGTTTCAAGTCCGTTTTACTTTGCCAGACCCAGAAGTGGCTAAAATGATGTCTTTTAACTGTTCATTCATGTCTTGAAGCTAATGCTAAATATGCTAATGCACCTCCCACTAGTGCTTCAGAAACGACACATTTACACATTTTTTTTTTTTTTTTTCAAATTAACCTAATTTTGGTGGACGACAGACGCTTTTTGGAGCTTTTTGTCCAGGGCTTGGTAGCTTTAGTCAAAGGCTTTGCTAAAGTAGAACATTAAAGATACACAACACAAAAGCTGGGTGATGAAAGCACACGTCCACCATATAATTTACATGTAGCCATCTAAGCCATTTTCCCTCCGTATAAAGAATCATTGTATTGCTGAATTGTTGATGCACATGAAGATGCAGATGAAGATCTATACAAACACATATACGCACAGGGTTTATGCGTTAATCAAAATTTTTATGTAATCTAAAACCAAATGTATAATAAAGCACAGGACTAACTAGCTAATTTACTGTCTAACTCTACAGAGAAATATTTACACACACTAAAACCTGTGATGCCTGGTGCATTATCTCTCAGTCAATGCAGTGCGGATCAATACAGTAATAAAGTTGTTGAGAGGTTTTATTACAAGAATAATCTGGACACCATGACGGAGGTTGATCTGCCTCTCATTCCTCCACAAACCACATATGTGTTCTGCTCTGCGCATCGTGACCCGCAAAGCCTATCTCCGCCTCCGCCTTGTACTGGTCCTAATCGATAGTGGAGGCTTTGCAGTCATTTAACATGCCTGCTCCTTCTCCTCTCGAGTGTGCAGCAGGTGACACATCGCATTAATAAATAAATATGCATCGAGGGAAAGGGGGGGGGGCACCAATGATGGGACAATTATCTCATAGCAAACAACGCTTTGCCATCACCTGCCACAATCGAAAGAATCAATAGGGCTCAGAGGACAGATGGAGAGAGAGAGAGAAGAGGGCTGGTGCTGTTGAAAAGCCGCATTATTCACACTAAGCAGTTAATGATCTGTTTTTAGCCCGCAGTCGTATGTTTCCACAGACTAAACAATGCGATAACACATTGAATTTAGAGCAAGTTATTGATTTTAAATTTCAGATTGCCCAATGCTTAAATCGTTCACTTCTTCCCTCAAGGTTTCCCCTGCTAAATCAGAAAAACATCCAGTGGTTTCTGCTTGTGGTGCTATATGTCAGCAGCAGTTTATGTCAAAAGGTAACATGATAAAATGGTGTTTAATTTGTAGCAAGCATTTGGAGATCGATCTGCAGGGCAAAGATTCTGTGCTGAAGATGTTTTTAATTGAAAAGAGGGTCATGAATTAAACTTAGCGCGCATTCAAGCAAGAGCAAAAAGCATTGCTGTTGAGGTTACAGTACCAGTCGAAAGTATGGAATGGAAAAACAATATTTATAAAGACTTGTAAGGCCGGTATTGTACTCACTATCTTTTGAAATGTCTTAAATACCTTATGATTCCGACATATTTTTCTTAAAACACTTGACTAACATTGTCCACAGTTCAGAATGGAAATCTTTTCAGGAAACAGTCTAAATGGGTTGAACTCTTTGAGAGGCTGAGATTTTATACATTTAGCTTCTGATGATTATTGACTCTATTAATAAGTGAGGGCAGGCGCAGCATGAAGAAAAGCAGAATTTAATTCTTTGGTTAATATGCAGAGTAATAAAGCTGGTTTGCAGTTAGGGCCCTAATGACAGTTTGAGCATATTTTAGGTTAAGACAAAAGCTGAAAGTAATTAAGTGACAAATGGTTTTAGGGACCTGTAATAAAAAGAGTTTGTATGGAGCCCAGAACAATTGCTTTAAATTCCTTTTTTCAACAACCATTTTTATTTGGCTATTTGGTATTTTTTTAGTGAACAAGTACTGTACATGTTAATACAGTATTATTTAAAATCATTCATTGACGTAGGTCGTCAGAATCACAATCAAAGAACTTGATCCTAGTCTGTGTTAACCCTAAGCATTACAAAATAACCCTAACCCACGTTGAATTCTAAAAAAATGAAGGAACGGCATGGACCTCTGTTGAGGAAATAGCAGCTTTCTCATCACTGTTTAACAACTACAACAACAACCAAAGACTTTAGGAGATATACTGAGTGAAATAACAAACACAATGACCCAAGTTTGGGAAAATATCCAGCAATGCTTCTGGCAGCTGCTACATGCTAGTGAGCAATGACTGCTGTATTTGAACATCTACAGATAAATCTGTTCTTTTTCTAGATAACACCACATCAGCAACCTCCAATAAGACTTTGACTGAAAGGTACTGTATATGAATATTTGTCAAGGTGTATATTATTGTTTAAAGCATAAATGTGAAAAAAACCAACTGTAGCTACATTCTTAATATGTTTTTTAAATCACACATTGTAAGGGTAAAACAACCACATTTTTAAGACATTTTAAAAGGAATAAAAATGTCATAGTAACAAAAACTACAAACCAACTACTGGATTGTAAAAGCGTTCGGTTTTTATTTACCTCCACAAACAACACGAACCAGTGAATCATTTTTACTGGTGAGATAAACTCTTCTTCCCTTTAACCTAATATTGCATGGATGTCTGCAGTACCCTTCCCGATCTCCGCCCCCGTGTGCACAGTTGAAATATACGCTCACATTGCACTAGTCCAATTCTCTCTTGTAAATATTACTGTGTTGACCTCCGCCCATGCTGCACCACCACTTTATTAGCTATGTGTTTTCTGCCTAGCTGTTAAAAAAAATGTTATAGTCACTGCTGGACATCACAAAATTGCCTACTGCTGTTGCTATGTGACTGAACTATAAAGGTTTTTTTACACGGAGACTTACTTAAAGCATGAAAAAGCGTGACGAAAGAGAAAGATCAGAAAAAAGGACAAAAAGATTTAAGAGTTGCAACAAGAGTAAAGAGAGAAATTGCAGTTTTATTGTAGCAACCAGATGCATAATCTTCTCTGCAGGTGACCACTAATTCTGTGCACAGTTAATCCAGTTTTGATGAAGACTGGAGGGCTCTTAACCATTTGGTGAAATTAAATGAATCCAACTTGTGAAAAACACTAAAACATAGCCAACAGCATTCTTCTGCTAGTAACTCACATGGGTAAAACATATGTGGAAATTTGTAATTGTGTTCTCAAGTGAGTAGTTAAGAGTTACTGGAAACATAAGCACGTTCTGAGGCACATTTCTCTCCAGTTGTCATGGCAGTCCCACTTTAGAAACCTTATTAATTGATGTATATATTTGAAAAGAAAATAAAAAAAGAAGAAAGAATCGAAAACAAGAACATTGTCTCTGGTGTCATTAGCAACCATACATATTATAAACTCCACTCTTTCTATTGTGACTTTTATACTAAACTGTATCCACTTAGTGATAAGGTTTTGCAAACTGTCGTGTGAAAAAAAAAAAAAGTAAAGTTACTGTTTTATCAGTGTGGTAATCAAACAAGCAAAACTTAGAAAATGCACCGTTGTGTATCCATTTGGTTTGGTCGCCAATTCTAATGAAATTAAACATTTTGTGGTCCAAGTGAGCTTCTTAAGAGTTGAGATCACAAGGGAAGATTGTGAAGTCCAGCTTAGAAAGTGCACCTTTGGCAAGAATGTGCTCTTTGTAAAAAAAAAAAAAAAAAAACAACCCAAAAACTAGAACATGCTGCCAAGAGTGACTAGTAACAAAAGATGTGCCCACAAGAAATAATTATTGTTACACTAGTGTGTATGTGTGTAAGTTATTGTAGTGCATGAGCACAGGTATAGGCATTTTATAGGTTATGTACACAGGCGTAGGCACTTTAACAGGCACTTTTAAACCTTAAAGCACTTTAGTAATAGATCTACCTCATGTACATTCAGGTAAATGTTTACTGTACTGTATCAATACTGGAATTTCCATATTGTGGGACAAATAAAGGACATCTTATTTTATCATGGTCATTTGATTCTAACTCTTGTGTCTCCTGTACAATTTGATGTTGTAATGTTTGTTGATTCTTGATTTGTTTTCTTTGGTCCACATAGGCCTATCTAACAGAGCTGGCAGACTGGGCCATGCTGGAGAACTAAAAGTGAGAGTACTGTATAGGGCGGTGACAGAATGTATGAGAAGCAGTGTGAATGGTTATTAAAGATATCTGACATAATTGTAATCAGGGCACTTCAACAGGATGCCACATATTAACTAGAAACAGTATTGCCTACTGAAGTGGAAGTTTTTGATTATTCTGACCTGAAAGCTACAAATTTGACTTGCTTGAACAAAATTGATAAAATAACTCAGTTCATAATTCTATACAGCATAGACATTATACGTATGTTCAGTATAACAGAAACAGGAGGGGGTGTGCTCCTAGACTAGTTGCTAACATGTTTTATGCTCTATCACCTGTCATGTGCTTTCTTTCCAGTGACAGCAAAGTGCTCAGGTGACATTGTATTTTGGCAGGTACTACTTTCAGACGGAGGTTTTACTAAAAAACAAAAAAACAACAACAACAAAAAAAACTCACTTCTGTGTCGCGCTTAAGTAATAATAGACATCTCAATCAATTCTGCCACCAGGGATTCGTATATCAATATTTGTCACTCAACAAGTCCAAGGCAGAAGTTCTGGACACATTTGAGCATCACAGCCTGTTTTGTTTGCTTATGTGAACACTGCATATAGTTTGCTCGACTCCTCAAAGTCAGAGTGATGAGCCGTGAGGACTTGTCATTTTAATGAGCGAGCCTCATTATGAACCAAATCACCCTGTTCTCGGAGGAATTCTGCTCTTTCAGAGAGCTCTTTCAGGTAATTGAACCACCACAATGGTTCAGATAACATGTTACTGTGCTAGTCTTAAGCACACAAATAAGTTATTGTAGAATTTGATGTTATAATCTCAAATGATGGGCAGAGGCCTATAACTCTAGAAGAAATATCCTGTTTTGGAGAAAAAACCCACAATACAAATGCACTAATGCTAAACACGTTATGATATGTCATTTCAAACATCCCAAGGATTGTTTGAGACGACCTATCATAACAACACTATGAGAACGTCATTGGAGTAATAGTCCGTAAGAAAATCATTTCCATCGTTATCGTCACTACACAGAGCTAATTGAAATATCTCAAGGTCATATATAATTCTATATCATTGTTAATGTTCATACCAACTATCTAACACGTCAACGACTATGAGTACTGAAACTAAATACTGCGAACTGAATAAATCTAGGTACAAGCTTATCAAAAAAACGTCGTCATACAAACCAAAGTTCATTTCCTCTGGAAACATTTAATAACACTGAGAAGAGACTAAGGATCATGCTTAAAATGTCTGTCTAGTGTAATCTTTAAGTTAAGGAATCAACATTCTTGCTCTTCTCTGTGTCAAGTTTGTACTTTAAACTCTGTAGTATTTACTGGTAAACGCAATGATGTCACACTAGATTTAGAGAAAACGAGTAAAGATGTTAATAGTGTAATGAGTCTACCATATTGAGACATGATTTATCATCACTTTTGTGATTGAACATAGTCCCTTTGATGAGATATAACAATATGTATGCATGAGTGTCTTATATTAAGTGTTACAATGGGGCTCTTGAGTTCGAAGTGAGTATCGACCAGGAGAGTAGGCGAGAATGGGAGTTTTAATATGTCTCTAACGTAATATGGAGAGTCCCACAAGGGCACTCAACACTTAAATCGATATTTACCATGTACTTGCAGGACATGAATACTAATAAGGAAGAGAGCATCGAGAATGTTAAAACAGCATCTTCACAATGAATGATTTACATAATAAATCTCAATTTGTTCGAGATAAAGGTCCGAGTTATGACGATAGTAGAGAAAGATTGAGATTATTTATGACGGGACCAGGAATGGTCATATCTGGTGTCTGATGAATATGTCACAGTCAAGATTACTTGGTAGGTAAGGTTTTTGCAAGCATAAACAACTCACTAAACTTGGAAAAATAGCCTCCTCTCTGACCTGCTGATTGGGTCTACAAATAAGAGTTTGCCCCAATCTACAATATTTCATTGGAATTCTCACCCGATAATTATATCATCTCTTGTTCTCTACTAATATCAGATGCCACTCGTTCACAGATGGATATAAGTAAATATATGAGAAATTCACAAAATACACTATTGGAGTAAAATTGGAAGACATTAAGCAAGTATGTTCAACCTCATGGTGAAGACTTACCTGTACGTAGCTTCTATATCGTGCTCTATATCCTTCATCTCACTGATTCTCAGCTCTCTCTTTCCTCTGCAGCAGGCTCACCTCTCTCAGATCCACCATCATCACAAGTCAAGCACTATCAATGCCGTCTTTAGAGCACGAGATACCTATTGTAAATCCTTTCGCCTGCATGTCACTGCGCCCCATCATGTTACTCATCGATTTATCGCGAGATTACGCCACGACCCCATATCACGATCACCCTTTCCTCCCTTCACCTAGTAGTTCAATCCTCTTCAGTCCTAGGATCCACACCAGGTCGCAGGCCCGGGGGGAAAGACCTTTCTATTCGCGGACATAACCACTCCAATTCGCTGATCAGACAGGAGGTTTCGCCGAAGGGTCTGAGCGCAAACCTTACTTGCAATAAAGATCTTCTCATAATTTGGCTTTTGTTCTTGTTTTGAGTCTCTCCATGAGGTGGTTTTGAAATTGACGGAAAGTATCTGAGTATCCAAATCTGAATCGATAATCATGTTTTATCAAAAGCACAAAAATGCAAACGACATTATACACAAACTGACAGTTATGGAAGATTTTAAACTCGCCATCGGGACAATTACTAATATCTATATGACTACGCACAGACGCAAGTGTGTATGTCACATACATATCCGACATTTATATTGGAAGTACAACACAGGCATCGAAATTCTTTGTTGCGAGACTACCTAAAGAGATATTACAGACAAAATCTAAACATAGCATTAGAAAGAAGTCTTTGATAAACTTATACAAACTAGTTAGATTTCAAATATACACAGTACATTAAAGATAAAACAAAGCAGTAACTAAAGTGGTTAGGGCTATTATAAAAAATAAATGCTATATCCAATTGTTACGCAGTACGCACCGAAAATGTGACCTCAGTACACAGTACTTATAGCATAAGTCAGTGCTTCTCATATATTTTGCTATGGGCATTCCACTAGATAATAAGTCTTACTTTTAACCCACGTAACGCTCAACTATATATATAATAATTGACAAAAAAAAACAAAAAAGAAAATAGACAACACCACACTCTCACAGACAGTAAAAATCTCAGGCATAGACGTGAGTAGTGAATCTTTATAGTCACTATTATTTTAAAAAGTATCTGATAGATCTATTTAATCATTTATTATCTCTCTTCTTTCGTATTTGTTACACTACTCCGATGATCGAGACTTTTGTGGTAGTGTCGCCATATGTGTGATTCCCTGTATCGATTTTGTTAAGCTCACGGTTTGCGAACCTATTTGGTTCAAACGATGACTTTTGCCAATGTATGTGGCAATTATCATTGCGAAGAAAAGAAATAAACTCTTGCACTGGATAAAGAAGCACCCAGCCACGGCAGTTATGTCTCTCCGAGGAGAAGATAGCAAATAACACCTCAGCCGATTCGAAGAGAATGAGACTTTGTATAACCACTAGGTACTAAATGCAAAGCTTCGTATTACTAAAAATGTCGAGGATAGCCTCAAACGCATGCAGGAATTAAAGGTCAGAAGTTACTTAAATACCATGCACCAGTTGTTAATATATCCAAGTTAGAAATCACAGGTACAGTTTCGAACATGCATGTGGACGTTAGTATAATCCAAGGCACTTAATAAGTAGTGACAGGAATTAGTTAACAAGAGAAGTAAAAAACCATGTATCATTAAGGAGGATTAGTGAGATTTATTATATACAAAAGAGGTATATCAACTGATAAGAAAGAGGTATCTAACATAAATCAGAACGTAAAAACAAGGTAGACAGCAATATTAAGAGAAGATTGACTTGTATTGTCAATGGAGACTAAAGTCCAAAGGACTAACATGAGAGGTTGAATATTATGCAGGTTGAGAGAGAGATGCTGTGAAGGCTTATAAGCAGTGACCTTAAAAAGAGCAGGTAATAAGAGAGAGTAACATAAAGAGGCATACAGGTACGATATAATAACACGCGCTTGTATCTAAATACAAGTACATGTTGTTGGAGATTAACCACAGGAACTTTAAAGACATGGGAAAAGACTTTTAAAAGAGAGCACATTGAGTAGCGTTTTTAAAATTGTAAAACCCAAGGAAAGTCAAAGAAGGTCATGGGTAGTCCTGGAGAAAAGCAGGAAACAGGTGAATAGAATTCAGAGACGTTGTATAGTTATATATATGGACTTATTAGCATCACCAAGGAACAGTAGATTACAACGCGAATCAGATAGTAGTGGAATGAACTAAAAAACGAAGGCTAATAATAGTCATATGCAAAGAGATACAAACAGGATAAAGCAGGACTAAAGATTTCTAAGGAAACAATAACGCATAGAAGGAACTCATTATAACACAGAACATAATATGCTCAATGTAGGACCTATCATTAAATAAACGTAGTGCGAACGATCTTTTAAAAACATGGTCGAGAACGATGTGATCTAACAACAAAGTGAAACTAACGCAGAGAAAGAGCTGACAGTACTACCACATGAGAGCTACAGAACAAAAGAGAACACACTTTCTCAAAAACATACTGAGAAGACTTCTAGAGAAGCCTATGGTCACACCTAAAAAACAAGGAACTAAAACACAGGAATATATTATAGCCCAGAAGACTAAATATCTCAAAGTGATCTAATGGAACAGCTCAGGCAACTAAAGCGGACTAAATGACAGGACTAAATAACGGAGGGAAACTCCTATATAACGGAGCAGATCGCAACCAGATTATGAGCACTATATAATAGTAGTAGGAAAAGAAACAAGACGCTAGCGGTTACAAAGAGGAACTAAGAGCATGCGCGGAGAGAGAAACACAGGAAGCTTAAAACTAAAGCAAAGGGACTAGGCATAAACTGGAGCAGAGATACTGAAAATATGTCAGGACTAAGAACTTAGCTAGATGGACTTAGAAAGGGACAAGTGATACTTAATCTACGAGGAAAGAGAACTAAAACGATGCTAGAATAGCTATAAGTGAACTCCAGTCAAAGCGAAGAAGCAAGAATACTAGAGATACGAGAGAAATTATTTATCAAGCCGACTTCAAGAAATAGCATCTTACTGAAAAAGTAATCGGGACAAAAGTCTTTAAAAGCAGGAGACTTTTAAAATGCTGGAAGCACTACAAAAAGGTAGAGAAAGACAGGGATTTGTACACTTAAAACAGTGATTTCAAAACTATGGACTTAATGGTATTGTAGGTGGATGATGGGGTAGAGGCACTGTGTGATAACATCAGTCAACGGAAGGTCAATAACATTAAGGTAAAGACCAGATTGATGTAACAACAGTTCGGACCCCAGATTAGCACTCCACAACAAAGAGTAGTTCAATTTTAGCTGCAGTACATACTATATACCTGTCTGTGTACATACTGTATACCTGTCGCTGTGCTCATAAATGACACTCGACTTTGTGCCGCAGAAGTAGTTTCACTTTCGGTAATCCACTTTCACACAGTTTTTTTATACCACGTGTGTTCCCATGACATTACTGGTGCTCTCTACAGTAAAAGTTAGTGATAATATATAATTTACTGACAGTTTTTGTGAAGATTTGATTGCATGAGGCTTGAAAGTTTCTGCCTATTTTGGCGTGCAATTAAACGCACATTTTTTCTGGCGTGGTCTGAACACGCGATGTGGTTGAAGACAAACGGGAGGTTTTTTGGGGGGTTAACGGCTAAGTTTAGGTCTAAAGTTGCAAAAATGGGTACGTTTAGGTCTGAGGCTTGATGTTGGTTAAGTTTAGGATTAGGATTGTGTTAGTCTTCATGAATAATAACACGTCTTAACATTCCACCATCGAAATGAACTGGGACAGAAACACACACAAAATAGAAATGGCGTTCATGTGACACGCTGTTTCAAATTGCGTGGTATTGACACACTTATCTGTGAGAACAGGCTGGTGGGTCACTCATGAGTCACTCGAGGCTGCGAACAATAAAAAACCTGTTTGTCCACTATTAATGAGCACAAAAGGCCTGCCCACGTATAGTGAACCCACATCACTGTTACATTTAGTGGAGCGCAAATGGAACGCAGAATGATTGAACACGCAACTTGTTGTCATCTAAAAGATAACACAATTTGACATCAAAACTTCACGGATTTGTGAAAACGCGTTATCGTGTAAACTGCCCCTCAGAAATGTTTGTTTCCAGACTCCTGAAACACCTGCTTTGTGTTTTAGGTCAAATATTTTTGCTGAAAAGCTTGGCTTCGTAGTGAAGAGGTGAAATGAGTGGGTGAGAGTGGAGAGCAGCAGTGTGATTGGTTTGACGGTTTGTGATCAGTTGTGTGAGCAATTCAAGCTGATATCACAAATATACAGAATGACATTGGCCTTTGCAGAAACTTTTTTGACTCAGTTTGCACTAAAATGCCCAAACCTAGAGGAAAAGACTGCTTTAAACATGATATTCACAGATATTTTATATTTAGCTTCACTTGTAAATGGTGAAAACCAGGAAATGCACGGTAGAATTTAAAAATCTCAACAAGAACTACTTCTTAAACATCACTCATTTATTGTACTAGTACCACAAACTATTCACATCTGTTTCAGGCTCCAAAGTCAGATTTTGCTCTAACTTTAGAAACAAACATTTATCATCAAGGGAGCACTGTCTCTTTTCATGCAGCATATACCCATCTGGTCATTAAGGGACTAAAGTCATAAAACATCCAAATCTCTTCCCCATCTTACAGCTCATTTAATGTTCTTTTTAACGGCGCTGACTGTGAAAAGATGATGGACAGAGTACACTCAGAGTTACGTAAGTATAATATGAAAGTGTGAAAAAGCCCTTTGGTGTGTAGCGAAAAGCAAACATTCATTAGCTGAGTACACAAAAGGTTAGCACTCTCGACCACAGAAGAGCTTCTCAAGTGGTGTCCAGCAGGCAAAACAAGCTGAGTGAACATTTGGAGCCAAGAGCTTAAGATCCGTGCACAAAAACATGCAAAGAAAGCTGCCGTGACATGCCTGAAGGTCAGAGCACATCTAGTTTGATCACACATACTAGTGCAACTTTGAGCTGAAATAAAGGATTGTATTTTGTGTTTGAGATCGAGATGGGCATTTAAATGTTAAACATGAATCATGCACATGGGCAGTTAGGAAGGTGAACTGCATTGCTTAGAAAAGTTTTCTTTTTCTTTCTTAAAGAACACATGCAGAATTTACTTTTTGGAGATTTTAATCATGTTCTAACATTGTTTCCTTGTGAAAAAAAAAAAAACACAGCTGAGATACTTGTCTTTGACCTCTGAGTCTCAGAAAACACTGTTCTAAAAGTCCTAGATTTGCAATGTCATAAATTGATCTGAAAAGTGTTTTCAGTCTAGAACTCATCAAGGATTTGTTATAAGCATTTCTGTAGCAATATTATATTAGACAAGTTCAGTTTGGTTTTGGTTTTCTCTGTAGAATTCTTATACAAAAAATAATCGTTGTGGTATATTACATTTTTAAATTCATATACAAAGCATGTTTGAAAGACAAGAACAATGCAAAAAAAAAAGTCCAGGTTCCTGTTCTGGTTGATAAAAAGTCATTATATAGTATAGAATACATGCAAATAGACCACTAAATAACGTAAAGATTGTTTTTTGAACAGTGTCAGTTTGTTTTGTGTACCTCTTTCTCTCTTTACTCACTTCATCTATTCTCTCTCTTTCTTTAGCCTCCCCCTCTCTCTCTCTCTTCTCCAATGTTGTTGAGAAAAGTGTAACATTTTTAATCTTCGAATTAGAAATTACAAGTCTTTCAAGCCAATCAGTTCAATTAGTTACATGAATCCTGCACTCAGTGGTCTGTTATGCTAATGCTGCAAAAATGCTTAAAACGAGTCTGGATGATTTATGGACCTAAAAACAGGATAGAAGATCTCAGAGATCTACCTATGACATCACAGATCAGGCACATTTAGAATGGTGTTTTGGGGGGAACTAAAAGTAACTCACATACAAAACTTTAGCTGTGTATTTTATAAGAAAGCAATTTTAGAATAGCACTAAAAACTCAAAAAGTAAATACTGCAGTGTAATCCCTCATTCATCCAGGAGTGCTTTATAGTAGAAGACGTTTCAACTCTCATTCAAAAGATTGAAAATGACTTTCAGATGAGAGTCGAAACTTCTTGATCTTGGGAAACACTGTCCAGATGACTACTTTGAAGACTTCTTGCTTAATATGTTCCATTTTAATCAGCCTAAATGTTCTTTCACAAAATACAAGATATAGAAAAATGATCAAATGCATGTACTGTATGAGACGTCCACACAATTCACTTTGCAGTATCCACTTTACAAGCCACGCTGTTCTATGTGAGCGCCCAAGCTTACAACATAAGAAAGCAGACGGTTTGGCGTGACAACCTCAAAGGGGAAAAGTCAGAAGAAAAGTCTTTTGAGTGAACTTGTGAACATTAATTAGGACACAATGAGGAGCACATAGAGCTCCTTGAGTGGTGTCCAGCATAGAGACATGACATGAATGGACGTGGCTCAATCGTTTAGTAGCAGCACTCCCATCTTCGTACAATGACGTGTCGCGAGCTGGTGCGCCTGAGGGCCCCAGTGCACCTTCTAAGTGGATCACTCTGCATTGTCACAGCGCGCAGTGGGATGGGGACGGCGCAGTTCTTTCATCACCTAAATGAGCTGTGTCAGGCTTGCTAATGCGCGCTGGTGACTGGAAAATGTTTGTGTATGTAAAAGTCAAACGGCCCAGAATGGAGATGCGAATCAGCTACACAAAGGTTCACTCATACATCAGAGGGATCAGGAGGTTGTTTGCGGCGCAGGTAGAAGTGGTCAAGGGCAGAGTTAGATGCTAAAACAGCAGGTCGGCAGCGCTAATTGCCAGCGGACAGTGGCTAAATGTTGAAAAGATTTGGAGGTCTGGTGCTGGAAGTTAATGTGATCAGAGTAAGAGACGCAGAGGGAGTGGAGTTTGGTGCTGGTTGGACAACAGGGAAGGTAATCAGGCACAGTTTAAGACAGAAGAACTAGTAACGCTTGTTCGACACAGCAGTGGTGCAATGAAGTTCTTTTTTTCTTGTAGCTCTAGGGTCAGAAACATAAGACAAAAGTATTGACTTATAACATGGAAATTACGGTATTAAATGGTATCTACCTGGCAGCCAATGAGTGATTTGATGATTGATCTTAAATGTAACTTTTTCCAAGTAAATGCAGACAAGTGCGTTTGTATAAGTGATAAGTGAAAACAGGTGTTTTCTGAGCTCTCAAGCATCAGCTGCAAGGTTACTCAAAAATGCATGAATCAATCCACATAAAACTTTGAGTAAACTAATGCTGAGAAAACACACAACACACAAGTGGATTTTACACCATTTGTATTTTTTCCATTTATAAGCATGACCAATGTGTGTCCCAATAAAGTTTTATACTAAGATTGATTGGTTATTGATTACTTTTTAAAGTTGAGGTAACTATAATTTTTAGTTGTAATTTAGTAGACTTTGGTTTTCCACTAGAAAGTATATGATAAATGCAGAACTTTGTGAAAAAATGAAACCACTGAGTACTGTCTGAACAGAAAATTAGCAAATTTTAATTCTAATCAGGAGCTGAATGCAGCGTTCTGATTGGCTGTGCTTGGGTGGTCCTCTCTAGTTACACTTTCATTATTATTGTTCAGCACAGGGCATAATGATACATAACTAAAATAAAATAAACTTTAAAAAAGGACCTGGTAAGACATAATCGGTGAAAGGTTGTGTCCTTAGTTACAGTCTAAAAATAGTCCCACCTCATAATCACCTAAGAATGGAAACTACTGAACCATCCAAACCAATTAAGACTAAAATAGAAAGTATGGAAGACTTCTGTCCTAAATTTAATTAACCAATACCATGACAACATGTGATATGGAAATGTTTCTTCTAATGATGAAAAAACAAAACTAAACAAAACACTGTTAAATTGCCACAACACTGATGAATACTCATGAATACTATTAAGCATTTCTCCAAACGAAAGAAAGCTACGCCAAAAACTGCTCCTTACTCTATAATGTATCCACTTAAGGTTGGAGAAAAGGCAAAGGGGCCAACTATATTTAATAAAGCTTGACATAGTACAATGTGTGCCCCGGCGCTAATAAAGCAGATAAGTCGGCATTACGCAGCACAAAAGACCCCGTCACAGCGAAGAGGAAATGAATCTACAATCACCATATTCAGGTCATTTGAATAATACATCGTAAGGATTTAGGAGCCAAGTTGAGCTGCTGCTGTGTGTGGAGCTGTGTTGAGGTCAGAGTAGGGCAGAGCCAGTGTTGTGTTTGTAATGTAAGAGCGTAGATGGAAAGCTGTACATTTGTGGTTTTGATAAAAGCTAGTTGAGTGGAAGAGCGAGTTGTAAGTGCAGGTTGTTCTGGTGCAGAGAAGAGATCAGTCAGACACAAGAGGGATTATAATCTCACCTGCCGGGTGGGAGCAGACAGGGGTCGACTCAGGGAACGAAAGAGGGAGCAATCAAATCAAGGCTGGTGAAACATATTTTTTATTTATCTGCTCTATGGGAACAAGCCTTAGGCAGAATCACATCATCTCTCCATCTCATAATTTACTCCCCAAAAAACAAAAAAATGTAACTGCAAGCAATGAAAATGTTATTCTGAATTTGCCTAGAAAATTCAGATGATCCACTGTGTCCCTTTTTCAAATTTCAGTGGGCGTAAACAGCTTCTTTGTTTCATGTGCCTCAGTCAGAGAAACGAATCTGATTGTCAGGTACGTTTAGAGTTAATCTGAATTGCAGTGGAGTGGTGACCAGACCCACTCTTCGCAATTGTGTATGGAGAAAATGGAAAAAAAAAAACTCTACATTTTGACCCAACTGTGATCCAAACATGGTAAAAGATGTACATAATACTGACATCAGATACAGCACTCATTGTCGTCGTGGTCATCATCATTTCTTGAAGCAATGAAGCAAAAATCCTCATACACTTGTCAGTCCCTGTTCATTCATTGAGAGGAAGTTGTATGAAGTGCTTTTGTGAGTCAGACGATTTTACTGTGGATCCAATGTTTCTGAATATTCAGTGGTTTACATCTGATTAGTTTTCCAAAGCAGTGGAGCGCTCTTTGACCTGTTCGCGCCAACAAGTGCATTGCCATTGTTGTTTGTGGTGTGTAAAACAACAGTTAAGTCTTGTCTGTCCAAAATATGCCCCTCACGCTTGTCTTCTACTGCTGCTTCTGGGGTTCTTCCACTTTGATTCTACTAGTTTCACTGAACCATGGATCTAAGAGTTGGATAAGAGCCAACCTAACCGCTGTTTTGTTCTGGATCATATTGGCAACAAAACCCATTTAGTTACATAATACACCTGCATTTTGCACATTACGTGGATACATCAGATTGTATTTAACATTGTAAAAAACTCAACCTGAGAATATAACATCCTTATTTTTGTTAAAGATATAATTACTATTGTTTAGATAAAGAAAGAACAATTGAACTCATGAAACCCACAAGCATAAACTGCACAATCAAACACCATACTGGAAATGGGAAATGAGCAATATTGTAAATACTACAGCTTCGAGAGCACAAACAGTGTTTTAGGTATCATGTACTGGTTCTTGTTACCATGTGTGTCCTTGATTGGCTAATTTAGCAATCAATTACGCCTACAAAAAACTCAAACATGGTGGCCAAATGATATACAGTACAGACCAAAAGTTTGGACACACTTTCTCATTCAAAGAGTTTTCTTTTTTTTTTTAATGACTATGAAAATTCTAGATTCACACCGAAGGCATACAAACCATGAATAACCAGGAAGGAGAGAGATGGGTGCTGCGCCAGATGACCTGGCTTCCACAGTCACCAGACCTGAACCCAATGGAGATGGTTTGGGGAGGGCTAAACCGCAGAGTAAAGGCAAAAGTATTTTCAGAGTGTTAAGCATCTCTGGGAACTCCTTCTAGACTGTTGGAAGAGCATTTAGGGTGACAACCTTGACAACCTCTTGAAGCTCATCAAGAGAATGCCAAGAGTGTGCAAAGCAGTAATTAAAGCAAAAGGTGGCTACTTTGAAGAACCTAGAATATGACAGATTTTCAGTTGTTTCACACTTTTTGGTTATGTATACTTCCACATGTGTTTATTCATAGTTTGGATGCCTTCAATGTGAATCTACAATGTTCATAGTCATGGAAATAATAAAAAAAAGTCTTTGAATGAGAAGGTGTGTCCAAACTTTTGGTTTGTACTGTATTAGATTTATATCATCTGGAAACTATCTAAATAAAAATAGACACAACTTTTTGCAATCGTTTTTGTAGTGGTGCTGTAACAATAACTCTGTATTCTCTTTAAGGCACAGGTAAAAACTGTTACATCTTCATTCCCCTTCCAAATGATGCTTACATGACTTGCCTTGCCTAAACCCTGCCTATCTCTCCCTATACGTCTGCTGCATTGCCTCTTTTGTACTCATTTGGAGGCACCTGCACTTCCTTATCACATTCATATTGTAATTCGGCTTACAGACGTGAACAGAAAAGCGTCTTGGGCTTAATGCAGGAGGATATGCTCTCAATCAGCCTTCCTCACACGTGTTAACCTATGAGAGAATGTAACGGGACCAAACACTTAGCAGTTCAAAGTGAAGGCATCAGAGCTGATCGCTGTAATTATTCGCAGTATTTTCAGTCAACCTGTCATATCCCTTGCTATCGGGCCGCGTCAGTTGCCATCGTAACCCATATCTTCTCTCTTATGCCAGGCCTGTGATTATACACTGCACATTAAATGGGAGCAGGGAACACAGTGAGGTAATCAAGGAGTCAAAGATTAGTTTAGTTTTGTGCTGAATACAATGACAATAAGTTGGTTTTGTATGTTGGAAAGTAACTAAACACATGTACTGGACATTAGAATTGAGGATGTACATGTATGTTTGAAATGAGTTCTTGGATTGGACATTATTATTGGAGTCCATTTGTGAAGTGATAAGTCTGTGATGAAGAAATGTCCAAAGAGAATAAATATTGTACCTTCTTTTAAATTCAAAATTAATGCCACCTAATCTAACTACAAAATGTGTGATATTTAAGTGAATGATACTAATGCATTTACTAGATACACAGACATCCAGCAGCACCTCAACCTGAGGCTGACTTTAGCAGACAAAAGCAGCAAGCTGTGCATCAACTGATCCGTTAATGCACCCTGACACAAACAAGTGCTTCTGACAGAATGCCTTTCCATCACAAAGTGTTTATGTTAGCTCTGCCACTTCACTGAACACCACTTTGACCAGATTTGAGCTCATCTCCTTCTCAAAACAACTTGTAAATAATAATAAATATTGAGCAGAGGAAAACGTACAACTTTGAAATGTTCGGATAACTCAGTCAGGGGGATTCGACGTAGTATTTCACTTTCAATTGTGGCTTGCATTTTCTTCCACACATAGAATGTAAAATAGCTTAATCTTAGCTTTCAACCAAAAACAACACCAAGTTTGCATTGAGTTTTATTTGCTTGTTTGATGAATTCTGTTTAATAGGCCCAGTTATCTTCTCTCCACTAAGCTCCAGAAAACTTTCATTTCAAAATGTCCCAGTTTTGAGACTTCATAGGTGCATTTAGTTCAGAGATTCTTTGTTACGTTCACTTGCTTTTGTTTGATTTGGGGATGACCTCTGCTACCAGTAGACAGCAGAAGGGATATTGCTGACACACATTTTAGTCAGTGGCCACCTCATAAAAAGTGTGTAATAATGTAATGCTTTCAGTAATATTCAATATGTTTTCAAACAAGGGAAGCAGAAGTCCTCAAGAGCATCTTTAAATGACTATGACAAAACAAACGATTCACAAGTGTCCTTTAGCAGCATATTATATTTTCATCATGACTAAAATTACTCCAATTAATTGTTTTTCCTCTGTAATATCCACTAACACAGCCCCGAGGAGTCTCTTAATTCTCTCCCCATATAACATTACATGATGGACAACACATGAAGACTTTAGCGGATTTGAGCTCCTGACAAACTGCTTACACACCTCTCCTGGTGCCAAAGCCGCGAGTCAAATTATCCAAGCGTTCTCACGCAGGGAGCGCTTACACCAGAGTCTGCCCACAGGGGGCTCTAGTGAAGGTGTCCTTTTGCTAACAACACTATCACAGGCACACTCTTACTGTACAGTCTGCTCTATCCACACATGTCTCAGCACTTTCCCACACACACACTGTGGAGTAATTACACATGGTTTAATCACTGAACTGTGCTCGTGGGGGGAGCGGCAGACACAGAGGGGGGTGAGTAGGAGCCAGGGCCCTTGACTGATTTCAACCTTGACTTAATGATTGCTGTCTCAGGCCTAAATGCCTCGGAGCTCCATCTATGTTGGGTTTTCATTTATTTAGCTCTAGTTGCAGCAAAATGGTGAAAAATAGTGGTCTTGTGTTCAAAGTACAAAAGCAAAAGTTAGACCAATTTGTACGCAAATTTATTATCCTTTTTTATTATTACATTTGCAAGCAGATACTGTATTTGTCCGTTCTACTCCACAACATTTTTAAAAGGAATAAGCTTACAGTCACATGTGAAATATTCATTTAGAAAAAAGGCCGCAACAATTAATGGAAACAACTGTAACTACTCTATTCCTGGTAATGTTAATAATCATAATTAGACTTGTGCAATACATTTTAAAACACATGAAAAAAGAGGGCATTTGTTTTCAACAGTTTAAACATTTTTTTCTTTTCTCTCTCCATTTGAACTGCAAATTCATATCTCTTTATACAATTTATTCTGAAAGTTTCATTTTAAACCCAAGTTGTTTTGTCAAGATGAATTGAAAAAAAGAACAGACTATTATGCTAATCAGCCCCATATTTTGCTGTAAGCCATTGTAAGATTTGTATTGTTTACCTCCAATCCCACAGGATTTGTCAGTGAAACAAGAGGTGCCTAATCCAGCCAACATGTCTTAGCGAAAAAGAAAAGCCCTCGATTCAATAGACTATGAAAAGAGCCAGACACAGTGGGTCAAATAATAAAATACACAGGAAGAATAAAGAGAAAATGTAACAATTTCCGATGTGAAACACAGAGAATTAAAGTAGACATCTACAGCCTTCACAACTTCACAGCAATACTTTATAAGAATCAAGGTGAGTGGTGCGTCTTGTCCAGTTAAAAAAACAAATGTGGCAAAGAGATTGAAAGTCTACATAAATACAAATATGCAGATAACCGCAGTGCATCAGAATCTGTCCAAAACATTCTCGAAAAGGTCTCACTCTCTGAAAATCGCAGTAGGATTCTTGAAGCTAAGGTATGGAGCCGTACAGAGGTCGAACAAATGGCAGTGCTTGGTGAACTTGAGCTCAAAGATCATAGGGCAGCCTCACAGGCCTTTGAACAGCGTCTGTAAGGAGCTGCTACAAAGAAAAAAAGCTATGAACATCATTCAAGATTCTTCTCATCCTTTGCACAGCCATTTTTTTTATACTTTGGGCGGTCAAAGGTGCTATGAATCTCTACGCATACAGTATGTGAATATGCTGTGTAGCTTTTTCTGTCTGTTTTATGTACTAAAAGTAAGGAATCTGCAGCTATGATGAATCAACTTCAGTGGGGAAAGTTTTAGCATTTGTATTATCCTTAATCTGTCTTGTCAATAAATATTGGTAGTGTGTACTCTATATTTCCAAAAGTCACGTCAAAACTACAACTCTATGGCAAAATACAGCCCTCAGACCAATTTTGTTGACCCTTATTCAGCCAAGTAACTTGAAGCAATATATTTAACAGCGACTGTAGAAAATCTCCACCATTATAACAATTCTATTAACTGTTAAGATTATTTTGGTTCCAAGTTTGAATAAAAGTGCTATAGCTCAAACATCTGCCAACTGATCTGCCAGATGAACCTGCTAGATCTTCTGCAAAGAGGTCGTCTTATATTTCAGTTGTGAAAGATTTTCGGGTGATGTGCTACAAAACACGCCTGCACAATTCTCAAGACCAGGACTCTCTACTCAGGACCCTCTCCTGCTCGGGTTGGGTCGGTAAGAAGCTCATGCAGTCGTCCTTTGAACTGTTTTTGTCCCGTAGACTGCTCTTAGCCACACACCAAACCAACGTATTCTCATGGCTTGCGTGTAAATAACGAGCCATGACAAATTGCGCACCTTTTTTGGTGTTCAATTACACGCCAGTTTTTTCTGGTGTGGTATGGACACGCGATGAGGTTGAGGAGAAAAAGGAGTTTTTTGGGGGGGTTAATGGCTAAGTTTAGGTCTGAAGTTGCAAAAATGGGTAAGTTTAGGTCTGAGGCTTGGAGTTGGTTAAGTTTAAGATTAGGATTGTGCTAGCTTGGTTGGTCTACAGCAAAAGTTGCTGTTGTAAAAAGCTGTTCTTAAGCTATAATTGCATGTGTCGAAGTATTTATAAAAACTAGGAAGCAGCATGACATATAAATACCTACTTCTGTAAAAATCAGATACCCCCGCTTTAAACAACGAAAAAAAAAAACGGAATCAGACAAGATCACCAAGCCTATTATCGAAAGGATCAGATCCTGATTAGATTTGTATCCTTGTATCACCCTTGTTTCATCTCTGTTGAGTGTGGTTCTATCAAACATCTAGTGTAAGCAAGCCAGTGGAAAAAACAGTGCTTTAAATGGTTGTGATGGGCTTTGTAAGAGGACAAGACCTCTCCTTGACCTCACAGCACCTCACAGTTCAGTAGATTAGCAACAGTAGCCATCACTATCTGTCCTTACCAGCCTCCTCTGCCCGCATACACACATGTACTGATCTATATAACCCATATACACTTCTATACCTGTGCCTGAGGGTTCATTAGTGACACTGAGGACACTTCAATAGGATGGGGACACATGCAGAAAGATGGACACGCTTTACTGGTTCTGTAAGTCTGCATATCTTCTCGCTCTATTCCATTTCAGTGTGTAATTATGTGGACACTAAAAGATATAGCTGTTCTTCCGCTCAAGGTGGAAAGTGAAAAAGTAGAGAAGTAGAAGTACTGTATGTAAATGTCCTTATCTTTAAGTCAAGTGTAGTTTGGATACTTTTACTTTAATGTTTCAGGACAGATATGTTTACTCCACAGCAGTTTTGAACAAGCCTTAAATGACTCTGGACATGCCAAGATGAAAATTAATGCAAAATGTTTTTAAAATAAAATCAATACTATAAGAGGTTTGCCATTTCCCCTTTTTTTTTATTTAAGGGCAGAAACTTAGTGGAGCTTGGCACTGTCTAGCTTAGTGTTTCCTAACCTTTTTTTGAGTTACGACACACTTTATTGATTGAAATTTTTTCAAGGCTCACCACCTCAAATATGACCAAATCAAATAAAATAATATTGTCTAATACATTTAGGGCACCATCTAGCTTTTTGAGTAGAAGTTTATTGCCTGCGTTTTGTATTATTGTGCTTTAAATGATCCTCTCAAAGAAGTGACAGAACCTTTTGTTGGAAAAGTTAAAATTATTTCTTGAATTTGCTTTCATTCTTGATGAAAATGTTGTCCAAAACACGCCATAATGGCAAATGATTTGATTAAATCGGTTTAGTCTTATTTCATAGATTCAATCTTTCAAGGCACACCTGGCTGTATCTCAAGGCGCACTGGTTGAAAAACACTTGTCTAGCTGATCTGATTAGCTAAAGTTGAAACCTTATGAGGTCACGTCTCCCTGAATTGAATTATTCAAATATTTCTAGGTGTATTTGGGTGAATGTGGGTCAAAGGCAGAGGATGTTTTTTATTATGGGATCAGTAACAGTACCACAACCTTATTATGTTTAGTGGAACAGATCTAGTCTTAACATTTTATGACATCACAAAGGGGAACAAAGTGTTTTCAATACAAGAAACAAGTAATGATTAAATGAAGTAAATGATTGAAAGCACAAATAGAAGGATTTTAGGATAAGGTAACACTACTAAGACTTCAAAAATATCCCCTTAAAGGATGTTTATGTGTTACCTCTACTGTCTATTGTTTATTTTCCACAACTATAGATTAGCGTCCATCTCCTGCACCGTATGTGACAGTCGCCATGCCACTTTACTTGTCTGCTAATCAGCACAACTATCTGATTACTGCAAGGTCAATTACAGCAGCGCCATGCTTTGAAGCTCTGCATAAGAACATCAAAGGTGTTTTTTTTTTTTTTTTAGAATTTCAAAGTAGTGAGATGCCACAGAGTAATATAAAGCGAACATGTAAAAATGAGCGTGGACTTTGGGTTACGGGATTCATTTGCAAGGCGGAGGCATGGGAGCTAAAGGAACATTTGTCATATTTCTTTTAAGATAATGCATAGGGCTCCTGGTACATCATGCATACATGCTTCTGATATTAGCACCGCAGAACAAGGTCAAGAAAAGGAGAAAAGGCATGTGGAAATGATGCCAAAACAGAGCTGCTTTACCCACATGACTAATTTGGTTGAGGCCGCCATTACAAACAGCCGTAATTAATGCAACAACCCTGAAATTTTGCTTTTGAAGTTTTACTGTGTCATTAAATGAAGCTGCAAACAAGAGCATGTCTTAAATTTCTATTTCTTGACCTCTGATTGCACCTTTCCACCTTCTTTTAATATTAAGAAGTGTCTTTAATGATGTTTGTGATGTCTGAATAAACGTAACACTTACTTATAAAGCTCTGCTCCTGGTGATTTAAACAGACAAACCTTGATAAAGCAGTGAAAATATGTTACTTTTTATATATTGTATAAAGCTACTTCTCTTGTGTCATTGTATTAAACATCCGAACATTTTTGAGTTGCAATTGTTTACTCCGCACACTACTCTATCTCTTCACAAATTTGTATATGTATTCATTATTCCAACACAGTTCTTGCGTCATGTCATATTACAACATATGCACTATGCAAATGCAACCATATAGCCTACATTCACATAAGCATCATCTCTACACCCTCATGCCCACATGTCAGGCCACATGATATACAGACGTATACATTATATTATATTGACCTTTATTAATATCATTATTCTTACCAATCGTACTGTTATCAAAGCAAAACAAAAATTATTTTTCATTTCATCAAGAGTTGTTCACATAATTCAATAGAAATAGAAAGTTAAAACCATATTTTGGGACATTCTCAATCGGGATATATATGTTTTATCCTGTAAAAAACACAGCTAAAGGAACATTTTCTACGGAAACATACAAGAAGAGGCCCTCCTCCAGGCCAAATAACAGTCCATTTTGTGGCAATGCAAGCCCACTTAAAGTGAAAACACTGATTTGTATTATTTATTTGGTTTAACAAAGGCATATCAGTGAAAAAAACTTGCATTTGTTCAGTCTATTTTTGGTTTAATAGTTACATAGTGCACCTTTAATGTAAGTCTTAACCCACTTCTGGTCCAGGATAGTATGATGACAAAAAAGTCATTTTCATCAAAACATAGAATGACATTTTGAGGATTGTAAATAGAATGCATTGATGTTTTGTCTCAGTATTTTTTTTTTAATTATTATTAAATGAAAGGAGATACATGTTGTAGTTATTGCTTGATGAAAAACATGTGATCATTGTAGTCACAAAAAGGTTTTGTTGGGCTGTGAAAGCAGTTTAAAATGAGCAAAAAGCCCTGGCAGGCTAGTGGGTGCAAAGGGAGAAATGGGCTGGCAAGGAAAGAGTTAACGATGCCATGCTGAACACAAGTTCACTAATTAATATTTTTGCCATTTCCTAATCATGTCTTGCAGCTGACTTTGAAAAGTACACACACAGAACCTCAAAAATAGACATTTGAATAAGCTTCCCATTACCAAGCTGTGCAAATCAATGTCATTTGGGATGTGAAATTACTGCCAAATTATACTATTGGATTAGCTCAACAGCTTGACTTTGGTTGTTTTTGGGGATCATTAATACTCCATTATAACTGATCAGTATGAGTTACTGAAGAGTGCCACCAACCACTACTCCGCCTTACACATGTGCAGCTTTAAGGCTGATGTTTAGTCCTCTGTCAGATCTGTTACCAATGGTTGTCCCAGTTGTTACTGTTTCACCCACCTTTATGTGAAAGTCTGTCAACTTTTCAGTGTCAGTATCTTTATGAAGTATGATCCTCTCAGTTAGATACACCATTCCAGAGTTCCAGAGAAGAATTTGCCCTTTACGGATTTTGGCTCATAAACCTAGAAAAAGAATAACATATATTAAAACCCACTGCATTTATGAGCGACTTTCCATTATAGTGTGTCATTTACTGTTTCTAACAAAAGCAGCAGATAGTCGATAGAAGCGTAGTTTTTTCTAATGGCCAACATACACAGAGGATACACAAAAAGGCTGAACAGACATACTCCAGCTGATGGTTTAAACTTTCCATGATATTTCTCTTCTTCAGAAGTGATGTATTTCTGTCTGTTGACCAAACAGCAATACATAACACCAGTGTAGCGTAGGCTTAAGTAATTCTCAATGCTACTTTGTCTAAAAGCTAATGGATTGGTGTGCCTAAAACAAATGAGAGATATCAGCTGCATAAGACCACTTATGCAGTATTTATATAATTTTTGAAAAAAACAGCATCATCGTTACATATTGAAAGAATAGACTGTGTATAAAAATGTAAAAAACATGTCACTAGTTAAGCTTGATTAGGAATATTATCTGACTGTAGCAGACATGTACTTTATACTGAACGACATGTGCTGTACAAGAAGTGAAAATAGTTACAACAGTCCTGACTTTTTGGTTGCAGAGATTTGAAGACATTATGTTAGGGAAAGCACAGGTGTGGCTAATAACTTTAATGCTGCCTCTGTTCCATTTAGGTGACTCTGGAAGCCATTTTGCCCAGCCAGCATGCAGCCAATGTTATTTTCATCCCTTTCACCTGTTCCTTTCAGCCCCCGGTGAAAATGTCTGCTGTGTTAGGGGGTTATTCTTAGAGGTTAGCGCGACACACAAAAGCACTCAAAGATAAATATATACCTAGTCATTTTCAGCAAAAAACAATAGTGGAAGCATCACGCAATTTAACCAACAGCGACACACAAATAAGGAAACAACATGCGGTAAACTGGTTAAAGTTGGCTTTGTTTAAAAGAACTCTGTAATTGCTGTTTAAATGTTTCACAAATGTGCAATAAACATACTAAGAAACTCTTTTAAATTGATGGTGGATTTTATCTCTGTGCTTTTTTACTACCATTTTATTCAAGGATTTAGCCTTCAAAATCATTCTCATGTTTTCAAAAACAAATGCTTTTTGGTATAATCTGCAAAGTTGACCTGAGTTTTTAGCATCCCTTCCTCATCAAAAAAAAAAACTGAAGTTCCGGAAGTGGAGCTATTCTGTCCTCTTTGAGCCTCAAAAACAAATATCTTTGAACATCTCCAGGTTTGTGTTGTCACAGGTAGATCACTGACAACTTCTGCACATTTTGAAGTCCATGAAGTATCCAGACTCGCTGTGGGCAATTCAGTAGCATTAGTATTTGACAAGATGATTACTTTCATTACGTACATTTTTAAAGCCAGCACTCATTTTCTGATGTAGGAAACTATAATGTTTGTTTTATCACACAGTATTTCAAACAGTGCCAAAGTAAAGGTTCAAGCAAATAATATTTGTTCTTTCAGACAACAAGCTACAAGCTGTCATTTATTTTAGCTCAAATATTTGAAAATCCAGTGCAGTGAATGTGTTGTGCTAATTCTGAAAAAAAAAAAAAAAAAGATCAATGAGCTTGTAGGCAGAGGTGGGTTATTTGCAAAGATTCTCAAATGAAAAACTAATTAGAACTTTTTTTCATTTTCTACCACTTATTCCCATTAGAGGTCGTGTGTGACTGGAGCCTAGCCCAGTGACTTTAAGCCTTAGGTGGGGAGTGAAAATGGACAGTGGCAAGGTTAAAAACAGACAATCAGACAGACAATCATTAATTCTCTCATTCCTCAACCTAAACATTTGAACTTCTCTTTACATAAATGTATTCTGTGCATGTATACCTTCGTGCAAGTTTATTTCCATTAAGTTGGCTCTCTCTACAGGAGTATAATAGATCAATAAATCCACTACACAGCCTGTCTTTTTAAATCTGCTTTGAGGTTTTGTCATAATATTCATAAGACATCTGAAGCACTTTTTTTGTCTCTTCTGTAGGTTTTAGATCCATGTTTCCATCATTCAGAATATTTCGTTGAAATGTGTCTGTTTACATTTAGCAACTTTTCTACGCATGCTCGGTGTCATGTCTTCCTCTAGTTTCGTGACTTTCTGCGTCAGTGTCACAGCGCCACACTCTGGTCAGTTACAGAAATTATAGCAGTTTCAGGCTGTTTTAGAGATTCATGTGGACATTCGCAAATACTGAGCCAGCTTCATGTTTATGCAATTGTTCTTAAAATTATCACCGTTTTGTTTCACGTGAACCATCAAAATCTTCTTTCTTCAATAGCCATAATATTAAAAGCTATATCAAGCTACATTATCGTTGCACCCTTGTGTGATTATAGTTAGCCAACCGAACATCACCTTTTTGAGTTGGAGTATTTCTGAAGAGGATAACTACAATAGAAACCAAAAAACAGCATCTGGAAAGCTGTGTTTTTAAAATATATTCCAATAAGACCCACTGCAATGAAAAGCAAGTCTTTTAGACATGGCCATCCTTCAGCAGAATTGTTTTTCTTGTGCAGTATTGCTAAACGCATGTCTTAGTTATTTTGGGAACAAGCTCCTAAACACCTGGTGCTGTTTTCTAGTGGCGGTACATCAGGTGAACGGTGCAGAGCTGCTGTCTTGTCCTTCAGTACAAGACTCCGTGCCCTCTCGCCATGTTTCCCCACACTTCTGCCATCTCCGAGTCAGTGCACCGGAAAGCCCAGATTGTCGCCTCAGCTTTTGAGTTTCCCAACATCTATTTCCCCTGCCCCCCACAGCCACTGCGCAGAAGTCTCCACCGGGCAGCCAGGCAAGACAAATGCACTTTGTCACACGGCTCTATAGGTGTGGGAGAGTCTCATTGGAAGTCACACCTTTGGCGACGTTTGGATTGATGTCGGTGGCAAATGATGAAAATAATGAACTATCTAAAGCTTCATGTTGCATGACTGTATTAGCTCACGAAAACACTTCAAAAAAACAAAAAATGGCTTTTTCCATCTGTTAACCAAAATACATTGCTCTCTAACAAAAAACATGCAGTTGATAAATCCTGCTTACATAGTGCTCTTCGTTCTTAGCTTCTATAAATATTGTCCCAAAGTAAAGCTTAATGCATAAGTGTTCATTAGATTCACACTTTTGTCACAAATCATAATTGTGCTTACATTAGCATGCCAGTCAACCTAGGGTTTGTTTTCCTCACCTTTGAATTTTCTATCACAGCCAGTAGACAAAGCTCTAACTCAATTTCTTCCATCTGACTGATATGAAGAGATGCTTCTTCCTACAAATACAGTATATATTTATATTAGTATGCCGAAACACACTTGTGCAAGAGTAAGCCCAATACCAATGCAAAGAATCCTTCATATGTATTCTTCCTTTTTGGAAAACCTTGTGGTGGGAAAAGGTGTGTCATCCAATGTGATCCTGTGTTTTAAATGTTTTGTATTTTGTATTTCAAATGTATTTTCCATTATAACAGATATTGTATACAAGTTAATATTAGCACTTATGTTACTCCGTTGTCTTTCATTTATTTACTGTATGTGATTTGAGAAAATGCTAAAACTGTTCATTGTCTCCTGTAGTTTGGGTCGATTAGAGCAGGGGTTCCCAAACTTTTCAGCCCGGGACCCCCAGAATAACCGTGCAACCAACTCGCGACCTTCACTGCAAAAATTCTATACTTTTGTATTGATTTTAAGTTACAAAACCATTTAAATTAGGCTTAATTGTGCTTATTTTGACAGTGTATTGCTTCATATAACCCCAATTTCTCAAAAAACTCATTAAATGCCAAGTCATAAATATAAAAAATACATTTTGAAATCATCTCGCGACCCCCAGATTTTACCTCGCGACCCCCCGAGGGGTCCCGACCCCCACTTTGGGAACCACTGGATTAGAGCACGTTGAAACTGTTTACTCTTGTTGTGATACAGCCTAAATAGAAAACGCTTTCAAACATTCAGCGGTGTCCCATGGTTGATTTCTACACAAAAACAAATAAGCCAACACACACAATGCATAAGGAACATATATTCTCTTTAAAATAAATCATCAACAAAAACATGATGAAAGTAACATCACAGTTACATCCTGCTGTTTTGTTAGAGGGACTCATAAAAGCTCCCATGTTAAAGGTCTGCATCAAAACACTATTCTCTTCTTATACATGTTTGTGTCAAACTTTTTTTTCTACAGTACATGCTGAAAATGTTCTTATCTGAGTGTGAGAGGCAACTCAGAGCAAGAGGCAATCTACCCCATAGCAAGAACGACATCATGTTTGTCTCAGTGCAGCACAGCCACACTGGGCCTGGCTAGATTTACATGTATGCTACAACATGCACCGATCTTCTCTCAGCATCCACTATGTAAGTACAAGTGATTGCAAGATACCATGGCAAAGCTGTCAGGAGGAGGCACAGAGGTCATGGTGTGCATGCATTATTTAACAGGGGGGGCTAGAGAGTCAGACAGAGGGTCAGGACCCGCTCAAACTCAGCACTGCTCCAGCAGTCGCCCTCCGATGGTCAGATTCAGCAGTGGAGGAGGAGGGAAAACCACAATCAATGAGTATGCTAGAGTTGAATTAAAGTAAATCCCAAACACAGCACTTTTCAAAATGTATACCATTCTGGAGCACAACTTTGAACATAAAAATAAATGGAAACACAGTATGTCAATATTTATTCCCTATAAAATATTCTCATGCTTCACAATCATTATAAATCTCCTGCATTGACAATTTTAACCCATTAGGTGCTGGTGTTAATTTGAAATTCAATCAAGTAAACAAAAAGATGTGAAAAAACCTGCTTGTGACTCGACCCAAATCCGTCACAGTCAGTGTACACCGGGCTCCGACTAACCTGGGTCTAGCTCCGGCTCTGGTGTTGGTTCAGTCTCTCCTGGAGGAGAGCCTACATTCAGTTCAGTGCTATTGAGAGAGCTGCAGAGACTTCGATGGTCCAATGAAAGTTCCTTCCCACAGAAAAAAATCCAAAGTGTCAGAGCACCTCTGCGCAGACTGAAAAGTGTGCCATCTGAGTGCCTTTTAAAGAAGAGTAAAGAAGTCTGGTTTGGATGCAGTCTAACATGCTAAGTTTAGCATGTTGACAGTGTTTTATTTTATGTATATACATATATTAATCTATTTATTATACTATTATATATTTTATGCTGCGAGGGGAATGGTCTGAATTGACGAGTGCTTAAATGGTTAAGCTGTGTCATGATTTTGCATTTTCTTTCCTAGTAATTGATCATGAGTAAGCACAGGGTAGATAGAAAATAAATACGGTTTGAATCCATGACACAGGCTTGCAAAAACAGGCATGAATAAATTAATTACAACTATAAGTCCAAGTTAGCTAATGAAGACTGAACCATGGTCGATTCAAGTCCATGTGCTGCATTCTAAAACAGAGACAGGATGTATGTAAGTGGGCCTGTGTGATGTGAGTGATCTCATTCATCACCGCTCTGTATGGGCTGGTCTCTGGAGTGTGTGCCTGTAATATCCTGTTTGTTTTCTCGCTGACAGTAGATCATCAGACCAAACATCCATGTGTAATTACAATAGACTCATAACTGATTCAAAGGATGTTACAATGTGCTGTGGGACTCATCAACATGGAGTATGGAAAAGAATGTGTAGAGAAGTAGGTTAACGCAATGTACGATTTCACACTGCGAGAAAAATGCCCTGCGTTTATATCTGAGTGGGCTGTGCGGTACAAAATCATAAGTAATTAATGCAGTAACAATTAATAAATTAAAATATTTTTTACCTTGGAATTTTAGAGCTGCACAATATATAGTATTGTAAATATTGTTTTAAAGATATATTGTTCTTACTAAAAACTGCATCAAAAAGCTGACTAAGGGCGCACTCACACTAGGGTTTTGTAATTGTGCCTTGCTCAAGCCAGATTGCAAAAAATTCTCTGACCCGTACTCTCACCTGCACAAGTGAACCGAGTCACAGGCTGGTGTCATCCTCTAGCGCCGTTTGTTTACATGTCGCACACAAGCTTGGATCAAGTGCTGAGGTACAAAAATAAGTCCTGTGGGCTATTATATCTTTGATATAATGAGGTACACCCGAGTTTTGCTCGTGATGCGTGCTCCTCTGTCAGGAAGGAAGGAGCAAGACCAACGGGAGACGAGAGACTTCACAACTTTTCTCTCCGGTTATGATGCTAATTCAAGGTAAGCACAGGAGTTTGGTGCATAGTTTCTTTCTTTTGTGCGTGTACATGAGTAACCGTGCCGAGTTCTATCCCATCTCCTCCAACCGTGCCAGAGTCAGATCCGTGCCGAGTCCGAGCGTGGTTCGTTTGCACTCTCACAGGACAAAAGAATCGCGCTGTAAGGGCCATCTGGACTTGGTTGTACCCTAAAATTACAAATGACAATAATGTCTAGTATAAACTTTAAAATAAGCATAGCGAGGTGGTATTTTCATTAACTTTCTCATTCACTCATTGGTGTCTTATCAGCTAAAATTGTATTCGGGCTTAAAAAAAAAACAAAAAAAAAACATACCCATTTTTTGTTTTACTGATCAGTAGGGTTTGTGTAAAAGAATTTGTTTTTGTCTGATCATTGTGAGCCTCAACTAATTTGTTTCAAGACACATTTAAACATTTTCCATTTTGATTGACATAAATATTGTCTGAATATTGTTATATGCAAAAAATTTTTTCAAGATATCCATTTTTGTCAATATCGCCTTGCTCTATTCGTAGCATGCTTCAGAATTTAAGGTAAAATAGATCCATAAAATACTCAAATACATTGAAACCTGAGCTTGCCCTATCATATATGGACAATGCTGCCTTGACTTAATCAAAAGACTAAGCAACAAATTAAGAATCCAAAGCAACCAGGGACCCCATAGCACTTGCTTACAAATTAGAAAAAAAAATGTGCATTTCGTATGGTGTAGATAAAAGTTTCACTCCCTACACCTCCTAGTCAACACTAGTGAATGGTGCCATTTGATTCTATAATTATTATTATCCACCTTAGCAAGTTAAATTGGTGTTGATAATATAAACATGGTTTGTGAATGTGATCACAACTGTGACAATGAAGATGCCTGGAAAACAAAATTGCTTAGAGGTTCAGATCATGTGACTAAGCGTATCAATAATTCAGCCCAAATTCAGTTCAGTGAGGGCCTGCAAGACAATACAAATACATTAAATTCTATTTGGTTGGGTGACAAATTGGCCTAAAAACAGTTGGTTACAGCTAAGCAAACATAAGTGAAATCCAGACAATCAGGTCAAGAAGATATGCCATGTCAGGAGCAGGCTCAGCGAATAGAGAAATAATAGCGTGGATCTGAATGGGCAGAAGAGACGGTGGGTGGGATCCAGAGAGGACTGCAGGGCCTGAGGGTTGTTAGTTTTAATTGGGCCTCTGGCTTTGGGACACACCGCGACAGCATCAAAGGTCAGATATACATCAACCACCACAGGCCAAGCCGGCCCAAGGAAAGGAAAGAAAGAGCATTGTACTCGACAATAGATGTGCCAAGAGATGTAAGGGAAAAACACATGATTACTGGTAATGAAAATGCAATTTCCTAGATAGATATCATTAGCATAGAACGTCGTATCTCCTTCTTATAGTCTGTCCGATACATTTTTTGGAGTCATTTATGTATCTATGAAGTCAGCAAAAAGAAAAAAAGTTCAATGCTGGACACGTGGAGTTAGTTTTTCAGCTTCATCAACTCCCATTTAACATAGAAACCAACAGTTCTCAATGTAACACTTTTTTTTTTCTTTTTATGCAACACTGATGATTACTACTGCCTCACACAGAGATGAAGAGTATTCATGTTCCTTTTGTTATATTACCACGACGACGGCTGGTTGCTACAGTAATGCTTCAAGGTTGTACAGTGTGTGGTTTCTTTGGGTAAAGCTTGTGTTCATCATATCATATATCAAAGCACTACACTTCTATTCTACTACAATTACTACAACAATAACAAATGCTATTACTACTACTACTATTACAACACCTACTATCACAACAACTAATGCTACTACTATTATTATCAATGCTACTACCACAACAACGATTAGTACTACTTCTAAGCTACAACAACAACTACTACTTCTACTACTACGCACTACATCTTACCCAAGCAAGGTGGAGAGCGCAAACAAATTTCTCTGTACTTTTTAATGTCCAATCCCAATCAGCGACATGGTTTGTCTGTACAAACATGGCAGCAACATTGTCAAGTCGTGTCAACATTGTCAAGTTGTTTTTAAAGATTGCACGTTCAAAAGATTTGAATGCAGTTAAGAGAGCAGGGGTTTCCAAACTTAACTCGGGATCTCCAAAATAATCGTGTAACTAACTCGCGACCCCCACAGCAAAAAAATATTTACTTTTGTACTAATTTTAAGTTACAACACCATTTAAACTGGGTTTAATTTTGTTTATTTTGATGGTCTATTGCTTTTATGACCTCAATTCCCCCCAACACTGAATAAATGCCGAGTCATAATTCTAAAAACACATTTTTAATTGAATTGAATTCATCTCGCCCCCCAGATTTTGCTTCGCGACCCCTCCGAGGGGTCCCGACCCCCACTTTGGGAGCAATTGCCTTAGAGAGATGGACAAATATACTTTATTTTTGCAGAATCAAACAACAAGGCACATTTGAGGTGTTGATACTGTTCTCAAACACTTTTAGTATTTAGACTACAGTTACTGCCTCTTAGATCGACATTTGCCCGAACAATCTGAATGATAGATCTCTATACTTTAACAAAGAAAGTCTTGTCGCCAGATTCCAAAAGCTTCTCATCAAAGCAAAATTACTCATAGCATACTTAAACCAAGCAAAGTGACTAGCCAAACCTTTACTACTGCCACTTATTAAATTCAAATGTGCACTACCGCTACATCTGCCAATGCTACTTCTTTTTCATTTCTGCTAAGATTACAAGCTACAACTTCTGAAGACCTTGAGACCTTATCATGAAAGAAAGTACTGAAATAAAACAACAATTACTTTGATTTAAGGATGACACAATGACTGGTTAGCATCTCTGAAGAGTTTGCGAACAGTGTTAATTAAAAATGGCGTACACATTCACTCCTGTGTCATTCTCAATGTAACGTGTGCGTAGGTGCGCCGCTTATAGACATTATGAGGGGCAAACAGACGGGATAACATCAGGATTAACCTAAAGTGACACCCTGTGATAGACTTCATGTCAGCTCCATCCTCTGCTTCATTACACTCACTAACATAGAAATGCACAAGCACACGCGTGAGCCGCTGTTGACGGTGTAGCATGTGGAGACAGCGGGAAATGGCGAATAAGGGGAAAATCCAGGCATGTCACATTTACGAACGGCAATGAAATCAATCACGAGTCCCAGATGGGTCCATGATTTACGATTAGAGCATGGGAATTTGTGTTGCGCTCATGAAAAACTGTGTGTTTGACGTAAGCTGACATTGACGTATTGGTCGCACAGAAACTTGATGTTATTAAATGTTGTGGTGTTTTATGCAGATGTTTTTAACAACATCTGCAAAAAACAGATGTTATTTTAAATTGTATGACTTGTTTGTTGCTTTTTTAACGGAGTTTATCAAAATGCAATTCAGTGGAGTTGGTCACAATTTAAAATGAAAGGACTATCAGTATTTTTATGTGGCATTAATTGACTTTCACTCAACATGGCATTAGTATTTACATTTTTAAAGCATGAAATAATAACTACATTTCAAAACACAATGTCCCATTACACAGTTAAGCCATTTATTGGAATGAAATGGAATAAAAACGAATCCGACAACATAACCGGAAACATGAGTTTTTTGTGAACAGAATCCGACAACAGTCCAGTGATAAGTTATGGACTTAAAACCTGAAAAGAAATCCAGATTCATGCCTCAACTTAATTTAGGGATTAGCCACAATCTGCGTTTTATCACACCTGGGAGGAAATACTGTATGCTACAGTTCATGTGCAAATGTATTACAATATTCTAAATGTCAGCTTTTTGTGTATATCATGATAGATTGTATAAGATATTATATTGCCCAGCCCTTGTGGAATTTATGTAAAATACAATTCCATCTATTTGAGGAGTGAACAACATAGATACTTTTCAATTATCCTACTTCTGTAGCCACAACTGATACTGGTCTCTCCACATGTGACACACCACCATCAAAGACACACCAAATTCATAAAAAAATGTATTAACATTTTATCAAAAATGCCCTGGGAACAATGGAGACACAAGCTTTTCTATGCAGCATTTGTGGATTTTGACATGCTGTGTTTCTCAATACTAAAAACCTATATAAAAGAAAGAATGCAACCTTTGACAACACAAAACACAAACTGATCATGTGTTCCTGAACCAGTAAAACTCTGGACAAAGATGTTTTCACAGCGCTACGACCAGTAAACTGATATTCAACCTGTGTTTCAGGTGATGGAACTAAGTGCTGCATTGACCTTCATTTCTACTTCATTTTCTGTTTACCCCATTTATGCATTAGCCATTGACTCAAACATTAAGAGACAATAGCCATCAGTGCTTTGACCTGATGCTGATACCATCAGCGGCGTAACTGCTGAGACAACACATGCACCATTTGCACAGCAGTTAACAGTGTGTAAATATTTAACAACATTGTGAGCTTATCAAACAATTCACATTATATTTTGCCATTGACCTTTTTTGTCCTGGGAGTGTGTCAAAGTGATGATTGAGCATTTCATTATTTTTGTTTAACACAAGCAGGAAAAGTGCTAAATATTTCAGGAAAACAAAAGTAGCAGAGATTGGGTTTCATAACAACATCCAAATCAAGCAAACAAACCATGTCAAACTAAGAACCAGGATGGCAGCTCCAGCAGCAGCAGTGTCACAGTGACTGTCATAGCTTTGAGTGTATTTTTCTTTCACTATCTTCATATTCTAGTACTCTTATGTCTAGTCACGACAAAAGTTTGACCTTTAAAGAACTTCCAACTGTACATTCATCAATAGGTCACAGTGACTTTTATTAAACAAACAATCTAGAGACACCATTATAGCCTCAGTCAAGGATTTTTTTTCATGTTTTAATATCAGATACAATCCTCTATTAAATATGATGAAGTGACAACATTCAAGAGTAGAAAGCTTGTGTCCGCTTCTTTACATGTGGTAAATACTAGATAGTCGGGTCCAGAGGGACAGTGATTTATTTTAGAAGAACAAGTAAGTTTAGGAAAAGGGCTAGGGTGCTAGGGTAAAGGGTAAGGCTAAGAAAAAGGTTTGGGTAAAGGTTAAGATATAGAATATAACAGCCTTGGCCAGTTTAGCAACAGAAATAAACTCATTACCATGGCAACCATTTCACTTTTGTCCCTCCAGATAAGACTATCTAGCACTAAACTTTAAATATTTATTCTATCATATACAGAGATTTGCTTGTAGAGGTTGCGTTGCAGTTGCCACATATGCAGCTGTTTGATTGGCTACTAGCAGACCAGCAAATCATCAGTTTTCCACGCAATTTTCGCATGAAAAACTGATGATTCGCTACTTAAGGCCAATTCATACTTCAGCCGATGTCCAAACTTTGTTCGGCTCGCTCAAGCTGGCCAAACAAAATGACGCCATTTTGTGTGGCTAGTCTCAGTTCCGCAGTTCGCGTGGGTTGTTCTTGACACATCAGCTGAGCAGAACTTACTTCGGCAGAGCTGTGCGGCAGCTCGGCTCTGATTGGCTTTTGGTTTTTCCAAAGAGGGCGGGATTTCTCGTAGCATCCACTGCTGGATCTTTTGACAGTACGGTGCTGCCCTGTCCCACATCCCGAACATGCCGCTCGTCTCCGCCCGGTCAGCGCAAAGTACGGCCATCAACTGATAACGTCCCACCGTTTGGCTGTTTATTTGTCCCGCATTTCAGGCAAAGCCTGTTGTTATTAGAAACAAAATATCGAGTTACTGACGAGGTCAAAACTCCTCCGCAGCTCGGGCAGGACTCGGGGTCCTGCTTCACGCAGCAGGTTAAACACAGCGGAGGATGGACAGATGCACGCGGAAAAGACAGAAAATCTCCTTTATAATAACTAATCAGTCTGTGATACAAATCTACATAGCAACCGCGTGGCAGCGGTTGTTAGGGCTCACGGGGGTGGGGTCTAGAGGACTTCGGCTGCAGCGCGTCTGCTGAAGTATTAATATTAGAGCCGAAACAAACTTTGTTCTTGTTCTTACAGTCCGAGCGGACCGGACAAACGTCTTACTTCTTATGAAGTATGAATAGGCCTTTAGTCTAGCATGGACTGTTGTTATTTACACAGGTCAAACAGGACTTAAGTATGAAGGAGAATGGCTAATATCTGAACAAAGACTGAAGAGTTACAGCAACTGCAGTACAAAGACTGGACTGTGGTTGTAAAAAGAATTTGAGCTTAATCTGTGAGGTAAGAGAAACATCTATTCTCCGTCAGAGTTTGACAACTACACGTGCACGCATTTTCTTTTTTTGTCAAGCATTACATCATGCAAATGCTGATTCAGAATTTGTTCTGTGACCGGTGGCCGTTTGGATCAAGTTTGTGTGAATGATCTTTGACATCGTTGCACCCCAAACAGACTAGAACAGACGCTGTGTCGCTCCACCTTACCAACAGTGACTAGGCATTGGTGTGAAAGACCTTCTAAAGATCTTGTTTTATGGGATGTTTCTATCCTCCTGATGCTCTTGAACTGCTTTGCAACAATGAAAATTCTCCATCGTGGGGCAAATAAAATATTTCTTATCTGTAAATGTATCAGTTTGGCCCCCCTAAAAGGCTGTTTGGTGAGATTGTTGGACATGCTGCAGTTAATGGCTTGACAATATAGTTTTTCTTTACTTAATACCTTATTTCACTTATTGATTTTTGAAACTATTTAGACTATTGTGAATCTGTGACTCAGCTCAGGTCAAACTGGGACAGCAAGCCTGGAATCTTCCCAGCAATTCTTGTTTTAGTGGAGCTGTTTTACCCATCAGTGATAATAGTGTGCGGTAAAAAGTTTATGGAGGATAAAACATGGACCTAAAATATTACCCAAAATGTTTGACAAATGATAGTGAAATTTGACAAGAACAGAAGTGACAGTGCTGCAAACCTGAACGCAGCGGCAGGTCTGACAGTGTCCATTTTTAACTGTCTGTCCGGCACAAGGTGACCTCTGTCACACATTTAGGCAGAGACAGAATGGATATAGATGGATAATTTCATGGCCTCTGCTGCAGCCAACTTTTCCCTGGGTTTGGGTGGGACAAGGACAAGACTGATGTGCTGTTCTGAGGACAACAGGGTCAAATACACCACAACACCAATGCCAGATATACTACTATGTGGCACATCTGCAGTCTGTGCATAAGGATGGTTTGCTTTCAATCACTTGTCCTAAAAAAGCAAACATCTGTTTTGTCGAAGTGGATATACACATATATACAGGGGAGGAAATAAGTTGATCTCTTGTTAATTTTGGAATTTCTATACTTCAAAAAGAGCGATTACTTTTTAAAGAATATTTTGAAATCTATGTTAAACAACTGTCAGGAGGAGGCATGACAGAATGTGTTATGGTCAGACAAAACATCTGAACAGTGAAGCATGGAGGGGAAAACATTATGTTTTGGGCTGTTTCTCTTCCAAAGGGACATGCAGACTGACACTATGAACAGTGCAATGTACTGCAACATTTGGCAAAACCCTCATCCCATCAGTGAGCCCACTCACACCACACCACTAAAGCAGCAAAGGAGTGGTGGTCTCTTGATCTTGATCTCACTGAAAGTCTGAGGATCCATGATTCCAGAGGACAACCTCGCAACATCCAGGATTTTGAAAGAATCTGCAAGGAGGAGTTGTCAAAAATTCTCACTGAGAAGGGTGTGAATGACTAAAAAGCAAATAACTAAAAGGTCTGCTGGCTATACTGTAATACTAAAACACTATCTTGGTTGTAGGAGACAAAAAACATATATTGATAACTTTTAAAGATAATCTGTGTGTGTGTGTGCGTGTTCTTATTCTGTGAAGTGTGAATATGCTTAAAATAATATACCTACTGGAAATTTGACAATTAAAATGAGATCTTATTACTTATTTCCCCCACTGTATTGTCAAACCATCACCTGCCAGTATCATCTCTACCACTAATATTGAAGCCTTTTTTCCCTGAAATCCAGGATACATGTTTGTTGTTGTCTTTATGTCATGACTAGTTTTCGTGGTCAAATCTTGCTCTGGCCTTTGGAAAGATGTGACAAATAAAACTCAGTCATGGTTCAACATAGACTTCTCAGCTGTAACACTGATGCTTGTTTTGGAAAGATACCTGAGATGTACTTGTTGATTGTGAAAAGAACAAAGAGAACATGATATTTAACACACAATGATCAACATAACTTCTTGCTTTTACAGTTTCCACGGTTACTCCCCTCACACAGCAAAAAAAAAAAACAAAAAAAAAAAAAACAACTATCTCTAGAGGCTCCTTAACCTTGTATTAGCATGTGTGAAAACTATGAGGAAAGCACATAATTATAAAACTTTATGAGTCATGATGAGCTAATCCAACCCATGCACTGTTATAATAAAGTGTTAACTAATAATTTGACCCAACTGCCCCGACGTGTGTCTTCTGTTTTCCTCAGCATATGCTTTACTGGGGCTTTTCTAATGCATCAGTGGCCCTGGATTGTCACAGCTCAGTAAGGTGCTCGCTCTTCTTAAACAGGAAAATCTGCTCCCTTGAAGCGCGCAAATCAGCATTTTTTTAGGACGCACGCTTACACAAACTGAGTGTGTCTTAAGGAGAAACAGACACACACCTGTGTACGCTTACTCAGAGTGGGAAAGTGACATTGACATGGACAGAAATGCCTCTTATGCAGATTAAGTACAAGCTCTTGTCTGATCACAATCTAGTCCTGTGTTTGAGGTGGGACTGAGGGAGCAAAGTCAATGCAGTAGGGCTCGCTGGAACACAGAAAGAAGAAACACCCTTGAAAACTTCATTGTCAAACTTTAAAATGCTTCAAAACAGAAGTATTTAAGGTTTCAGAGATTGTGTGAATACAAAAAACAGTGTATTATAATATGCTAATAAGCTGTCCTCAGCTTCAAAAAGGTAAAAGTAACAATTTCCACACATGTCCAGCAAACTTATTAGTTTTTTGACAAGACAGGAGATGGACTGCTGGACAGACACTAAAGAGTTAATTTATGAAACAATTGAAAGTATAAATTAAAAATAACTGCATGTGCTGTTTGCGAGCATTTTGCACAAAATTTACTATTGGAAGATACATTAGAAGAAAAAGCATTTTCCACAAAGTTGATATGTAACACATCCAATTTTGTATTTGTATTGTCTATTGGGTACCATTGTTTTAGTTGTACTTTAACGGTACTGTACTTGTTTTTCCAGACCGTTTCCTGAACAGTTCTTTTTTTTCGGTTCTTGCTTTCTTTTTAAATGTTAGTCATAAGCATAAAACTATTTTTTTAGACTTGAATAATGTTACACATGTCTAACTATATTTTAAAACATACTTAAAATCTGTTCAGTTATGACCGAAAACAAAGCGCATCAGCTGTTCCTCACTTGGACTATATGGAGCGCTTTAAATTTCACTTTCACTTTGTCGACACTTTGTCTACACGCAGCACTGTAACAAAGGAGTGACAGAGTTACTTTTGACACCAAAACATTTACTCATTCGTTTACCCGGAGAAAGAGGAGAAATGGAGAAGGCTGGATTGTTGATAGTAAACCTTCCCATAGGAAAATGTTGTTGCTCAATGAAATCTCTTTTTCATCTCATGAGACAAAGATGAGATTCTCAGTTGTTGCTCCTAAAACCTCTTAGGAGCAATAAATGAGACTAGAGAAACATTTAAGACATACGTGATTCCATAGTGAGATCTCACTCATATCTCAAATGGAGCTGAACCTGAGTTGTGGCCTGCTTTGATCTCATGGAGCAAAAGATGAGAAACAGGAGACATAAGCTAAAATCTCAGCTTGGTCTCAGAAGGTTCAACATTGTCTAGGAGCAACAGCTGAGACCTTGTTGAGATCTAATTCTTGCTTACTCTTTCCTCTGGGTTCTAACTTTTGTGTCTGAAAAATGAGTTCCAAAATTGTACTAAGCCAAAAAGAATAATAAAAAAAGTTTGAATATGCACTTTCTTTTTTCACTGTTGTAACATTGAAGTTTTGTTTGATTCACTTTTTATAAGAAGGCGATAATTGTACTTTCTAGCCAAGCGATAATTGTACTTTCTAGCCAAATGACTAATAATAATGCAAAGGATGGAATCAAACCAAATCTAATTGTCTTGTTTATGTTTGAGAACATGGTCGACTGGAACCTGCAGCAACTTGGACAAGGTATACTGAGCATTGAAAAACTAAGCCATGAACGGACAATGTGATTTTAATCTATACATACAGTCCCATGGTGTACACAGATGTACACACCTCTCTACGTGTGCGAGCCTTGTTCATATTCCGTACAGGCTGCTGGCAGAGGGTAACCAGCGGATCGCATCTATTACCTTGCTAATTCTACAGCTTGGCCTTTGCATAATAGGATGCGTTTTTTCTCCTACAGTGATTGAATGAGAGAGAGAAGACAGGGTGAGTATGAAAACATGTTGCCAATGACTTAATGACTGAACCATAGTATTGTATTAATGGAAATTGGGTTAATGAAAATGTTTTCCAGTTTTGGCTCCTGTCTGTAATGCTTCTGCTCATTTGCTCCCTTCACTCTCTCACATTAGCTGATCCTCCTTGTGCCAAACATGATTATATCCATATCCACAAGCCGCCTTTTTATGCCTGTAATCTATTTAATTGCTAGCATATTTGCACTGCTTTTTTAAAAATTGACTTTTCTCAAATTTTTTGCTGATTCAAATTTGGAATGATATGCTTTTTTTTTTTAATGCTGTTTTAATTAGGACAAGCAAGCGCACATAACGGCTACACAAGCTAAACAGAAAAATCAAAAATGTTTACTTCTATAAGAGTACAAAACTCTGCCATAACAAAGGCGTCGGAGTCTCATTATCTCCTTGTGCGGCATAAAGGAAGCACAGAGTCTACCACAAGATGTGAATATAGTATTGTGATGTGACAAATAAGAGTTGGAATCACTGTAGGCCAAAGTTAAAAATGCATATATTTTTATGTGGGGCTGATAGCTGAACAGAGCACAATGTATTGTATAACTGAACAAAAGAAATGAGAAATTCACAATACAGTGTCTTCAGTATTCAACCTCTGGTCAGAACTGATGCAATTTTTGTCAATGTCAGTGGTTATGACAATTTGTCTTATTAATCTGATTAGCGATTTGCTTTTTGAGTGAGTCTTACAGTATGTTCAGTTTCTACTTCTATAAGACTTTTATTTTACAAAAAAGCCTAGGGCAGTGTTTCCCAACAAGGGGTACGTAAACTCCAGGGGGTACTTGGGATGATTGCAAATTTAAAAGAAAGGTAAATTGCAATTATTGTAATATAAATAAAATATTATTTGCAGCACATTTTAAGAGACAATCTTTTGACATGGAATATATTAAAACAATAAAATGCAATGGTTATAAATAAAAAAAACACATGATATAGGGGGTACTCAGTGTGCGAAATCCTGATTAGGGGATACTCCAGATGAAAAAAGTTGGGAACTACTGGCCAAGGGGCAGGCTATTATCATAAAAATTCATAAATACAGACACAATACAAAGCACAAATACATTTTGAGGTTCAATTTCCCTTTGAAATTGAACCTCAAAATTAAAACTTATTTCCACACAATCTTAATGCAACATGCACAGTAGGTTGAGGCTTTTCCAGCTTCTTTAAACTTTAGCCTGTAGTGATATGTAAAGCAAAGTATGGAGTTTAAGGAGCAGGTGTGCTGGATACGCCTTGCATAATGCTCATCAAAATATTAATCAAAGAAGAATGCCTCATTTACACGTGCTGAGAATGTAAATGCATTTGACTGATAAAGGTTTAGTAGCTAAATGGTTGCCTAAATTTTTTTTGCTTGTAACGAAACAAAAAGTGAAAAGGGTTACAGAAGACAGGCCAAAAGCTGCATCCATAGGAGTAGATAAGAATGGTTAAGGGATTAGACATATTAAAAATAGTTCCTGAATGTGCATCCCTAGTTCTGGATTTGTGCTTTGAAGTCAACATTATCACATTTGTATACTAAATACTTTCTTATATCAATTCAAAGTGACACAAAGTGACACAAAAAAAGTTCAAAAACACTTTATTTAGAGATCAAAAGTAGATTTTATGCCTGTGGAAGTTACATAATGGGCCTATAAATCTATCTTTTGCATTTGACCCATTCAAAAATGCAGCTGAAGTAACCTGCACCACTTATGTTCTAAGCATTAAACAAATGAATCACATAGACTTGCTTTCTTTGCACTGCATAAAAGCTCTTCATCTCAAATTTCAACATTTTCCTCTCATTTCTTTCTGCAACATTTTGGATTTGGCTGTACTGGTGTGAGATGACTCAGAGCCCACTCTGAATATTGAATACCTTTGTGTTATCCTGGATACATATTTCAAGGCTAAGTTTCTGCACCAGCACAAGTTGGTTCCCCACAGGCCTAATCTTTACTGATGCTGTGATCTTTCCTGAAAAGTGAAGCTGGTCCTGGGTTCACACACAGTCATGCATAGGTGCCAAGTCTAAACATCTGAAGGTCTATTCTAAGAGCATATTAAGTGGAGAATGTTGTATGTTTGCAAGACATAAATATAAATGATGATATAAAAACACTTCTGTCAAACCATAAAAAATCTATAGATATGAATAAATATAGCATCCAAAGACATACTTTTTGTGATTAAAGGTGCAGACTATTGGGTCACAAACATATGCTTTATACCTTAGACAAACTTCCATTGATCTTATAACTATCATTGCTAGTGAGTCAATATGATCATAGTAATAGTATTCCGTTACTTCCCAATACTGATGAAGTGACATGCACAAATAGCGAGATACAGTCACTGTGTTTCTCATCTACTCCACCCTGTCAATCAGTGAAAGTGCAATGCTCCAACTGTGCCTATGTCCTCTTCTGAAAGAATGCTCACTTCACAAAGTGCTACATTCAAGGAAAAAGGTGTTCAATAACTTTGATTTAAGACTACATTAGTTTGGGGGAGCAGAATGGAAAGGAAAGATGTGACAAAGTCTGGCTTCTCAGCACGTGTTGGATGAAAAGTTTGATCTTGCTGCAGTGAGAGGCGCACACCTTTAGCTGCTCAGAATGAGCTGCTATTGCACAGAGCCAGTCGTGAATGAACACTGAGCTTCCACATCAAAGAGAAATGGAAAAAAAGAGAAAAGCCACGTTATGATTCTCAATGTGTAATTTCTTCATGTATATATTTTTTCATAGTTTCTATTTTTATTTTTACTGGACTTTAGCCATTGTTTTTCGAACTATTTCTCAACATGAAAATCCATATACACGTGCCTGCCATGTTCTGGTGGATCGTTTCCTTTATGGACTTTATCAAAACAGTACATACAACTAAAGAGAGGAAGACGTGCACTGTGTGCAGACTAAGAACATACTAGGCACTACCAGGCCAACCTAAAAGTCTCTTGAGAGGCACGCGGGCATGTTCTCAAAGTGTTTTTGAGCCATACAAATAGTGAAATAAAATAAAAATGTGTGTTTGAGAACACTCTAGGCAACTCAGTAACATTGCCATTGAGTCTAGTGAGTTTAGACAAAGCAATAAGCATATCAGATGTTCAAACCAACATGTCATTATCTCTGTGGGTAGTTTGCATGTTCTTCTCATGTGACCATGGGTTCTTACAAGCCTCCCCCCACCTCCAAAAACATAGACGTATTGGCAACTCTGTAAATTCATTTGATGAATGAATGAGAGAGTGAATGATTGTATGTCTATGTCTGTCTTTGTGTGTGAACTTTCCAGAGTGTTCCCCCACCTCAAGCCCAAAGTCATAGGTTTCAGTCACCCAAAAAATTAAACAGGAATAAGCGGTACATAATGAAGGAATTTCTCATCACCTTTTTCCCAGGTATGATGAGAAATACCTGAGAAAAGGGCAGGAAGTATCTCACCCAAAACAAGAAACTATTCACAAGCTGTTTAGAGGCTAAAGCAAAGCAATATCATTGTTTCTCTTTCTATTCATGCGACAAAAGTTTCTTGACCTGGAGGAAGAGGGTCAAAAGTGTATTTGTGTCAGAGATGTTGTCTCCTCTAACAGCTGGTGTCATTAAACTTCTCAAAGACCTGAGCATTGTGAGGGTTATGGCAGCGCAGGTGTAGAGGAGAAGCAAGCAAACAACCAAAGCACACATAAATTCTCTATAGTGGAAGGACTTTAAGCACAGCCAGATGGATGCTCACTGATCAACAGGGGCTCAAATGGGCTTTGTTGGCACTTGTGAGGAACAATTATAGGCTGTGAAAATGAGCAGAGAAAATGAGTGGGAAAAAAAAGCAGGACAAAGCATGTCAAAGATGTGACCCGAAGAAAACATGATACTGCTTAATCCACAGCTTTGCAGAAAAGGGCAATTATTTATGGTGTGACAAATAGAGCAAGGACAGAATAGGTCAGCTTCATGTAAGTATTTGTCCTTGACTTAAGGGACTACACAACTTTTTTTTCTGTCTCTCTAAATATAGACTATATACATTTTCACCAGCCTCCAAAGAACACAGATTTTCACGTCAATAGGTTACAAAAACCCAAAATGCAAACTAAACAAGAATTTTGGTTGAAGTCATGTGTTTTCTTTGGGTTTAATGGGTAAGTCTTGGCTTCAAGTTTAGGGTAAGTTTAGGACAGGGGGCTTGGGATAGATTAAAATTTACCCGTTAAACCCAATGAAAATGATGACACATGGAGATTGCTGGTTTATAGAAAAAATCAAATTGTCCAACCTGCAACACAAGATTCTTTATTAATTTGATCAACTTGCTTTCAAGGACATATTTGGACATCTATTTCTGAAATAGGAACATAGAGAATCCACCCTATGAAGGACAGATTAGAAAGAATGGTTCTAGTTCCAAGTCTAGTTAATTTATGTTTTGCGACCAGAAGTGTTGTTGCATTTTTTAAATCAGCACAACTGCATCTAAAATATCTCTACTATTATGAATATAACAAAATGTACACATATTTCTTTAGGTAAATAAAATGCACTTCAGTTGCAAATAACGATTATTTTGGTAATTGATTAGTTGGGCGATTATTTGATTAGTTGCTTAGAAAGCAAAAGTTCAAAAGAGAGTATTTCTAGGCAACATGCTTTTTCTCCTGTGTCCTATCAGAATTGATTTTGGCTTCCTACATGTTTGGTCACCTATAGCTTTCAAACAAATGCTCTGCAGCAATAAGACAACTCAGAACAACAGCAGGTTTCACTTGGCACCTTTTGTCCCATTTCGTTCCCAATCATGCGCTTCAAAAAGAACAAAACGCTAAAAAGTGATTTTACAAAGAAACAACAAAGGACGACTGCAGAGTGTATGACAAAATGAGACAAGAGGACAGACTGCTACAACAAGTCAATTCTCCGACTGCTGAAAGTAAGCTCAACTGTTGTTCAGCGGGGGAAATGAGGGAGAGACATCAGTGAGAGGAGGAAAGGGGGTGTGCTGGGGCTCGTCTGACAGAACTACTCAGATGAAAGAACAAAGAGTCAACACAGGCCAAAAGACGAGTGACACTTGGCTCAACAAAGAAGGGCACAAAAAAGAAAAAGACAGCGCAGCTTGTTTGGAACGCATTTCCACACAATGAACATGGCAGAGTCGTTGGTTTTTGGACACGTATACACATTTCTACCAACGCTTACGAAGGTCCAATGGGCCACAGGAAGATATATGTGTGTTGTCTTTTTGTATTTTTCAGGGTTTGGAACAATGTTTTTGTGATAACCAGAGTCATATATGAAAATATTTTGTCACAATTGTTATCTATTACCCTATAGTATGATAGGGCATTTAGTCCCAATTTAAGAAGACTTAAATTGGGACGGGACTTTGGACTAGACATATATTCACATGTAAAATTGACAATACTGTATATAATTATTTTTTAAAAACAAAATTTAAAATTACAAGAAGGGAGTGATTTGACCAAATTGACCTGATTTCTGAAGAGTTTAAACATAAACTGAAAGAGGTCGCAACTCTTTAACTATAAAAGAGTTACAAATACAAACCTTTCCAGAAACTTCTAAAATAACCTTTTTACTTCAAAACTTGTTTTCTTTGTTGTCAACAACTCCTGCTCTGACGTTGCGTCAATGATTCCATAGTCTTTTTTCTTGTCTTTCCTGTACACAAAGCTATACAGTGTATATACTGTTTTGTCATATGAACAACACTTGAACTTTACAACTTATAGCAATTCATCTTGCAGTTGTAAAATGTTAAATATTTATTTATGATTTTATGATTTATTCATATAGACACAGCATAAGAAAGTAGTGAAAGGTCACCTTCATGTCGCCGGCTCATGTCACTTCATAGGCCAAAGATAGACTTATTGTGGCTAACATTAAGGCCACATCTTACCAAATCTTGCAAATTTTGTTGGACCTGGTAATGGAAAAGGAATACCAGGTGCCATAGTAGGACATTTGTGGTTCTAGTGCACCCTTCACCCACCTTGTCTAGAACAAATCTGTGTACGTGAATGTTTGGTGGTGGTCAAATGGGTTGGCAGCCTTGCTTTGGTGTGCTTAACTCAATCAATCAGTACACTACTAGCTCAGAACTAGTTTGTGCTTGAATTGTGTCTCCCTCTGTGAAGCTGGATGACAAGCCATCCCAAAATCTGGAGGCTTGGCATGGGGTGCATTTCCATTAGCAGCAAGCAAACACTGTATCTCTGCTACATGAAAGCGCAGGCTTGTTAAAGGTTACCGTCTGTTCCATAGCCCGCTAGCACTCATGTTTCCTAAACCCTCCTGCTGGGCCTTGAAATTCCTCTTTAATTAGAATGCAAATACCACTAATAGGGTTAATAAAGCAGAACTTGTTTTGCTGAAAATTAAATAATCTCCTTAATTGATACGCAAGACACAATAGTATACTCATTTTACACGCTGAGTTATAGCAACAGCTGACACTGCATTGTCTTATTTAGTAACATATCTTTCTTGTTGGACTTTATGGAGATGCGTGGAAAGTTTTTAGTACTTGTGTGGAAAAGCACTGGACTACAGGTGTCACAATGGGGCTGCATGATTGAATCAGCGTCTGCATGCACTATTGCAGGGGTGGGCAATTACTTTTACTTGAAGGGCCATATTCAAACCCAGAAAAGTGGTGAAGACTGCCAACATTGCTACAGCAAAAACACATTTCTTTGACAGAATATAGAAGATCAATACGAATAAAAGGTTTGCTCTACCATAATAAATCTGAAACATTTCTACATTAAGCTAATGGTTTCATGAAAGTTAAGTCGAAGGTTGAGAAAGTGTTGATTTTACAACTCATTGATATGAGAAAAAAAATCATATTTTTTCTGAGAATAAAACTGAAGCCATAAAAAGAAGCTGTTTTATGTATTAAAATTCAAGTTTTATGAGATTAAAATGGTAATTTTTCGGGAAAAAAATTTAAATTAAATATTATCAGGACTTTGACTTGGATGAGTCAAATGTTGACAAAAAAAAAGAAAAAAAAAAAAACCACACACACACACAAAATGTTTATATTTGTAGCAATGTTCCAAAGTACAAATTTAATCTCGAAAAGCTCAAGTTTAATATGTTTTTTTTTTTTTTTTCTTTTTTAAAGTTTATTGTTATTTGTGTTGATTGTAAATAGTATGTATATAATATGCTTTTAACATGTCTTTTTAGGGTGACCATGTAACATCTGTCCAGGGACTATGGATGAAAATTAGCCTTGGGGCTAAATCTGGTGCATTTACAGAAATGTTTATTAATGTACACTGTCCCTGTCAAATAAAAAAAAAAAAAAAAAAAAAAAAATTTTGTCACTTAAAACTTCGTTATGCATTTCTGTTTCTCAAAAACATGGACTGCATTTGGCCCCCGGATCGCAGTTTCCCCAGGTCTGCACTATTGAGTGGATCCTTGATGTAGAAAGCTGCGAGTGCCTTAAAAGATGTAAAAAGAACAAGTGACATCACCAGTCCAGATTCAAAGCAGATACATAAGAATAAGAAGCATGGTTTTCACAGTTCTAGCTCAACATCAGCACATGTAATTAATTAAATGCAAAACAGACAGCTTTAATGCTATACAGTGAAAGTAACATATCCATGGTGACAAACAGGTTGTAGAGCCATCGTCAAAATAACTAACCTTAAATGTGTTGAGTAGGTCTATTGTTATGTTCCCACTACCCACCTTCCATCTGTAATTTCAATTGGTTTTCTTTCATGAACCAAAACAACCATTTAGCGTGAATGCTACGTTGTTCACAATTTACATATACTGTACATAATCCGTGTGTAATCCCATCATACTAATACTATACTGTATGTGTACTCTGAATAGGGCTGCGTCTTTGTCGTCTTGTCTCCTATTAATAAGAGTGAGAGCCAATTGGAAAAATAATGATTATAGTAAGAATGTAATAAAGAAAAATATATAAATGCAATAAGAGAGTGATGAGAGATGCAGCGGGACATTTGTTCATCATTTATGATTACACTCAGCCAATAAAAGCAACAGTGGTCCATCAGCAGTAAAAGATGGCTCATAGCAAGGTGAGTCTCATTCTCCTCTGTGTTTGAGCATCTCCACGATGAGCTGCCTTCTGTCACGCCTCCAACTCCTTAGAATGTATCGAGGAATGTATTTAGTCTATAAGCATGGCATCTGAGGAGGTCCAGAGCAGATGCTTTGAACTCAAGGAAGGAGAGCAGATTTTAGTGGTTTTGTGTCGGCATTGAAGGGATAACAAGACAATGAGAAGACATGCTAACAAATCTCATATATTGAGGGCTGGGTGAATTAGTATCACGATTTTCCAGGAGATAGATCACAATTTTGATTTTATCACAATTCTTGTAGACTGTTGTCTTATTGCCTTTGAGGTAAATACTATGAAAGTTCCTATTTTACTGTGATTGGTTAAATCCAGCTGTCACTCACTTAGAGCAGAACAAAGACTGACCAGTGTTGCCAGATTTTTTGAAATAAAATGTGACCAAGCCTTTGAAAAAAATCCAAAGACAAGTGACATCAGCCCATAAATAAAGTTATTTAAATGTGTGATAATAATAATTTTGGCACGTTTCATTCATAAATAGATATATTTTTGTAAATCAAACCTAAATATTTGCTAAAATTCACCTGGAACCTAAAACTGCAGCACAAAAGACCTCAACACATGACCTTTAAAATTCATAAGATGATTAAAAGAGAAGTAGGTTGGACTAATAGCTTTAACAAACAGATGCATTAAATAGAGAAATGAGAGATCACAATGTGACGATTTCACCAAAAAAGCAGATTGTCACAACAGTGAGCTCACAATTCGATTTTTATCACGATGTTGCTCAGCCCTACAAGAATGTGTTTTTGGAAGATAATTCTAGACATTTTAGGAGACATGAAGCTCAACAGTGATTGGCCAATACAGCATTCTAAAAACAAAAACTGATTAATAAAAATCTTTTTCAAATGTGTAAGCTGTAAATGTGTATACATTTCCCTATGGCCAACTAAAAGTGTATTTAAAAGTTCACTGTCATTTTTGGTGGAGGGTCTGCAATCATCTTTCTGTACAGAGAAAGGGCATTTTGAATACTATACTTACACAGTCAGGCTTTGAACCAAGATGACTCAATGGAGACAAGCATGTGGCACTACTGCACCAAGTTAAAAGTCAGATCTATGCAGAGGGCAGCCCCTCATTGAAATAAACAGTTTTTAAAAGTGTTCTTGAGCAATGAAACACCCATAGTGAAATCAATTCTAGATCGAGAGTTCAATACTGTCCGGGGAACATAGGCAAGCACCTTTCTAAGAGAAATCACGGTCAAATAAACTAAAACGTGACATGGTCACATTTAATCTGAGCACTATTTGAGGCCACGACAGATAGAATAAGTGAAGAACAGCTAAATTGAAGGACATATGAGTAATAAACTTTTATTTTTAGCTCTAGAGAGCGACAGAATAAAATATGCATGGATACATTTATGCATAAAAAAACCTCGAATCAATCAAAACTCCAAGTATGTACTTGATAATGTAAGATAACAACATTATAACAAACTTGCGTCAATGTGCTGCAAGAAATTTAAATAATTTGAATCCCAAAGCAGGTAGTACGTGAGCTTTCATAAGCAAAGCCCAAGTCTTTGTCTTTCCTCCTGGTGTTGAATGCTACAAAGCGCTGAATCCACATAACCTAAGCCACGATGTTACCTTAACCTTCATAAAACTTTAAAACAACATCAATGTTTAAAACCTAGTTAATGTCAAGCAAAGGCGCCTAAAGAAAGACCAATAACCCATGCTAATGTTCTACACTCTGATGCTTGTTTGAAAGCCCTTGTCTGACACTTTTAGGAGATGGATGTCCACACCGCAAACTAATATCTTTTAATCGTTGCTCGGATGTATAAGCTGGCCATTTTTTCACTTTGATATCCTTGTCTGTGATTGATAGATATGGTCAAAATTACAGCCTCAACTTTGAGGTCAGTGAGAGTGATGCGCTGTCAGCCACAGTGGTCTCTTTGGGGACAGACAGAAGAGAGGAGAGGAGGGAGGAGACGGCGAGCATCTTATGAGGTTATTAGGTTTTAATCAATACGCTATATGGCCTGAAGATGATTGGAAAACAAACCTAATCTAGGAAGAAATACGTTGTTCATTCATCTCCGCCCGAGTCTCTCCAGTGAAAGTTGGACAGCTCTCACCACCTTTCACTCCAGCCAATACACATCCCTTTGAATGCACGTAACACGAGTTTAAACGAGACAAACAACACCAAAAAACAGGTCAAGAGGAAATGGGAAAACCACTGTGAGTCGTTTATTTTGTGATGGCGGCGAATGGCTGATAGGTTTAAAATTGATCAGGTGTAGCATTTTGACCACCAGCCTATTATCGGTCCCCATAATGTAATCTGTCATGTTTATTGTGGAAAATCTTCTAGAGTCATGTCTAATGTTATGTAACAAAGCCTGAGCATCAGAACTCATGACAACAACATTTTGTATTGGAATGCATGTCCTATCATTACTGAATTTATAGAGGGAATCTTTGTTTATCAACACGGCCTGTAGAAAGAGAATCCGCTCATAGACACAAACAGTGGAAACAAGTCGAAAAAGCAACGTTGTGAGCTAACTCTTGTAGTTACAAGAGTTTATCACTGTGCAAAAACAAAAGTTATACTGTTAAATCAGCAGTATAACTTTTTTTTTGTGTTATCATTATGTTTGTTTGAAATGGGTATCACTCTGAAGTGTTCTACACATTATCAGTTTAGATAGACTGTCACTGAAAGCTGTCGGAAAAAACTGGAACATCATGGTTAATATTTTAAAATGATGAAGACAACAGCAAAATAAGTCAATAAAAAGCAAGATTTTTGTGCCAACCAGAAGAAAGAAGAAAACAGACAGCTTACCCGTACAGAAATGCACAATGGTCATGTTTGTTTCCAGTTTGCTTAAATACTGTAGTTGTGTCCTATGAGGTCAGAAAGTTCAAATGTGCATGTTACCTCACTTCAGTTACTTACGCCTACATAGCAGCTGTGGTCACTAAGAAGCTCACCATGCAAATGCAAAGCTTCAAAATACTAACCTAATGCAGCTGCTAGTTTCATTTCACAGTGTAGAAACCATGTGACTTTGCACCATAAGGGTTTGCTTCACAATAAGTGGGTATTTTTTTGCTTTAAACAGTTGCTGCTTTTAGATAGTGACCAGTCAGGACTCAGGACGCATGCAATAAGCCCAACTACATCAGTCCAGCACAGATACTAAAGCGCAAAGGTTTGTGTTAGTGCTCCTTGCTGTTTCTGCCTGGCAAACTTACTAATTCAAGGTACAATACCAAATTCCAAGTCAGTTTTGAAACAAGGTCAAAGGAGAACAGTCTGCTATCTAAACTCTGGTCAACACACCACTTCGTCTTATTTCGCAGACACTTGGTAGCACTAACATGGCGATCAAAATGTGGCTATCTACTGGGGGTTTATCAGTGTTTATGTACTTTTTTTGGAATATACCAGTAACAAGTACATTTATTAAACATTTAAGGTGCAAAAACACTCGAGACTTTTAAAATTTCACTCAGACCAAAGGCACAGTCATGTCCAGTGCTTAATATGGACCAAAAAGTTCCGTTACGTTCACTTTATATTTGTAGCTATGACAAAAATGTCATGGTTTGCTAACATAAAATACATTTCACATAATCAAAATGTTATAATTGAAAGCAGGAATATAAATCTGTCAGACATAGTGTAACGTATACATCACTGTGCTGAGATATAGAAAGAGTGCTGTGAGTCACATTCCAAGTATTTGTCAGAATCGTACAGATTACCTGTGCTGGTTAAACTGCTCAGAGAAGTGCTGGTAGTCAAAAAGTCAGTTTAAAGAAGTGACGACACAAAGTATCGATGAATCTGGTTACATTTTATTATTCATTTATTTAGGAAAAAGGGGGAACAATGCATATTAATGAACATTCAAACAAATGTAAATATGCCAGATTATAGCCTAGGGCTAATTTCCATCTGCAGACCCCCTGGCAGGTTGATGTTAAAGGAATAAAACACAGACTATTTACAGCTGGACAAACACAAACAAGCAAGACAGTGTTAATGGAAACATTGGACAAAAAGTTAACTTACAGAGATAAGAAAGAAAGTTCATCTGTAGTGCACATGCTCCTCCTGCCCATACCTCCAAGTCACACAAAAACAATCCATATTGCACAGATCCCTATTGCACTAAGTTACATTGCACAAACGCCCATTGCACAAGCTCCAATTGCACAGATGCTCATTGCACAGATTCCAATTGCACTAATTCCCATTACCCATTGCACCAGTTTCTATTGCACTACATCATATTGCACACATTTCATTGCATTACCCAACATTGCACAAAATCCTATTGCTCTACTTCATATTGCACAAATTCCCATTGCACAAAAAGTCACTGCAAAGACTCATATTGCACAACCATATTACACTGATCTTTTCAATCCAGGTTATAGAAAAAACTTAATGATCACATGCTTGTGTGTTTCTCAGCCATAGTTTCAGATGCAGAGGCAGTGAAACTTACTGAACCACTCTTCATTTCAAGGCTTCATATGACACACCCACTTTTACTTCTGACCAGATTTGGAAGTATTAATTTCACCCGTCACAAAAACTAACATCTTCATATCGAGTGAGTCAAAATTGATGGATGCATTCATTAGTCCTATTAGTCTGACAGATATAATCCAGAGTTGGTGCAACATTGCAGTGGATCATAAAACGCTTGTTTACCTAGTGTTGAATCTGTTTTACGAGACTGAGAAGCATGATAGTTACGGTGAGTGCACCCCATGGACACTTTGAGTAAATATCTATGGGTTCTGAGCAGCTGGGGAGCGTGCTCAGGGCACTTACAGGTCATGTTAGCAGAACTACATTTCCCATCTGTCCACAAGCGTGCACGAGCAGCGCCCAGTCGGAGGTGGAGGTAATTGGTTGGGAAAGTACTGTCTATGCTGTTCACCTTTGTGTAACTGTGGCCCTTAATGATTGTTCAGAATGGATAATCAAGCGTAAGCACAAATGGCTAACTACAGCCTGTAAAAACTGTGATTATACCTTCAAAATGATCATTAATCCACACTTATCGTAATTAGCAAATTTGTAAAGTTCTGCAGTTCGGCAAGTGTGAGGAAGTGTGTCCAAATTCTCCAAAACTTTTCATTTGTGGAGAATAAACAGGACCTTCAAATGAACACTTTTGTGAAGTGAAGGAATTAAGTATGCTCATTCACGATTGATTGTGGTACAAAATAAATCACTACAATAAATAAAAATTATGGGTTGCTGTTAGAAAATCCACAAAAATGAAAATAAAGCTAATAACCTAGGCCAATAAACCTAGAGGAAACACTACACTCTCTGTATGTCTGTCTTTTGTTTATTTATTTGTGTATCTATCTGTATGAGAGGACATAGTTATCCAAGAAGAAGGCTTCCTAAAAAGAGTGCTCATTATGACAATACAGTAAAACAAAAAAATGTACCCTAAAATGCCAAGTTACATTAGCAGCAGAAAATTAGAACAATAGTTTAAAAAAAATAAATAAATCATAAAACATGTATTTCATTACAGGAATGTTAGTTGTGGACAGTAAAAAGAAGGCAAAAAAATAAAAAATGTAGAGGGGAAGGACAAGATGGCAGCAACCCATATTCAGTGTTGACAAGTTTGTTGGCATGAAGTCCATTTTATTTAGATGGGTCTAAAAGTAGTTACATTTCCATACAGTGTCTGACCTTGTGAATTGGAATAACACATTCTATCTGTGTCAATGCAGATAATGTAATTTGCTGTCACCCTTGAAAAACAGCATATATACAAACATGCATAATAAATAAATATTATGATATGTAAAACATATTACTATTGGAGAATAAAGGCATAGGTCCATCTGATATGTGTGCAATTTACTCTATGACATTGCCTGCATTATTGCATCAATACTTGCATCTAAATTAGATTTTTAATGAAATATGACTATGCAGTAAATCATGCACAGCTTACTATTATTTTTATTTCAAATTGTTCAGTTTTGTGTTGCAATGGTGAATCATTACTGAGTCAAATTAGTTTCACATTTGAATAATTTGGGACTGCACATATAAAACAATATTTTTTTCACTGTTTTCAGCGTATTATTGTGGCTCCACCACACTTAATGATAGAAGTGATGGACCGTGGGCTTAAAATCGGACTTTGGAGGAGGACCAACTCATTACAGTGATTGTCTGAGCACCGCCTTTGACCAGCAATCATGAGCATAATTGGCCCCAAACTCTCCGAAGGAAAACGTGTGTGTCCACTCGCCCTGGCTGTCTACCAATCAATCCAAATGAGAGCTGAGGTCAAAAAAGACTTCAGGCATGTTACTTAAATCCAACTTTCTTCTGTTAAAATGGATGCAGATATAGTTTTGAGCTGTTGGACTTAGCCATAAACAAACTGAAAAGTAGAAGTAACTGAAAAATAAACCGTCTGAGCAGATCACAAGGGAGATAAACATGGAGTGTGTGAGACTGGATGTCAAACCCCTATAGCACTCGTTGTTATGTGGTCAGTGTTTTGGACTGGTGTGGTGAAGATGCTGTCACACCAGCTGTGGAAGTGGAAGTACACATTTTAATAAGTAATGCTGACTCCTTCCTGTTATGAAGGCTTTAACGATGGAGGAACAGTCTGAGTTATACAGCAACGTTTTTTTTTTGTTTTTTTTTTAATAGACCTTTATTTAACCAGGGAAGTATGGTTAATAGGTGTCATTCCAAGATGAAACACTGGCAGACTAAAATGATTATAAAATGCTTGTTGATACCACTACTTATTTCCTTATTATTCTTGATTTTGTTGTTAAAAATATTTTTGATTGACTTTTTCTTCTTATAATGTGGAATGAAGTGACTAAAAGAAAATTTTTTCTATGGATATAAACAGGCAAGGTAATAGTGGCCATTGCAAGTCTGGTCATTGTAAAAAACAGATTTGGATTATTTTTTAATGCATCAAACATCTAAATGACCAACTCATTCTCACAAGAATGTGTATATATGCCACAACATATATACGAGGACATGTCAATTTCATGCCTTTTTTTTGCAAATCAGTGCTACTTGTTGCAGTCCCTGTTCATTTCTACGGTGGCTGTAAAGATGTGTTTATTATTTATGAATATTCACTAAAATTCTTATCCTAATCTTAACCTACCCCAAGCCCCAGCCCTAAACTTACCCACTGTAGTGATTTGAACCTAAACTTATCCCCTTAAACCTAAAGAAGTCATGAAATATTGTGTCTATTTCATATTTTTTAACATTGTGCAAAAATACTGTATGTAACATACTGTACGTGCAAAAAAGGTTTGAAATTGTGCTCACCGCTCGCTATTGATGTGTTATCCATTACTGTATATTAAGTAATGGATTATTTAATATATTAAGTAATCCATTCTGTGAGGATAAACTATGTTTTGTTCCAATTCCAAGATACTTTAGAAGATGGGTCGAGCCATTTGGAAATGGACCGCATGATGAAGGACCAATAATACCAGTGGAGATTGGGGATTCCCTGTCCTCCTTGGTTTTTGAAGAGTACTTAATTTAACTCTGGGTTTTTTATCCCCCAAAACAAAATAAAAAATTTGATTTTTTTTTCCAAAAACTTCTGGGTGGAGATAATGGAATCATTGAGGAGAAATTTTTTTTGCCTGGGGAGACAATTCATCTTAATAATACTAATATGGGAGTGAAAGGTAAGAAGTAATTTGTTACATTTTTCCATATCAGCTTTCACTCCTCTAGGAAGTGATACCCCTTCTGATTTTTTTGTATTACCTGAGGAATAGAGGGGTAGATGAAAAGCCCTATATATGCATTCTTGTGTCACTGTGTTAAAATGACAAATCCTCATTTTGTTTTTGGTTATAAACTTACATGTTGCCTCTGTAAAACTTTAGCACATTCCGACTTTTAGCTTTAAGTTAACAAAGATAATTTTGTGTTACCTACACACGTCAGTCATATCCGTGAAATTCATTGCTGAAAGCTATGAGAAACCAAGAAATACAGAAAAGAGCTAAGTTTATGTTGGTCAAAAACCCAAGGCTTGCCTCTACAATAGGCAAACAATATGCAGAAAAGCTTTACTAACAAAGGTAGAAAATAAAATCTCATACCTTTAAATAACAATGTTTTAGGTCAGAGTTGGGGTACAAGACTCTGGAAACACGGTGGAATTAGAAAGAGAAAATAAATACTACTCTGTATTTGTTGGGAGGTCTTGCAGCCAACAGAAGCTGTCAGCGGAATGATTTTTTATTCTGAGCAAAGGCCTGTGTGTAAGTGATCTGTGTACTGTACAGAATTGGCTTTTTCTCTGGAGAAAGCATTTGACTTGCAAATAAATGCATGCTTGTTTCTTACTGATGCACTGTCTCTTCCGTTTATTTTTACAACAAATCACCTGAGATCTGCATTGTTCTGCTGTTTTAAAGTTACAACCCCAAAATGTTTTCTCAAAGTGTGAGCAGAGTGCAATATTCCTGCTAGTTTGGTATGCAGGGGCTATGTGCTCATTCTCTGTGAATTATTTTTCTCTTCTGCAAAATTACCGACAGTTTCTAATCTATTGGTGACAGTTTGTGGATAATGGTGTTTTGCAGGTAGCATATTTTAGTGTTGAGGGAAAAAAGCCTCAGTGGAGTGCTCCAGGTTGTGGGTTATTTTCATTAACTGATAATAATTTATGGTTAGGCACTATTTTCTCTGACACATTGTTGGTGGATTGGTGGCACGCTTCAGAGCAAGAAGGCTTTGGGTGTGGAGTGTGGAAGGAAGTTTCATTTTGGCTTCTCTTTTACACGACAACAAGCTGCGCGTTCATCCATCTCCGTCAGAGAGGTGGGTTCACTGGACATACAGTATGTGGTTATTTTGTGCTCATTAATACTGGACAAACAGGTTTTTCATCACACAAGTGACCCACGATCGCAAAATACAAAACTTTCTGGCCTCATCCATTTAATCTTCAGAAGAAACTGTCAGAAAACCACGTATTACCACTTTCTTTTACTGTAGAAAGCACAAGTAATGTTACAGGAACGCACATGCTGGACAAATATATGTACTGCTGATGAAACTAAAACTGGTCGTTTTTGTGTCAATCTGGAATTAGGTGAAAATGATTTGTTGTTGTTGTTGTTAAACATGGAGTTAAATGTAAGATTGTGTGTGCCACTTTGTGCAAGGCTCTTTATAGTTCTAAAATTCTTAATTTATTGTTGGAAGGTGCTGTGGGCAGGGGTTCTGAGCATGCTCAGTTGCATTTGTCCAGCTGCAAACCGATTGTCTGTTTACATGAGTCTGAAATCAGACTACAATCGGTCGGGACCACGTGCGTCAACTGGTTTTCCGAAAACCGGTTTACAGCTCCTCAATAGGTCTGCCCGGGTTTACATGCGCTTTGGAAAACTGGTTTAAATCAGACTAGGCTAGTTATCCGGTTTTCCTGGCCTCCATGTGATGACAGGTTTGATTTGCAATGAGCCATTGTTTTAAGAGCAGTTTAAATAGGTGATAGTTGTTAGTATTTCTAATGGTTGTGGGTGTGAGGTCCCATTTGGAGGTTGCACGGACAGAAAAAGCAGTTTGGCCAAAAGTACTTTTTCTGAGGGGGATGTTACCTCTCGCTGCTCCTCTGGTTCAACTGTGGCTGCTAGATCTGAGGTTGATAAATTGACTGAGTGGAGGAGAAGATAGACCATGAATGATTTTATAGACTAAGCAGAGATTGGAGTATTTGACCATGTTTTCCAGACTAAGCAAGCAGTGTTTGTGTAGAATTGGACAGTGGTGGAAATGGTTCGACCCCAGTTGTTGTATAAAGTCTGAATGGGTTACGTCTGGACACTGGTTTTCTCCATCAATCCAAGAAAAAATGATAAATAACAATATAATGTATTAGAAATTATTGGAAAATCTATTTAATTAAGTTCTACACAGATTTTGAGATGAATGTAAAAACCTGTGCATTATCAAGAAGAATATCTTTTACAGTAGCCCTCGTCAGCTAAAGTCAAGGTCTCATGAGAAAAAAACGAAACAAAACAGATGCGTACTAGGCACTTAAAAGTGGAGAGGAAGGGTCAATGTGATCACAATATGTGCCACTTACTCTCTATAAAATTCTGTATTTTTTCTTTAAACTGCAGCTTGAACAAGAACTATCACAACAAAAAACAGCTAGAAAAATAATGAAAACGTGTCATATTGGTTTTAACAAATACCAAGCAGGTAATCACAAGCGATTAAGCAGCATCAGTCATGTCCAAAACCAAGTCTCCAAGGTAAACAATAACAAGGCAGAATGGGGGTGAGAACTCTCCCCAGATGCAAAGCAAATCCAGAGCAGAACAGCACAAAGTATCACTGTGTCTCAGATGGGAACATCTCGATCTTTAAAACTTTTCTAACTGAAGTCTTTTCAACTATTAAAAGAGAAAAATGTGAGAGAATGTTCAAAGATTCTTAATGTGGTTGCAGTTTGGGTTAAGTGTCATGTTTGTCGTTTACATTTACATTTTCAATCAGTGATCAATTTACTGCTTCAACGTATCAAACCTTTGCTGTGATTTTGATTGTGAATTACTGTAACGAAGAACACAGTTGGATCGGCTTTTACACCAAACTATATCAGTTCTGCAAGTATGACTGCAAGGTAGTTCATGAGTTCAGGGCGGTCCAACATACCACATTTGTAGCGGTAATAAGATCACTTTGTCTTTTATAGAAGTCCATTTTTAACAGAAGGAGCTGCAGAGGTGGAAGCGCTGACAATGCTCCTCATTTGCATTCAGCAAATGGGGTCTTTGTCATTCAGCCAAAAACAAAGTGCACCGTGTCAGGCTTAATTTGACCCAAAACAGAGTGCCAAGAAAAGTCCTTCAGAACAGAGCACAAACACCTAAGAAGATCAACACTATTATCTGCCAGTCATTAACTACTGAGGAAAAGAATGGAGGATTTCAACTGTGTGATATGTACTGTATATATGTAAGTAATGAATAAAAGTACTACAAGTTTCTCTTGGTTTATTTGTAGATGCTATAATTTCAAACTAATTTTCATTTAAAAAATAATACACAGCAAAAGTATTTACAACAATGAGAAAAACAATCTAATGAAACTTAATTTTCTGACATGCAAGGGGCCTAATGCAGAAAGAGTTCTTAAAATGACACCGTGTAACATTCTGCAAATCAAATGCATAATCCAACTGAAAAAAGAATATTTAAACATTTGCTTTAGGCATTCTTCAACCATATACATTAGTTTTACTGCCTGGAATTCTAAACTCTTGGTTCTTCAAAACTCAATTCAATCTCTTATGAATTGGCTCTGTGCACAGAACTTCAGTTGGTTTGTGTTTGTTCAAAATAGCTAATAGAGCTTTGGAACGTGACGTCACGAAATCCGCCCCGCAGTGGCTGATGGGATTGAAGCCGCCATGTTGCTCGGCAAAACAAAGCGCGGCGCATTAGAAAGCCGTTCGGAAGTACAGACCCCGGAGCATGTAAAGTGCCTTTTATCATCACGTATTTGTGCCAAAAACTTGCTGTGTGATTGACTGCACTGTCAGGTCACATGTTCGAGTGGATAGATGGACTATATTTTGGCGAGTTTTCTCTGTGGAAGCCTCGTTAGGAAGACTTGTGCTGGATCTAACTAAAGCACAGAGCAGGATTAATTTACAGCTGTAAGGACCGACATAAACTTCAAAAACGCCCCAGGTTATCTCCAAGAGTTTTTTTTATGACTGCTACAAATATGACATGATTTAATGTGAATAGAAACGTTTGTCCTCCATCACAAACACATGTGAATTGTGAAGTCACTGCCTATAAAAGTCAATAAATGTGTAAATAAAATGTTGATTTCGTAATATTTTTGAAGTTATTAATCCAGTCTTCACATGAATAACCTGTACATGAGGATATGTAGTGTCTTTAGATACTCAGACCAAACACAAAATGGGAAATCACTTAGCCTTTAGCTCAGATGCAGCTGTTTAGAGCTACTCATCATTTCAAATAAAACACGGAAATGTTTGCACACTTAAAAATTACTTTAATTAAAGCTTTGAACTCTCGTAAATGTAGTTGATAGGTCTGGGTTAGCCAAAAGCCTCAGATTTGTTCATAGTTTGCGCTTGTTGATGGCTAATCCTGATGGCTACAGGTTCAATGCTGCCGTATCTACCATGCTGAGACTAATTATGTCCCTGCACAACACATGTCAGTATCTCGGTTTTAAAAGCCAAATGCAAACATGGCAGATTGGCCATTTTAAAAAAAAGAAACGAATTACAATAACATATTTTAAAGCTAAACGCAAAGCGCGGCTCCTCTTGCCGTGTTTGTTTTGCCGAGCAACATGGCTGCCGCGTAACATGATGCATTGCGCAGTGACGTAGGTTCCAATGCTCTATAATAACTTCTGTACATATGACCATTTCCTGTTAGCGTTAGCATTTAGACACAATCAGGTCTCTTTTTAAACACAAGTGTCCAATGGTGAAATATTCATCTGGTTTGTCAAGTCTTTAACATGTTTTCTGTAACATCACATGCTCATCACGACTGTCTGATCTAAAGAGTATTTATTTGTTTTGAATTGATGTAGTGAAAAAACAAATAAATACTTATATGTAAATACCTACAAAAAATAAATAAATACCTGATGAATTGAACAGGAAATGGTTGTATGTACAGGATGTACTATTTTGAACGAAAACAAGCCAACTGCACAGAGCCTATTGTTTACCCCTCATAAGCAGCCATGTTTGCTTTTATACGATAGTTGAGGCATGGCTCTGCTGGCTAATTCATCTGTCCATCATGTTCAATGAAACTTGTTAGATGAACATAGGGGGCAGACAATACATTTCTAATAATTTCCAGGAAATCAGTTTTATGCCATAATAGATAAAGGTTTCCATGGAAACAAGCGAGAGCCAATTTTATGGAGATGAGAGCCTGGTCAGAGTAAACCAAAGTATCAAAGTACAAAAATAATGCTTTTTTGAAAAAAGAACATTCTTTTTTTTTTTTTTTTGCCAAAAAGTTACAGGGTGTACCTTAAACCACAAATCTCTACCTGAGGTGCACCAAGGGACATTTCTGACACTGACAAAATGTACTCTTCACTGAAAATACTCTTCTAGAAGAACAAATCTCAAGAAAAGTAAAATGTGGAACTATTTAGTTTTAGATTTATTTGTAGATTTATTTGCCATCAACAATTTTATTTCAGGATAACAGTATGAATACATTTTCTAAAACAATTTCTTGCCAAAATGATATCTGACACAAAAGCACAGTGTAACAGAGCAAGTACTGTATATGCTCTTGTACACTACAGTACATTTTCTAAATACGTTTTTTAATCCTGATTGGCAAATCCACCTGTCAATCATGCCCACCGAACTTCAGGAGATGAATGTGGAAACCAGACTCATATAGGATTCAGAAAATTCCAGGCAAGAAGTTACAGAAGAATAATGGAAGAATAACATTTTTATCAGAGGCCCATTATTTGTAGTTTCTTTGGTTTTATGAGATTCAATAAAAAAATTTAACTAAAACTTGCAACAAAGTTTATCTTATTTCTGTATTTATTTTTTCAATTATAATACCTCATCAATATTCTATAGAAAAGTGTGTATAATAGTAATGTCAAACTACTATTTATCATTAAAGAAAAGTACTATACAAACATACACTCCATCTGTTGTTCACTGCAGCTGAATCCTTGAGCTGCCGCTGTACAATATAAATGAGTTTGTACCGTACATAAGTGCTCCATGTGACCTTTGTATACAAATCCACTCATTCAATTTCTAATGAAGTGCATGACCATATTTCTTACGGAGAAACTTTTCTGAATGAGTTGAACCAAAACATCTTTCATATTTTCATTGAATGTCATTTATTCAACAATATTGGTGCTGCTGGATGTGACTTGGCAGACAAAACATACTCCTTTTCCCTCTGGTCTCTCCTCTGCAGTTGGGAAAAATAACAATACAGAACACGGCCCCCTCCTGTCGCTTGAATCTCCTCCATCATAAAAAAGCAAATAAAAGCCATATGACGGACTGATGAGCAATGAATTTGTCCAGGACGTCTGCAGGGGACCCAGGGGTGAGCTGCCAGCCTACGACAATGAAGCACAAAGAGAGAGAGAGAGAATGCATTCAGCGCATCACAGTCACACCACATTTACCGCAAGTTCTGTTGCCGCCAATTGACTCTTCCACCCACTGCGTTTTCATCTCCATCTCTTTAAAAGGGGCAGTATGCATAGACATGTGAGAAGCTGGGCCTCTCTGTACCTGCGCGAGCGTTTACCTACTCAAAGCAAGAGCCTAATTAAAATTCTTATCTGAATCTGCCACTTCACCGTACCCTCATTGACAGCTGCCGATTGATACACAAATTACGACTGAAAAAAGGAAAGCAGATATTTTCTCTTGCTTTTTATGAAAAAAGTATGTGAAATAAGTATTATCCTATCTCGTATTCATGTAAATTAGGTCGAGGCAGTGTGGCAGGAAACAGCCCTGGCTTTTGGACAGCATTTTTATTACATGACAACCGTGACAAACACGTCTCCTAATGAACTGTGTACAAATCTTCAAGTATAAACAGTGCAGAAGTTGTTCCAAGTTTGCGTTAATATAAAACTTCTTTTATATATAAAAGTATAATTGCTAATATACAAAGGACAACATCTCAAAAGGCATACTCCCAAAAAAGGGACCTCAGCGTAGATTTGCTGCTCTGTGACAATTAGACTAGGCATTTTGGTGATTTGGGTTCTCAGGAAAGATATTAGTATCAAATAATACACTAAAATAAATAACAGTATATTTTTAAGAGTATCAGCATAAAATAAAATGTAGGGACAGATCAAGTAGTAGGGGGTCTGGGGGTATTTCCCCAGTAAACATGGTCAGGCCAGTTAGGAAAAGACTCAACCACAGTTCTAGTCAGGCTCTTACATAGTGTTTAAAAGTGTGTATTGTTTTATTGAATGTATATTGTTTTGTTCTCATTTTCTACCATTAATATTTGCTAATCATTCGCTTTTTGTCCTTGGGAAGTCCACAGAGATGACATTGTTGTAATTTTGGGTTATACAAAAAAAAATTTGATTTAAATAACAAGAACAACTTTGTTGATTTCTGAGTTATTTTGTGGGTAGATGAAGGCTAATCTAACAAAGTTTTTGAAGTACAGCTCAGGTCCACTCATAGGTGTACAAATCTAAGGAATTTAAGCAATTTGCATCTAGCGGATCAATCGGAAGTGAGATTGCTTAAGTTGTTATTCACTCTCACCTGCACTGCTTCCAAAGTATGGATGCTTACTAACCAGTTGTGCTACCAATCAAACTTGTTTCTAACATGAACTAACACGTGTTAATATAAACTGAACAGGAGTCAGGCCTAAACAAGTCTAAATGCATACATGCTCACTCCCTAAATTGAATGTTGTACTTAGCAGGTTAGTTCTGGACATTTACAGTCTGTGAACCCCCAAAATGAAAATGCCTAACTTGAGAAACTCATGTTGTAAAAGATAGCAAACAAAAGTGCACGTATTAACTTCCCTTTTCACTTGTTCTTGTTGTACATATCCATTTGTTCATCAAAACTGAGCTGCACTGTAGTAACAAGTTGTCTCCCACATTACCCACAGTCTCCTGTATATTTCACCTGTGAGCTGAAGTGTTAGATATGACCAACTTCAGGATTAGTGTCTCCTCAGAGGGCTTTCTCAACCACAAAACAAACTTATACGCTCAGACAAGTCACTCAGAGTTAGTTGTGTTTTATATAGGTCTTAACTGTCACAAACACTGGCAGAACAAGCAAGGATTTTTTAAAGCTTGCCTGCAACTGTAGCTCGTCTACATGTAACAATTTGGTTAGCTTTGCAAGACCGATCTGTGTGCAATCCCAATGCATTGAAATTTGCTTTAAAATTATTTGACTGTAGCCCAAATAAATGCAACTTAATCAGGGTATTGATCGGGTCTTTGCCCAGAAGTGTATGAGATTTGAAAAGTAACAGTGTTGATATTGACAATTCATGAAACTGGCTTGAATCAATTTAGTGATTACAGGCCAGGTAAAGTGCTGTTTTACAGAAATGCGTTCACTTATTCGAAGCACAATTGGATTTAAACATTTCTAAAAAGTTTGATGATTTTTTTTTTCATAACCTTTACAGGGCCGATGGGTTTTTCTTAGTTAACATTATAGACTCATGTCCCCAGACTGTTGCTCTAACTGCTCCCCAGCTCTTCATGTCTTATTGATGGCTCTATCTTTATCTCTCTGTACATGAACACACGGCTAATTTGACGTGATTAACATTTGAAACAAAGAATGCACATGGGACATTAAGTATTTACATCGTCACCAATATCCAGCTGTTGTGTAGTAACCCGCTTTCAACAAAGGCAGCACTTCCACCAAACAGAGACAACCCACGTGACATGTAGTTTTAAGCTAGTGATTTTCAACCAGTGTGCCGGGGTAACACTAGTGTGCCTTGAGATGTTGCCAGCGGTGCCCCAAAATAATCAGTTTTCAGTCTATGAAATAATTTAAAGTGCCAAGTTTGTTTTTTTTTTAAACCAAAGAACGCAAGTAAAACATTCACAGTTTAATAGCTTAAAGAAATGCAATGGTCAATATTTGCAACATGAAAACAGTGTTGCCCAATTTTCATAAAGCAACAAGCGGCCAAGTCAAAAAGTCAAAAATAAGTGACCCTAAACCTGAAAAAAATAATACAATTATCAATGTGCATTGCCTCAAAACGAGAGCTGATGCTTAGGACAAAATTATAGTATTTTGGACATTATTAATGGATCCAAGACAGCACAATATGCTTAAAGTCTGTATTTCAGTCATTAGTGAATATATATTTTTCAGAATCAAACTCGATAAACAAAGGAAAAATGACATTTTTCTTCAGAAGCAAGCCAACACAACAACAACAACAACAACAACAACAACAACAACAACAACAACAAACACAACTGGCGACTCTATCAAAAATCACAAGCTCACTTTTCAGCAAAAAAAAGAAGGCCAAAAGTCAGAGTAAAAAAGCAAACTTGGCAACTACATCAAATATATTTTGTCCCCTAAAATCTCCTAAAAATTGTCTATTTGGTCATATTTATGTAGGAGGTATGCCACGGAAAATTTGTAACCAAAAAAGTGTGCCATGGCTAAAAAAAAAGTGTTGAAAAACACTGTTTTAAGCTGTACGAACAAAGTGGAATTAATGTGTTTTTACTTTTTCTCATTGATACCGGAGGTTACAGGTTAGATAATGGGCAGTGAGTCCTTTCGTTGACAGAGTAAACCCTTTTCAAGCACTACACTTTTTCTGTTCATACCCCAGACAAAAATTGGACACATGTTGTTGGAGTTGTGAGCAAGACATTATAACTCTAAACACTAAAAATACATTTAAAACTAAATTTAGTGAAGTCCAATATACATTGAAGTTGGGGTAAAAAATATATATATTTATGTCAAAAGACGGCTAACAATCTCAAAAATTTATTTGTAAGTAAGACAGGTATTGCTAAGTATTTATCGTTTCTACTCTTATCGATTTTGCTTATCGATCTGGTATTTTATCAGTTCTTTTATCAGTATTAAATATACATTTTCTACTTTGATTATTTGGTCAAGGCTGTCATACAGGACATTTCAGACTATCCCATCCCTATTCGAAGCTGAGCCAATCCACTGTGACTCACCCTGCTCGAGTGTAACAATAGCCCGGTGTAATAGAGTAATCTCCACAATGGCTGCTTAACCTCTACAGTCAAACCATCAACTCTGAACTTTTTGCCTGACCTTCCAGCTGTGGCGGCCAGCTCTAAAACGCTTGCATGGACACAGGGACACAGATAATGCAGTATTGGACATCCTAACAATGGTTATTTTATTCATAATGGCAGCGTATATCACCGCCGGCCACGCTGACATATTTCACATTTGGGCAGGAGCGAGCAGAGATTGAAGCGTCAGGGAAAGGGATGACTTACGATTAGTGTGACAGCAGCTAATCATACAGGCCTCATACGACAACATGCACTCTGATAAAATGGAGGAGAGTACGGCACGTTTTGGACAGGCTAGGCTTTGACCTTCAGTGAGCACTATTAATTACACAATCTCATATATGGCCTCGTCAGTTCCACTTCACATAAGGCTGTAGTCTATAATTAAAATAATAAGCCACTTAATAACAACATGTGGAGGTCACTGGCCATACAAAAACGGAGGGACTTAACATCATATGAAGTGAGAGGCCTGTGTGGGCCAAACTAAAAGATTAGCATGGCTTGCTTGACATATCAAATGATGGTGATGGTGGTTATGGTGGTTGTTTTTGTTATTGGGGTAACTATTTTAGTTGTAAATTAGCAACCTTTGTGCTTTCCACTAAAAAGTACATGGTAAATGCAGCACTTTGTATGTGTATGTACTGTAATTTTAGTTCTCATCCGGAGCCAAATACAGTGCTCCGATTGGTCCGCTCCAGTTTCACTTTGTTGTTTGTAAAAAATAAGTTTATAATCCATAAGTACAACCAAAATTATTAATAATAACCACGTGCCTAAGGATTTATGAGAGGAAGCTGTCCGGTTTAAAACCGAAATAGTGTTTGAAGTGTCAAAATCAGCCACTCTACCTTTAAACATTTTTTGTTCTGGTCCAAATGAGAAAACATGTTGTTAGCATGCGTTTGTAATTAGCTTTACCCTGTTACTAATAGTTAAAGCTATGAATTACATGCATACAGTATATAAACGTTACTTTGAACCATAGAATATGTGTAAAAGTAAAAGTGAAGAAAACATTTAGACCAAGCAAATGTATTAAAAACTCTGGCTCAAATGTAGCCCCTGAGACAATTTCATGCACAGATTTCTGATTATAATGGCCTATCGAGCAAACAAACGTATATTGTTGAAATGTGTCTGTGTGTCTCTAAAATGCATTGTAGAATACAGCAAACTGCATACAATTTGTAAATATTTTTTTGTTTGTTTTTCTGGGGAGAAATTCTCTGTCTTTACTTGACATAAAAAGTAAGTAAGCAAGTAAGTAAGTAAGTAAGTAATCTTTATTTGTGTAGCGCATTTCACAAAGCACTCAACAGTGAGATGAACCCCTCCCTCCTCAGTGATAGTAAACTGCCCTGGCAGCTCAGCAGATGCGATTCGCCTAAACACCTGGCGCCTCAACCTCCGACTACCACCAAGTGTTCCATTAAGATGCATGTTATTGGTTGGTGGGGAAAACGGAGTGCCTGAAGGAAATCACCCAGACACAGGGACTTGCATTAACACAAAGTTACCTATCATTTGGCCTGGAGAGCCTCCTCCAGTTTGTTTCCATAGGAAAGATCCTTCTTCTGCTATATTTTTTTTTAGTTATGGCATTACACAATTATCAATATTAATAAGGTTTCAAAATACCGTATGGTTTTATATTTTGATCTTTCTGCTGAATTGTGTCGTTGTGCTTAGAAATGTGCACAGTGCACCTTGAAAGATGACTCAGTTTCTTGAAGATACTGTACATGTTCTGTGTAAATGTGGACCTGGTGTAACCTCAAGTCTCCTTTCAGACCATCTGGGCTTTCATAACCTTTACATGTATTTTTTCTTCTTTATTTGAAAGAACAGACCATGAAAAGCCAATAACTTGCAGTTCAGAGTGCAACTAATGCCATAGGCCATCTCAGAACTCATTTGTAAAACTGTTCCTACAACACACAGTACATTTAAGAATCAAACACATTGAATCATGCTTTGAAGGCAGCTAGTATTCCTTCCTCCCCAGACATCCCATTTGAACCACACTCCTGAAAGACACTGTGCCCTTGTGGAGTAATTATATTTTGTGTGCCGATAGAGGAATCATAAAACCAAAAGCCCTCTGATACCTGTGAATTGGTTTTGTGTCTGGTATAAGTAATACTGTTGTATCATGGTTCACTCTCTTTACCTGGAGTAAATCATGCAACCGCGCGAGGCAAACAGCAGGATAAACAAATAGCCTTAAATCAGCCTGTAATAGGAAACAGCATGTGTGGCTCTCTTATTTACAAGTCTATTCCCCGGGCAGGTGGTCAGGGTGATATTACTGAACTTTATAGCAACATAAAGTCTACTACTCGGATATGTCATTAGCTTATTCCATTGTCCACCTCAGCTCATTGCCATGTTTTTCCTTTAGGCCGGCAGCTACAGAGAGAACTTCTCCTTTGTCATGTTTTAATGCTCTTGTAATTAAGTATAGCCAGAGACCGGCAGCTCTTTGTGCACTTCACATGCATTAGCAAAGCCCTTGTTCTGTTTTTCAAGAACTATTTCTTTTCAAGCAGGTTCTTGGACATGTAACTGTAATAAAAAAAAAAAAAAAACTCTGGAAGATCTTGGTCTCTGCTTGAAAAGACATCGATGTTTCTCAATAGGATGTGTTCACTTGACATCACAACATGCATGCATTCATCTTTTGGGACAGTAAGAAGTAAAAAAAAAGTGGTGGTAAAAAGTGGTTTTCTGCATTTTTGTTTGTCCCTGAAAGTAGCACCATCATTATTCAGCTTCAAAGATTGAGAATGCAGAAAGAAGAGGCCAATCAAATTTAAATAAGGCAGAAATGAACATTGTACAAAGTAATACAAATTGTTACCAGATTTTAAACCAGAACATGAACTTTACTTATTCCCAGGATCTTCCTTCCAAACGCTACTGTGCTGAGAACAGACCAAAGCTCTTTTACAATAGGTTCTGTTGATGGTCTAAAACAAGGATGTGCAATAATTATTCCCTAAGGGCCATATTCCAATTCAGACTAGTGGCAAAGGGCTGGACTGCGATAATTGGTTTACGAAATTCTCATTATTGCAAGCTTTTTTTTCTTTGTATTAAATTTAGGCTAACTAATGTGTTATTGTGTCCATTTATTGTGATATTTATTAGGAACGCACATGCTCAGGTGTCAATCAATTAAAAGAAATGTCCTAAAAACCTGTTGGGGGTCTGATTGAAAACATCTAAGGGCCACATCTGGCCCACTGTGCCACTGTTTTCTCAGGTCTGGTCTTAAATGTGAAGATGTCATTAGTTCAGATGGAGGGCTGGAGTCAGTTTTTACATGTGCATGTATTTTGATGGGATTGTTTATTGTTTATGTATTAGATCCCCATTAGCATCGGCAGTGCACTGCGTCAGCTACTCTTCCTGGGGTCAATTTAAATGGCAAATATTACAATTAACAAATGTGAAAAAAACTTAACACAATAATTAAAACAGTTTACATTTCCTATAAATACACATTACAACAGTAACATGGCAGTTCACATGAGATTCTTGTTTAGTTGACGATAATGAGATTTGAGTGTCTTTTGAAACTATAAGCACTACTTAGTTCTCGTATGTTCTGAGGTAAATGATTCCATTCTTGCATGGCTCCAGACATCACAGTACGTTGACTCTGTTTAGTTTTACACTTTGGTAAAGTGAAGCAACGTCCTTCTGAATGGCGGGTGGAATAATGATGCATATTATTACTGAAAGGCAATTTTAGGTTGAACATTATTGGTGTCTGAGTTGTAATAATATTTCTTAAAAAGTTTGTTTTGGCATACAACCATCGATCTTTTACAAATAGCCACGAGAGCTGTGAATGCATTTTTGCATTTTGCAACACTTGTTCTAAAGGAACATTTTAGAGCCACACGAGCTGCTTTGTTTTGCACCAGCTGTAGTTTATTTATATTTTTCAGTGAAGTATTTGACCATACAACTGCACAATAATCCAAATGAGACAAAACTAGACTTTGAATAACACATGGTGTCATTTGATTAGTCAAGTATTTTAAACATCGCTTTATAACTGCTAGACTGCGTCCCATTTTACAGACGACACTGTTTACTTGATGGTCCCAAGACAATGTACAGTCTATCCAGACTCCTAGGAGCTTTACCTCCTCCATTTGCTGCACCGCTGTTTTATTTATGGAGAGGTTTAGTTGAGGTTTAAGTCTTAGGGAATTGTTAGTACCAATCTTGTTGTTTCTCAACATTCAAAATTAGTTTTGAATGTTTGATGCCTTGCTGTGGGGAAGCTGGGTGGGCTTTTTAGACATATGGGATTGTTTCTAATGCACTACTACTTATTACATGTTATTTGATTACAATAAATGTATGAAAAGTGCTTACTAAGTAAAGCTTGATTTGATATAATATTTCACAAATGGAAATTCTGGAGATTTTTGCAGGTGTCCAGATCAATTAACCTTTTGTAACAACTTGGATAAAAAACATTTTAGCTGCATTTTAACTAGAGATAGATCGATATATCAGCCAGCCGATATTTTGAGACCGATTTTTTATTTTTTTTTTTTGCATATCAGCCACATCGGCCAACAGCCTTACTTGACTGTTATTTAATCAAGCAGCTGTTTGAACAGTCATCGGCACAGAAGAGCTGCTCTCACAGTGATCAGCTGAGCTCTGAAGATGATTTCAAAAATTGTTTTAAATAAATAAAGCTTTTCAGTTGCGCACACACATTTGCATATAAAAAAAACGAAGGTTTACAGTTGTGATATTGTTTGATTACATAATCACTGAAGTCATTGGTATGTTATATTGGATACTTTTGTATTCTTTAAATGAACTTATGTTGACCTGGAGTTTTATAGGTTCAGAATTACTTTGACATATACATTCACTTTTATAGCTGCAGCTAGGATTCTGTTTTGTCTACAGGTTGACCTTTCTGACATCTAAAGAGGACTGGAGTTTATTCTGACCAAGGGGGACCTTGCTCCACAGATGCAGGATGAAATATAAGAATCTGGGAGGAACCACATGAACATCATACATTTGCATATTCTTTTCAAATCTGTATTGGGCCAAGGGACAGGCGAGCAGTCAGATTTTCTCACACTACGCCTGGCGTAAGTCTTGCTTAATGGAAGCTATCAGGGAAAGGTTGGCCCGACCTTTAAAAATATTGTTAGGTGGAATAAACTTTGATTAATTTAAACCTTTTGAATCAAGGTCATCTTTAGAATAAGAACATGCATCACATCTAACAGCTCCAAATGAGTTTTGAAGAGAAATGATACAGTTTGTTTTATATATCTCCATTTTGCAGTGTTAAGAAAAGGAGCACTTTCTTGAATTACTCCGTAATGTGCAAAAACATGTATTCATTAAAAAATGAGACAAAATAATAGTTTAGATTCCATGGTTTCTTTTTTAGATAGACTATCTCATCTCAGCTATGTTTTTTGAAAACCAAAATAAAAAATCGACTTTAGAAATCAGCCTTGAAAATCGGCCATTGATATCGGGATCGGGTGACAAAATTTTAAAAAATCTGCATCGTTATTGGCCCCCAGAAAAACAATATCGTTCGATCTCTATTTTAAATATCATTTAAGTGTAGCTGGTTGTGACGCTAAGTAAATAAAATCTATATAAAAGTTATATGAGAGCTAATATAGTCCAACACTTTATTTATACTGAGAAAAGACTTGGACGCACCAACAAAAAACACTGGCATACACTGACACTATCAGAACAGGCTTGCTTAATCAGGTGAAAAACAAAATACTAAAATAAAATGATGACATGCCAATTTCAAAATAACAGAAATCACAATTTTCACCCACGCCTCTATCTTGGTCCAGTGAGTCATAAAACCTATTCAACCATTGACCAAAATATTGCTAACTCTTCAAAGTCATTCTGTCATGATAGTAGAAAAGATGGAAAGACAGATACCTGGTTTTACCAGCAGCAGCAACAACATATGACTTCTTAAGCCTTACACTTCTTCGTACACCCTATAGAATCCCACTTCACCCTCCCTTATAACAGGTTTTACCTTCTCGGACTTCCATCTTCTCACACACAAACGCACTGCCTGCTAAGTGGTCTTCGGCAACCAAGGGTGATGGTTGAGTAATGACTATGGATTACTTCATTATCCGTCTCCTAACAGGCTGGCAGAGTGCTTACATGGGGCAAGCCTTTAACAAGCCTGAATGAAACGCAGAGGAAACAGTCCCGCAGCTCTTGCCCTTGCTGATGTTCGAGACATTAACCGCCATGGTGCTTTTTAACTTTATACCCCATCAACCTATATCTCTACACTGTAAACACCAGTCCCTGTTACTTTTACGCTGGCTCTTGTAAAGTTTTCCATTAAAGTCACAACATGGTCAAAGATTAATTGTTAATAAAGCTTCACGGGCTGTCATAATAATCCCTTCCTGTTATCTATTGGGTCGTCCATCACAGGTCCAACGGCCCCCGCGACACAGGCGTTACACTGATCAATACCTTATCATCCAGGGGCAGACGCTCGTTCCCTCACTGTCCAATCAGAAGCAGCGTTCCAGAATGAGGCAATGGGAATTGTGGGGGCCTTGGATGGAAGTCGTTGCAAGGCAAACATTTGTGTAGATACTTACAGTAAAACATGCTTTTTGAGAGCTTGCTTGGTTTGTTTTTGTACAGTTAAATGTTTATTCTTTTCGGTTTAAGATGATCGTGATCATGATCTTGCATAGTTTGTGGTATCTTTGCAAAGGCACGTCTAAATTCATGACTTTATTAGGCTTGTTTCTCTGAGAATATTAGTCATATTGTAATAAACTAACACATACTTTTACAGCTTAACATGAAGGAAATAGGTCTCTGTAGTCATCACCGTTTCCTCTGTTCAAAATTGGAAAAACAGATGCTCTCAGTTCATTTCAAAACAGACCAAATTGTTTGAGTTGGTTTTCTCTCAATGCGCGCTTCTTGATAAATGCATGGTGGGTTTGGATTGGTTAAAAATTGAGAAAAGGAAAAAGAATCATAAGAAAAAAAATCATGAAAATTCAAATTCCTGTCACTAAGCTGGCTGTTTGAACATGCTTGGTTGAGTTCTTGTCATGATCACAAACAAGAAAACACAAAGAATTCTGACACAATTAGAAAATGAAAAACAATTCTGATTTCATTGCTATGTCGCAGCAGGGTGTTTTTTTTTTAGACGTACTTTCTCGGTATTAAACCAATCGTCAACCAATAGTGTGCTAGCCTAATCTTTATGGATCTACCCACCAAAAGCTTGCATGGCACGCAGTTTCGCCAGAACAATGAAAAATTTGTTAATTTCAGAAATATGCTCATGAAAGTCTTCAATTTCGGTGGCAAATTTGTATGTCAGGGCCATCAGAGCTCTGTAGAGCCTGTTAGGTCATTAAGAAAGAGGGAAGGACCTTGGAGGAGAAGTGCTTTTTTCATAAATACACGAGAAAATATAAACATGCAGAGTGTTTTGGGCATTTTTTAGACTCTCTTGCATGTAATTTGTTGCTAAAACCTGGCAACTCTGCTACCTGTTATGATGCTGGTGATCTCCACACTAAGGTTGCGCAGAAAATTGGTGCATTGTTGAACCAAGAAGCAAAAGTGTGAATGGGTAAAAACATATTGGTGTAAAGTGGCTTTAAACTTAGATGTCCTTTCATGTTCTAAGTTTCACTTTCACTTTATTTTGTACTTCATGGATAGTTAGAAAGGTAATTCAGATTTAGTTGTACCCCAAAAAATCCAAAACTTCAGAGTCTTGTTGTATTTTTTGAGAAGATTATGTTTTCTGTATGCGTTTACCTCCAAACAGTGCTTGCTATTTTTGTTACTTGTAAAAATATGCCATAAACTCGTGTAGACTAATGTGCTGCACTCTGCAACCTCTGCTCTTTTCCACACTTTGAGCGTGGGTGAGGCCACTTAGTGCAGACAGTGTGCTATCCATTTAACTAAGCCCTAATGTATATTCTTACAGTTATGCAAGTAATGCTTCAAAACAAATCCATATCGCAAACTCTATTTTGTTATTTTTTACAGAGAAAACTTGACGGTGTGGGTGTAGTTTCTGATATACATTTTTGTCTTGTTTTTCTGTTCACAGCTGCCTACATCTTCTACTCGTGACACTCACTACAATCTAATAAAGAAGCAATGTAATGTGTGGGTATTTCCAAAATCAGCCAACTGCTATTTTTCTGGCAATGTCTTTGTTCTTGCTCATTGCAGCTGTTACCACCTCGTGCTTCTGACTAAAATGATCATTTGCGTATAAAAAGACATTTGCTGTTTTTAGTGGTTACATATGTCGGGATTATAGACTGGCTTATCATACCACATCGGGTTGTCGTTAGGAACTGGTAATATAAAAGATTAGACCCATGTGGACATTGAGATTATTAGATCTGCTGTACAACAGGATGGCAGGGTGTGTTTTGCCCATAACATTTTTTTTTTTTCTTTGTTTAGTTGCTTTCTGGCTATCTTTCTTTTTAATAATTAGTGTTTTTATTGAGTGATTTAGCAACATTACCAAAGCAAGTCATGGTAAATATAAAAATACTTTGTGGTTATTGTGTTATTGTTTTGTTTCCTGAAACCATTTTCAATCAGATTCAAAGATAAATTGTGGATTCATACAGATCTTCAACTCTTCAGACACAACAACACCAAAAGCTCATGTGGCACTAATTTGTTCGATAAAAAAATCTTTTCTAAATGCATTAGGCTCTTGCATTTATGTTTCCATCTTTTCTTTGTACTTTGTAAATTAGATTTTCTCACCAAACTGTTAGACTGGGACAACAACACCCAGTTCTTATATTGAGTAAAAACGTTGCAGTTTGAATTTGTTGCTGCTTCAACTCAGTTCCACAGAAATTCATGAAGAAATCCATTCTTGATGAAAGATTTAAGCGGGGAATGGACAATTAACACTAATGATAACTACACTTTAGGGCTGTAGTCCTTTAGTCGTCTAGTTGATTAATCGGTTGGGAAATAAATTGGGTTGAAAATTTGGGAGTGATTTATTGGTCTACTCTAATCTACCACCATGTTTCCTATACATTTTGTATATGTTTTTGCATGAACTCCATTTCTATTTTCTTCTTTTTATTTGAGTCAGATAAACAGAACAAAACATACTTTTTAGCTTCAGAGCATTAGCCACAACCTTTTTTTGGTCAATTAATCTGGACATGTCTTTAGTCGACCAAATAAATTAGCAATACATACACTATTCTCTAAACTTTAGCCATAGCTCTAATCTCTTAAATAAGGCTATGGCGGAATAACACACTAGTTTTTTGTTGTGGTTTGAGATAGCTTATTTTTGTCTGACTCAGAGTTGAGTTATTACTGTATGTAAATACATAGTTTCTGCCATTAGTTTAAGAAAATTATATAACATGAGATCTGCGCAGGGAATCATTTTCTGATTTACTTCTGATACCTTTTGATTTAGCTCTATTAGATGAAACGAGGAAGTATCTGTTGTGTATTTTGGCTAACATTTTTTTGTTGTTGTTGAAAGCCAATGATTGCCGTAAGAGGACACTTTATGTTTTAATACTGGTAATTGTGAAAAGAAAAAAAAAGTCTGCTTATTATTTGTGTCTTAAAAGCCCATACAGGCTGAGCATTTACCCGTATTTAATCACATAAAAGAAACAACATTGAGATCAAAACCTTTCTTCACTGTTGAAAAAGTGAAAAATATGTAGCACACAATTTATAAAACATTTACATGTACGCACTAAACAAGATACATTTAAATTACTAAAACAAAAACTCTTTTGAAAGCACAGACGGTTGCTATGTGTTTTGTCTGTTTTTCTTTGTTGAAATCACGCAGAAAGCCTCTGAATGAAACTGTTCTCGTCCTGGGCTATTCCATTGGGGCCTCTTGAAAGTGCTGGAGCATGCATGTCTACATTTGTCCAATGATTTACTCCTGGCTCGACGATCTTCTGAGATTGGCCGTCTTCCATGCATGACCACATGTCGGCTTCAGTCATCGTCTCTGTACTCAAGGCAGAGAACTGCTGGACAAGCATTTTGAGACGTTTCCTCAAAGCGCTTTACGGCCTACAAAATCCTGGCAAACACATTTTCATGTTTGTCGTCAATCTTGGCCGAGCTGAAGTCTTTAAAGCTCGCTGTTCAAAAGGGAAAACTGATTGGCTTGAGATGTTGTAACACATTTCATTGGTTTGTAGCTGGAGGTGAATCAGCGACCCTTTTGCCCTTGACAATGTTGGCCTCAGTGCTCTGCAGAAAAAATGATTGGAGACTGTGCTAGTCAGAAACTGTTATCTATAAGAAGTGAATTGGAACTTGGCACACTGTCTCTGTGTCATTCATGTAACAAAAACACATAAAAACGTCATTTTATATTTTGCTTTTCATGGTCTCATTGATAAAGCATGCATACATGCAAGCATATTACCTATATGTCACTTTTCACAATTGTGATTTATATAAAAACTACTTGACATAAAAGAGTTATTCAGTTTGAAAATTCTAAACTATGTGTTCCTGAAGATTCAGAGATGAGGCAGAAAGAGATCAGTGCTGAGAGAGATTATCAAGTTTAGACAAAGTGGAATTTTGGGTTTGTTCGTAGATACACTTTCAGTAAAAAATCCACTCAAATTTTAAAGAATGAGAACCTTGAACTGTTTCCCTTAAAGGAGGGCAGGACTGTTTCTCATTGTTATAATAAATTGTTTTTAATGTATATGTTACAGGCAAAGTTGATAATCCAGGCATTCTATAGAATGCCTAGGCATTCTATAGAATGCCTGGATTATCAACTTTGCCTGTAACATATATATTAATTAAGCACTTTTGATTGATTGGGGTTTTATATTTTCTTCCAATAGAATCTTGAGAGTAACTGCAATCTTTCAAGAAAGTCCCACTGAGACCAAAATCTCTTTTACTGGGGAGTTTTGGAGAAGCAGACATACTGGAGATGTTTTTAGGTAGAAAATGCAAACTCGAAAGCCCATGAATCGATCCAAGAACCTTCTTGCTTTGATTCCAGAACATTAACTGTTGTGCCACCATGTTGACCACTTGAAGAAATGGATCAGGGTGAGAAGAGCTAAATACATACTGTGCATAGCTCCAATTGCCAAAGTTAATATTTTCAGGTCGCTGCTGGGTCTCATACATCTGCCCCTCCATGTTGGAACTGTTTTTGTGCATGAACGGTTGCATAGGATTTGTATCCAACAATTTGCAACTAACTACAGTAACTTCCTCTCATCAAGGTCACTTTATTATGAACCTACAGATGTAATGTTCACAGAATCTAAAAGAACTCCTGCTCTGTATGCTGGATGCTTGATACACTCTCAGTAGGGTGCAGCAATACGGCTTCTCAGATGGTTGACTGTCTCCATGTCTTGAACACCCTGTGAGTAACTGGCAAGAGCGTGTCACAAAATATTCCTATGATTGACACACGCGGCAAACAGAACAAGTCGTACGTGTAGGCAAAGCAGAGAAAGGGGAATACCAAGTAAATCACCAATTGGTTTCTTTGCTAAATTGGTGCCACGCAAACTGTATTAGGCCAATCAATCAACCCCAACGATGCAGATAATTAGAACATAAATGTATCAAGGTACGGAGAAGCCTATTGGGGTGTGGAGCAGCATTACACCACAGTTAATGCACTTTTATTAACTCCCAGCTCTATCACACCGGCTCCATTTTGTTCAGTGTTCAGCCGCCTCTATCAGGCAGCCTGCATGTCTCATTGTCCTGCACAATAAACTCTTACGACTTCATTCCTACGATCATCATTAAATGTGTTAAAATGAAGGTATTAGAAGAGAGCGGGCCTTTTAGTACTAGAGATGAGACTGAAGTTGTGATATGTTCTCCAAGTCAGCAAAAGGTTGGGGGTTACGAATTAGTATGCATATTCTCTTTTTGACCTGAGGTTTTTCTCCCATCTTGGTGACAGAATCATTCCTTTTGGTAGACCATCTAGAGCAATTAGCTTGAGTCCTGGTTAACTTTGGAGCGGTTTAAAATGTGGTTTGAGATGAGAGCATGTTAATGATGGTGAGCATTTCTACATAACACATGCTTATCTAAATTGTCCCTGAATTACACTTTTTCTTCCTGGTGTCAGTCTGAGTGATTCACAACAATTCCAATACTGTGGTGCTGTGACAAGGTCCAGGCTGGTGTAGACAAGAATCTACTTCCGGTTTGTCGTCACTTTTTTGCATTTATTTAACTCTTCTATCTGTGTTTTCTCTTGTCTAATCATCGTTAAAAGGGGTACTAAAGCTGTGGGAGGCCATACTCCAGGGTTCACTGTGAAAGAAGGGTCGTCCATGGCTCACTTTGGACCCATCAAGAGAGTCATAACAGGTCGCTTTGCGCAGTGGAAACAGCAAAGGACCGAACCGTACCAGGTCGACCCGTGCCTATGGAAACAGGGTTTATGCTTCATAAGCCTTAGGACGGAACCATTGCTTTTCTCATTGTTGAAGAGACAGAATGGCTCTCCCAATCTTGAACAAAGTCAATAAAATTCTAAAGGTGATCTTTAGACCCATTCATTTACAATGCTTTGCCATTGCTTCACAAAAATATTAGTTTTATTTCTTAAATGCATGTGATCAGTTGTGACATTATACATTCTGGGAGAGAGAAGAAATAGAGGATGAAACTACAAGATGGGTATCAGCATTTTCCTTCACGGTTTGGGCATGGCAACATTGCGAGATTACTTCTGACATATCAGCTTTAAAGGGGACTTATTATGCAAACTCAACTTTCAAACTCAACCTTTTAAAAAAAAAAAACTTAAAAAAAAAAAAAATTAGTTTACCCAGAGCTGTATTTGAACTAATTCATACACGTCTGAATCTGAGGCTTGCATCTTGTACGCCCCATCCCTATGCTTACGTAGATATGAATATTTCAAAACACAAAAGTGAATAAATAACAATCCGCTGCCTGTGACAAAATTATTCAGAGGCGGGGCCTAGCAGTTATGAAGTTTTGGACTGGATGTCAATGTTTCTATTACTAAGCCCTTTTAGATAAACAAAGAAAATGTAAAATGATGTCCTGCATGTAATAGCATTTCAATAAAAGGCACAATATATCTCCTTTAAGTAAATGGCCATTACTTTAGCTTGTTTTCAAACGATCACCAAAAGGCTCAGCCAAACAAAGACAAAACGTTTTCAGATTTAGATATTTCATGCAGTGTCTGAGTAGTTTATCTATGGAGATTCACCAAGTGCAGTCAGTCATGCAGCACAGACAAAGCTCCTGATTGACTGTTTAATACTGTGGGAATGATTAGATTGTTTATCAAGCACCAGGACTCTATTCTTGTAACAAGTTCTCTGCAAATAACTTTCTCATAAGCGCCAATTGTTGTCTTTCTGTTGCACTTGACAGATGTGTTTTCAGGTTTTCATTTTCTGTCACAACAAAGTTAATTCATTAATCATTAACGTAAAGGCCTACATAATGTCAATCTTGTGTCTTATTTAATGCCTTAGTGTTTAATAAGATTAAGATGGATTGAGTGATAGATTAGGTTTTGTTATTTGTATAGATTAATTTCTTTTCAGCCATTTGTCACTGTATTAAAGAGTGGTTGAAAAAAACAATCTGTTTAACTATTCAACAAAGATATATGTTTAGAGCAAGAGAAGAATGTACTGTTAAAAACACATATTTTAATTACAGAAACGTAATCAGTCATCCACGTAAATAAGCTGTAGCTTACCTGTTTCAGAACATATTGTGTTCCTTATAGGAAAGCGCTTATTATTTTATGTTTTCAAGTTGGGACTTAGGGCTTCATATGAATCCAAATGGAGCATAATATACAGAAGATGTTGTTTAGTTTAAGATTAGTGAGACTGTTGGCTCAGACAATTAGGTTTTGTGAGATGTACAGAAGACAACAGTGTGAGGCTGTCACATCCATTTTTTTACAGAACAGATTTTTGTCAGTGTAGAGTAACTTGGCAGTGAAATTGTTTTACATGGGAACAGGAGTGTTGTCATTTTCTCTCTCTCTCTTTTTTTTTTTTTTGAGACTTCAATGAATTAGACTAAAAAAGAGCCTAAAAACAGACTATAGCATTCTAAACATTAGGCTTGCTTGGGTTTGTGAAATTCTTTAATGACAAGGTTCAGGGTATTAAAAATGCCATTAACTTTACAATAAAAAATAACCACAGTACACTTACATCTGACTCACTTTGCACCTGTAACTGACACAACTGTCCAAGAAATTATCACCAGTCTGAGTTCATCTACATGCTTGATGTTTAACCCACTAGATTTCTAAAGTCTATGCTGAGTAGTTTGTTAGCACCTGTCACTGAAATAGTGAACATGTCAGTTCAATCTGGAACATTCCCAAGTGCTTTTAAACTGCAGTCATTAAGCCTCTCCTGAAGAAGAGCAGTCTTGATGCCACAGTACTGAATTTATCGACCCATCTCAAATTTGCTGTTTTGGGAAAAGCTTTTGAAAAAGTGGTTTACCAACAGCTTTCTGATTTTCTCAAAATAAACAACACATTTGATGTTTTTCAATCAGGTTTCAGACCCCATGATAACACAGAAACTGCTCTTATCAAGGTAACTAATGACATCCGCCTGAACACAGACGATGGTCAAGTATGGGAGCATTTACTGTAGTGATTGAAGAGAAATTTTAAGATATTCAGTCTAATACCATGTGATATGGCAAGTAAACCGATTAATCAATTTGTAATGATATAATGCAATTATGATAATGTGTTACACCAATGACTGTGGTCCGTCCCTCCACCACTTTTTCAGTTTTAAAAAATGGCTCGTGGAAAAAAAAATTGCCCACCCCTGCCTTAGACAGCACACTGTCTTTAGATCTGCCTTCTCAACAGGGAAAAACTACAAAATCCCAGTGGTAAACGAGAACCATGCTGAAGGAGTGACCCTATCCCATGGCATAGATGGACAGGCTGCAAATGTGAACAGGAAGTGTAGATCATAATGATGTATTTATTTCACATTTATTTATTTAGCTCATTTTCACAGTCTTCCAAAGTGCTTCACACAGCGACCCCTCCCTCCTCAGTGACATCAGCAGCCCTGGGGCATTCAACTTAAGAGGCCTGCTGTCTTGCGATACCTGATCTAGTAGCTGCAGTGAAATGAAATTGAGAGGAGGCACTAGGTGGCGCCAGGATAGCTATTCTAAAACGACTGCGCAGACAAACGTGTGGAATATACTGCCCCAGTAATAGTGCAACAAGCCTGCATGCACAAATAAACACATGCACTCAATATAATGTCTGAATTTTTTACATTTTGGGAGCATTTTTCAAATCATGTATTTACTTCCTTGTTCGTTTCATAAAGTAGGGATTGTGCCACTGCCAACAAAAGCTAACATGATAAAGAGTACAACAACATCATTCATTAAATAATATCTTGTACTGGGGCAAAACTGGTTTTCATTTGACTTTCTACACTTCATATTTAGACACTGTTCTCTCTGTGCAGTACCATTCTCCTGTCACAAAGTGCCTTTACACATCTGAAGGATTGTTTCAAAGCCCCAGCCCACCTTCCCCTCGTCTCTTTAGGGAACAAGACTGGGTGACATGAAGAAAGCCTCTCTTGCTCCCCAAAGGCTGCACTTGTCACCTGTCTTCTGCGGCCTTGTCAGCTGCCAAAAGGTTTTAATTCTACCGTGTTTGGGAATTTGTGCATGTCGCGAGTCTTGTTTCAAAGACTAAAGGTGTTGGAAAGGGATTAGACACTCCTGTGAGTCTGCTTAAAGATGACATGGGATATAAAGAAAAAAGCCTGTTTAAAGCTTCATATCTTTCTCCATGAAATATCAAAATGCAAAGTCAGATTGCCAAAAAAAATGTTAGCTGTGTTCTCAGCAAATTTGGAAGTTGGAGTCTTTCCTAAACGCTGATTGAACAACTGTGAGTCTTATTTTCACTGCACATCTTCGTTTAGCCTGACAGAGCACCTGCTGTGATTGGAAGACAATTTGATTTTTCATGTTTGTTTTCCTGGTGCTATTTTCAGAGAATCAGTAATATGATGGGAAAAAATAAGTTTAACTTTCAATATAAAAACTTTCAATATCGGAGAGAAATGTAATTAGATCTTAAACAATTAAAAAACACTGCAAACTCAATTTGTAAAGTAATTGGTTCAACAACGTACAGTTCTTAAACTGTATAATGTTTAACAGAATATGCAACTGAATTATTCAACTCTAATGCTTTAGCAAAATGTTATTTGGCATTAGGCTCCAGAAAAAAATGTATCACAGTCCATTCTTAGGGAAAAAACAAGGTCTATTTTGCACATCACCTTGCATTCTCTGAATTAGCACAAACAAGGCATAATTTATGCATTTAGTAAGGATATCATAGCTGACTTGTCTGAGATCTAGAACCCACAAGTCTTACAAAAAGTGGGTTTGGTCACTACATTTCCTCTGATGCAGATAAAACAAAAATAACTTAACTTAAAAAGTGCTAATCAGTAGCACATCATATTTGGGGCATGGTCTCGCGGGGCATTTGAGGTGATTCAATGGAAAACAGCTTTTTTTGACATATGTATAAGCACAGGTAATTGTCAACAACAGGTAAAGTTGTCAACAACCATCAACAATGGTTGTTGGTGTGTTCTTTGATCATTTGTAAATCACTGTGCAATCCACATTCTCCACAACTCTGATAAAGTATGATAATCGTAGTCTCCATCATTAAAATCAATGGCAAGTGTCGTGGCCATCTTCATTTCCAAAACAAAGTGATGCTGTGCATGCTGGGATAGCGTCATGACAACTGCAGGAGCTCTATATCCTTGGTCATGTTTGTGAGCTGAGCAGAACTTGAAACACGGGTGGGTGTGGCTTGAGTCGGAACCAAACTTTTTCCGTTGCACTATTGAGGAAAACACACATAGATAGCTAGCTACTCCCTGTTTTTCCATCAAAAACAGAACAGAATCAAATGATATGATATGAATAATGGGAAAGCTTTGAGTCGCAACATTTTTTAATTTAGATTCCATTAAATAGATGATGTCAGCAGAAAATGGAGATCTATGAAATGCACAAAACAAACAATGTTAAGATGAATTGACCGTTTCTCCCACAAAAGTCATTTAGTGGGTATTCCCTCAGATACTGGGAGCATTTCCACAGATAGAGATTTTACATCACGCCCAGTGGAACTTGGTAAATGAGAACCAGTATATCTCCATATTAAAATACACAAAGAGATTTTCAGGCAGTTTAGACCAGGAGTTAAGTTAGGCTGGAATCATAACATGCAGAACAGGATTGGTTAAAATCCAAAAAGGTCACCACTAGTACACAATGTTTTCCTAAGCTGCAAGTTGCACTTTTGAATCTTCACTTTGCCCAAGTCCCTTCATTGGATCTGCATCGTCACTGCCTTGGCTTCCCCGACAGAGAGGACGCTCCGCTGTGCCGCCTCATCAAGTCTACTTATCACCATCATCTTTAAAAGCACGCTCTTCTCTCCCCATCGGCCTACTTAGGAACATGTCGTGTTGGGCTTCCTCTTCCACATCACTCTACTTTTCCTCTCATTATAGCCAGAGCAAGCCATGGACCTACTCTTCACTTGGGATTAATAACACAAGAGAATTTGTCAACACGTGTGAAGATCTCCACACGATCAACTTGAAGGCGTTTATGTAACTTTGATTTCCAATGCATTGATTGTGTGTTTTGTCTTTTTTGGAAATGAGTTGGATCAACTGTCAACTGATGCTCTGAATCTGGGATTAGTTAGAATGCAAAGACTATTCATTTGCAGAGCATGCAGCTTGCTCCCTTCTCAATGTCTGTAACTCTGTGTCATTAGTCACAGACATTCTCCATTCCTTTTTGAGCAAATCCATTAATTATTCTTACTAAGTCCTCAAATGAACCTAGATTTTTTACTCATTAACTATGGTGTCCTAGAGCAGGAACACTTAACATGTTGTAATGTGTGCCTGAAAAAAGTGAGACAGACAACTTGTGCAAGATATTTATTTATTTTGCTAATGTTGTTCTCAACTAAAATGTTACTTAAAATCACTTTTGCACCTGTATACTCCAAGTATCTATTAAGATGTCTGCAGTGTCCCATCTAAGGTTAAACAAAAGCAATGTGAAAAGCATCTAAATCAGGCCTTCAAATCAATGAAATCTGGCCCACAAAGACAAAATATGTTCTTTTTAAAGCAACAAATACAGTTATAACATAGCTTAAACAGATTTAATGATGGGAATATTTTGTGCAACCCATATGAAAATGGTGCGTCTCCAGCCCAGAGGGCCATGCCTGGCAAAAATATGGCTCTAGTGAAGATTTGTACAGTCCTGTTCTAAACTTATCGGTGAAGTAATACTATGTAAGTGAGCAAAACATGTAGACTGTTATAACAGCTTGCTTTGAGGTTGTAAATAGGAATACATTTTTGAAATTTTTCTTTAATCGTTAGTTGGAGTCCTTCATGGTTAATAATCGGTTAACCGATTACGTTACACAACACCACTTAATAAGTCTCTCTAAACACTGCTCTAATGCACTGTGTATTCCAAAAAATCATTCATGACTCATGTTTTAAAGTTGCTGCTAACAATTGGCTTGAACAGGTAAAACATTGATTCCTACAAAAGCTGAACAGTCCAGTCTGTTTTCTAAAATCCAAGAGAGTAAAACAATACATGATATTAGTCGATGAACAGTGCATTGTTGCAGATTTCCTCAATCTTTATGAGATAAACATTATTAAGAGATTTTTAACAATGCTTTTATCACTCGGAGAGACACCAGAGCTGTTCAGGGGTAGTTAGCGCTCTCTGCTGGAGTTATAGTTTATTTGTGTCAGATAACTGGTCAAAAGATCACACTCTGTTACACCATTAGTCACATTTAATCGGATAATTCGTTAACTATGAACATCCCTAAAAAGGCAGACAACACCTTTAAGTTTGTAGTATTTTAGTATCAGGTGTGCCACAAAATATTTTCAACCAAAATTGTGTGCCATGACTCATTGAAAAACACTCTCCCAGAGGAAATAAGAGTGAGTTAGCTTTGGTGAAAATGTATAGAACTGATTACATGTTCTACTGATCTACATAAGTTTTTTGTTTGATTCCATTCCAGTTACACTACAGGATACCAACCTATTATGACTTTTCAGACAACACAATTTCGTCCAAAGGTCAGTGAATACTCCAGGCTCATGTGAAGAGAAAAGGTTTTGCACAGGTCTAATAGATAATAATCGTGCCTTTGTTTTTACCCCTCATGGGCCTCACTGCGCAAATCTTTCTCAACCGAACAATGGAAAAAGCTAAATAAAAAAGGAGTTGTTTGTGTGAATCACAAGTGGGACTGGTTTCCGAAGGTTGTCTTGTGCGATTGATCTTAATGCATGATTTGAACTACCCACCTCCCTAGCATCGCGACATCTCCATACACAGCTTTGTAATCATGCTCTCTGTGTCTGTGGCACAGCTTAATGATGGACGGAAAATGGAAGCAGCAGCAACACGAGAAAGAGAGAAACCACCTGAGGAAGAGAAAGTTTTAATCGGCTCTTGCTAACAAAACTGCTTTACTTTAGTCAAAAGCAAGTAAGACTCCTTTGGAAGCTATACCATCACAAGGTCCACTTTGGATTTCATTCAAATATATTTTACCAGGTTAAAACCGCTTTAGTCCAACAAAAGCAAAAAGTCAATCAAAAGCAAGTCGATTAATAGTGAAATTAATAGAAAAATTACCACAGCAGGTGATACTGTTGAGCATAAGTAGTAAAACATTGTCACTTCTTTGTTCCGCCACTACAATATTCCCTTAATCAAACACTGACTCTCTTTCTGACTTCTTCAAAAAATATCAAGCTCAAGACAAGACAGATCACTTTCAGAACAGCTAAAACTCACCGCTGAAATACTGTTATTCCCCCAAACTTCTTTGTGCCTCAACTTTTGCTCTAAATTGCTTCAAGTTGATTTGCACTTGAATGGTGTGATTTACTGGCGCCTCTCCAATCAGCCAGATTTACAGCTTCTGAACTGACACCAGCTCTGAAAGAGTCAAGTCTTCTCCGGGTCTGCCCCATTTAGCACACTACTGATGCTGTCCGCTTCGGCTGTCACACATATATCTGAACATCGTCAAAAAATCTGTGCACAACTCGGCAACGATCATGAATACAGCTCAAAAGTCTGTCAGAGTAAAACCAGACATTTTAAGAGAAGTCTAGAATTACAGCAGAAAACAGTATGTTATTATTGTATGTCAGGAAGTTATACAGATATGGTTTATTAGTGTAGCCACAACTGCCCTGGGGTAGCCCAATGGAACTGGGGTGGGGGTTCCTTGTCCTTGTTGGACAAACTGCTTCTGCATTAATCAACCAAATACAGTAGGCCTACTTCATTACATAATTTGTTTACTGACATTCCTGTAAATAAACAATTGTGTGTTGTTGTGATTCTGGGTTCTAGAAAATACATTAGATTGAATTGATTGCATTTTCAACTATAACAAAAGCTTAACAAAACAAACAACTTTTACCCAAGCACAGATGTTATATTAATTTTACATATAAAGTCAAGAATCTATTCCGTTTAAAATGAATTTGCAGTGAACAATTGAAGTCTAGACTGTTGCCTAAAATTCAGGTGCTGTTTAACAGTGCTGTTTACTTTCTGTAACTGACGGAACTCAACTTGGGTTAGCTTCTGAATGTTGTAAAAAGTGCTTCAAAACATATAGTGGTATTTTTAAGCTCAGAATGTATAAGGTATGTGAGCAAAACATGTACTGTAGACTGATGTAAAAAGTTTTAGATCTGTTTGTTTTTAAGACAGCGAACGTCAGGAATAGTGCCTTTAACACACCATTTTTGAGCAAAGTGAGAGAAGAATCTTTCTGAAATGTACCACGTTGCCTAAAAATACATGTGAAAAACACTTTCTTTTCTGTTAAGGTGTCTTCACTCTGAGCAGACTTGCATCTTCCCAAAATTGAGTCTTTATTGGTCTGGATGAGAACATGGTGCTTGTTTCCATGGAGATGTTGTTCCTTTAGCTATACAATTTAAGTATTTATCGCTGTTAAGCAAGTTCCAAAGAATAACTTGAACTTTCTATCTCAAAAGTGATTTTTTTTTTTTTTTTTCCAGAAGGAAACATGTCACTTTAAGGACACAACAATGTCTCAGGTGTGTTAAAAATATTTAATTAGATTAATTAATTACAAGTCATAATTAATTAATCTCTCAATTTTTTAATCGCTTGACAGCACTACCTTTAATATAACATTATTAAATCCAACAGCTGTGCTTACATATCAGGAGTCACAGTTATCAAACCAAGCCCTGATAAAATTAGCACAATTTTAGCTTATAAAAGTCTAGCTGTATAAAGGGATTTTATGTTTATCAACACAGACGATGCGCGTTACTAGTAACGTCAACTGAAAACTCCTCGATATATTGTCACTCATCTGAATGTCTCAAAATATTCGCTGATAACAAAGTAATTAGTGACACCTAATGTGTTTTTTATGTATTTAGTATAAAACTATAACATTTGTACAGCACTACCATGCATGGCATTCATTGTAAAACACAAACTTGATCTAAAATGTTTTAGAATTATAGGTAAACAGATCCATTTACATACAGGAGAACTGACGAGCCTTGCCTCTTCAATGTAAAAGTTCTTTAAAGTACTTTAAAACACAGAAGATATTTTTAGGGTCTAATTGAACAACACGGTACATTTATATTGAATTTGCCAATCATTAAGTTCCATAGATTCACTTGCTTCCATCCAGTTAAAAAACAGGCACAATTCTGAACAACCAATGCTGCAGGTCTGAAAGCTATTTAAAAAAACAAAAATAATATGATGGAGGCAGACAAAATGGCCGCTAACCTGATCCCCCTGCCCCTATGTGCAGATCTGCAGTAATACAGTATGAGGGTCACAGCTGTTCAGCTAATCAGCCTCTCTGAGACTGAGGGGAGAGCAGGGGTCAGAGGTCACATACCCAGGAGCCAAAATGGACCACCACCTTTACTCCTCTGGTCCATTTCATCCCTCTATCCCTCATCTGCACAGCGGATTCAGCAGCATGCCCACAAAATCACTGTGCTTTCTCCTTTTTTATCATCTCAGTTTTTTTTTATATGACCAGAATGTGTCTGGTTTGTTCTGACAACATTTTACAAACTGAGGATACACAGTAAAAACTTTCTGCATTGCACTGAACGTGTTTTTCAAATTTTTTATGCATGTCAAAGCATCAACTACATTTAGGCTAAAGGCGGCTGCACACTAGAGAATTTGGTTGGTTGGCTGTCAACTGGAAAAATTCCGCTTTGTTCAACTTTGAAAGCTGGACAGGCTGGATGTGGATCTTGTTCCTTGCACAATATGTTGAAACCTTACGATTAAAAAAAAGTTAGAACAGAGTCGCACTGACCTCACAGACTTCTCTTATGGCCATACCAATTGTCAATGCCAGATCTTGCCAGGTCTCAGAAGCAAAGCAGGTATAACGTCAAGTGTCTTTGGGTGTCTTTATAAGTGCTATGTAAATGCAGTGTATTATCTGTACTGTATATCTATATGTACAGTGCATTTATATCAAAAGAAATGCACATACTCCTTTTCTACATACAATATTTCCAGGGTCATGGATTGTAAATGTCAATGTTTCTATTCAACAACACTGGGTGGCCTTCTGAGTGCCTACCTTGAAGCTATTCATGGATGGTTGGACAATGTCTGGAGAACATAAGAGTCTATTCAGCATACAGTAGAGAGAACCAAAGTATCCTGCAGTATGGAAGGAAGTGCTAGTACAGAGGCAGTGAATTATTAAGAAGAAAACTGGTATTTTAGTGAATGACAAGTGCTAAGTGAAAACACGCACCTTTTGCAGCTTCCACAACAAAAAAGCGGTGTGTAGTGTGTAGTTAGCTGTCAAAACTCTCCCAAGGGTTTTAAAAGCTAATATCCTGCAGGGAGACACAGGTTCACTGTGAAATAAAGGCCTGTAAAAGTAGTCTGCAAATTCTCACCCGCTGGGCATTTTTATTATTATTATACACCATGGACAAATACACACGTCCTACAAAAGGGCAAGTAAGAAATGACACAAAATCAGACATTCTTTGTGAGTTTCTTCAATAGGCAGTAATTTAACAAAACCAAGCAGTTTTTTATTATTATTCCATTTTGTTTCTTAAGCTTGTTCAAAGTTATTTATGTTTTAAAGCTGCACTGTGGAGTTGTGTCTAGTGGATCATCTGCAACCAACTGAAAGTATTTTCTTTAAGTTGATTTGAGCAAATAATAGTTAGTTGTTTGGACACTGTGTCTCGCGCATTACAATCTGATTATATAATTATTTATGTCTTAAAATACATGCCTTTATACCAAGTGTGCACCTGCATAATTTGATAAAAATAGAAAGTAAACATGCAGTGGGACATTTTGTCACAAAAACAGACTTTTCCATGGAAACGAGCAGGAGGAGAACATTTAAGAACCAATATTAAAGTCATCGCTCAATGTAAAGACGTTTATTTAAGCTAATCGTTTAGTGCAACACAAGCTACTACATTACAGTATATGCTTTTGTTCTATTACTTTGCTAAAAGTTACACAATGAGCAGCTTAAATCAGCGTATGCACAAAAGTATACAGTACATACATTTTAACATAAAGATAGCGATTTATAAAAAGACAACTGCACATAGATATCCAATGCAATGTATGTATACGTTTTTGGAAGAATTCCTCCCAGAGCTTTCTTAATGAAACCCCTGACCTATAACTCAGATAGATGTGCTACCTGCATGTCTCCAAGAATATTAGAAGTCAGAACAAATAAACCACGGTTCAGTAGGTACCTAAGAGGGGTTGAATCACACAATGAGCTTCATTGACTGGCTACTACATAAATATCAATTAGTTGAACTCAGGCTAGCGTTTATTGGATTATTACAGTAATAGAGCTGCTTTCGCTGTTATGCATAAGCTCTGCAATTTCCCTTGAAAACAAATATTGGCTTTCTGAAAGTCATGGTAAAATGCCACGCAGTCAATGCAAATGCACAGCCCATATTGCTTCATGGATAACTATTAGGTGCGTGGCATGTGCACTGGCAGTGTTTCATGCATTTGACTTCTTCAAACGATTTTATAATTCGGTGAAGTGGGAAATGTCATGCGGAGCTTCCAGTACGGTGTAGCGGCCGCAGGGGTATCTTCAAGTGACCGCCAACTGTATCGGATTATTGCACGTGAGCGAGACATAAATTGTCACCAGTGGAATGATCTTGTTGATATTGCAGAATGAAGTGGGGGAAACTGGGCTACACTGATAGTCCATGAGGGGTTGACATTTAAGAAACGGTCCTCTGGGAGCACTCGTTTTCTCTCTCTACGGGGAACCTTGTAGACATCCTTGGCGACAATAATGAAGCTTATTTATCTTTAACTCAACGCCGTATATGTCACAGATAAATGTATATAGTGGATTGTGGAAGAGGTTTGCTTTGAGTCTTGGGCCGAAGAGTAAAAAAAAAAAAAATCACTATTCAAAAGAATCTAAAAAATATATTTTTTAGCCTATAGAATTATTTATTTGGTCAACATTTGCATAAAGAAGCAATTTGTACATTTGTGGTCAGCAAAGATGTCTGTGCTATTCTCTCAGCTGGATTTAACAAAAAACACACAAAAAACAAAAAACAAAAAAACATGATTTTGTGAAACTTGATTGAGTCAGTTTCAAATATTTTCCATGTTTAGCCCCCGGTTTACTCAAGTACCGTACAAGTTTTCTTCAGTATCTGTACTTTACTTGAGCATCACAAATTCTGGTGACTTTTTACTTTTACTTAATAATAATAGTAATACACGTATCAATCTGGTGTGAGGTTAGAAGTGGAGCTTTTATATCAGAAGCTACTTTTTCTACTGTCGGTCCTTTCATCATGCTGTATTTGAGTAGATGATAACAAAATTGGAACCAACTAGAACTTTGTTTTTGGTTTTTAATTACAACGGTTTAGAGCAGTGGTACATGCAGTCCTCTGCAGTGTGAATATTTGTATGATTTTGTCCTCTTCTGGGTTATTAACTGTTTAGCCCTGTCATATCCGTAGCTTAGACTTGTTCTTTTGCAACACAGTCTCACTAGATGGCGTACTTTTACCACGACACAAAAACAGCGTATTTGGACTACGACTTCACAGCTATTTTTAGTACTTATGTTACGCCGTGCATTTAGCACGATATGGCAAAGAGTAAAAATGACACGAAATTTCACAGCGTCAAAAAAACACGAGTTTTAATTGAAGCCACGTGGGGACGTTTTCTTCAGGTGAAACGGGTAAGTTCAGGCATAAAGTTACTAAAATTGGTAAGATTAGGTCTGGAGCTTGGGGCAGGTTAAGATTAGATCAGGATTTCATTAATATTCATAAATAAGAACACATCTTAACAACCACCATTAAAATGAATGGAGATTGTGACGCGTACAATAATTACGCAGGATGGCCGTGAACTCGTGCTAATCATACCTCATTTACATATTGTGTAATGTCGTGGTAAATGTACGCTTTCTTGTGAGATCGGGCTCGCTTTTGACAGATATTTAATCAATCATTATGAGTTCTAATCTAAGTTTAATCTAGCTCATGCCAGATGTAGGCGTGTTGAACTCTGATTTGAGTTCTTCCACATTATTCATCTGGAACTTTCTCCACTGAAAGCTTTTGGGAAAAGGTGGGATGTTTAATGAAATACTTTGCGCTGATTGGGTGACTTGTCAACTAGTATCTACCTTAGTTTGTGCTTAGCCATCACAGCAACAAATCAATAAGTGTCACTTTTCTTAAAAAAAAAAAACAAAAAACAAAAAAAACCCTCTATTTTTTCAGCAAAACAGAATCAACAGCAGCAGAAACATGCACATCTACAGGAGCTGCCATCTTTGTTTTTGCTTGATTCAGGCACTCCTTGCTGTCATCTCATGCTAACAGCCCTCTAGTCCCCTTCTGCAATATGATTGGGCCGTTAAACCACTGCTTTGGACTACAAACCAATCAAGCTGGTGGAGGTTCAGATGGATTTCTCTCGAGTTTGTGAATTCCATCTGGCTAGGCAGGTTATTCTGTTTTTAGAGCTCATGGCACTTGGGCAGCTAAATCTCTATGTGGTTCTTGTTGTTAAATGTTTAAGAAGCAGTGATCTAGAAAAACAACCAATAACTTACTGGGGCTTTTAAATTACTATATTGGGTTTATTTACATGCATTTTAAATGTGTAACATTGAATTAGGACTGCTGTGCGGTTGTGCATTCAGAGGTAGTAATAAAACTGAACTGAGTACTTATGTCGACTCCAAGTCTAAAAAAAAAAAAAACATGTGGCGTTGCTTACACTTGATATCAAAAACATCAACGCCAGTGTGCCTTACATGGAAGCACTGCATGCAAGAGTTCCTGTAATGATCACACCCCATTGTCACAGTCGTCATGTCAACAGGGTATTTGTGTATGTGTGGTCATGGTCAGCAAGGACAACGGTTACCTTATGTGAATCCACTAACTGTTTTATGTTTTTAGTCAAACCATAATCATTCAGAGTTCAGTCATGCATATTTTATTCAAGTCAAAAAAATAAAGTGTGTGATAAATCTCATTTTAGAATACCTGTCAGACTGTCATTCCTTCTGCTCCATTTGCTCCACAATGAGGCAAAATGAACCGCAAAAACACATCCTTCCCATTCTGTCTAAACATTGTCATTTTGTACAAACTGTAGAAATACGGTTTAGACGTTTTAAATCCTCGCATTCAGGTAATCTGCTCTGATTTCCAAACATTGGCAGAAAACCAGAAAATTTTACAAGATGAGCCACTCCTACGTATTGCTGTGTGTCCAACTTCTCTGTCGACAGCGCGCGTTCAGACTCAGAATCCAAATGCAAAAGTTGGGAGAAGCGTGGGTGGTGGCTTATTATGACTCCCACTGGACGAGGTTCAAAAGACAAGAGCGCAAACAGCCTGACACGCTAAAGTTTGTGGTCTCTCTCCTTAATCTACAGCCCAAAAGATGTCTATAAGTGTACTTTCTCAGCCAGTTTCCATGGTACAACAGCATCACACTTATGTCACCTCCAAGTCTAAAAAAAAAAACATGTGGCTGTAGTGAAACATTCGCTGCCCATCTGATCTCTGAAAGTTTAAGACAAGTTTCAGCATTTTTGCCACTTTTGGAAGCTGGATTGAAACTCTGGACCTCACAGGACAGGATGCTTCAATTTCTTCCCCCCTCAGGAATGTGTCTTTTACGACGGGGGGACAAAGCTTAGCAGCAGCAACCAAAGAATGTCCTGTGCTTGAGAAAAAGACTAAAAAGTTCAGAACTGTTTTCACAGGATGAATTGCTTTGTAAAAAGTGTGTGACAATGTCAATAATGTGTATATACTATACATGTTGTGCAAAGTGCCTTTAACTGCTCAGACTTTAATAAGAAAGCTGAAGGCACAATGGTCAGACCCGATCTCACACACATAAAACCCCCACTGCTTGTCTGAGATAAAGCAGAGCTTCCCTGTTGGACAATCTTCCCGCCAAAAGGGGAAGGACTTTAGAAGAAGCTCAACTCCACTCATCTCACTCTTCAAGTTTTGCCTGGACTCCCGTGCAGCTTGGAAGTTCTCTCCTGCAGTGGCTTCGAACACCATGTGCACGTAGGCCTCGAGCCTCAGGTGCAGGACAATGGAGAAAACAACATCTTAGCTCTGGATCAAAATCTTTTGGGACTTCTAGTAAGCCACGCAAAGATAGACAAAAATCCAGACAGCCAAAACTGCCCTTTTGAGGAACTTTTTGGGAGTTTTCAGGGCAGCCTCAACTCAGAGATGGAGAGACAAAGACTTTCTGGGCTAACTCCCTAAACTCTATCTCTCTTCACATTTCTTGGATGTGAACATTGCTTAAGGCAGAACCAACGCAAACGGACATCTTCTGCAACTTCAACCGGTCTTCCCCTGTCACCCCAGCCCCGGCCATGTGCGTGCAGCAGAGAGTGGAGCCATCTTCTCTCAACGCGACCTCCACAGAGACAAAGGACATCTGAGGTCGTATGAACTAAACTGTCACATTTGGCTGGTATAGACACAGTTAATGCAAATAGATTTAGATAAACAGTCTACTCTTATTGTGCATTATTGGAAACTCATCTGCATACTTTATTTAAACACTGTATGTCATTTTCTGGTCAATAAATCTTCATAAACCACAACTTATTTTGGTTAAGTGCATGATTAATTTTCAGAATGGAGTCCCTGGAAATGTGTCAAGATCTTACAACCTTCAGATTAGACTAATTAATTAATTAATCAATAAATTGTTAATTAATTAAAATATTTGGTATTAGAATCAACTTTTTCTCACTTTGGTGAGTGGTGCCCTGAATAATCAATCTCTATTATGATTCTATTTATCAAATTACTACATATTTGGTGCTCCCGTTGTGAGGCCAATGTCTAACATTGTAGTAATGAAAGAAATTACACTACATGGCGTTGCTTAGTTTTTGAAAATTCCAAATATGACCAAACATTCACCTCTGCAACTTGATTATTAGAACAAGAATTTATTATCTAAAACACTATGTTCATATATTATAGAGAAAAGACATCCTTCATCTGAGAGAACATCCAGTTTCAATCAACATCCAATCAAACTGATGAAATCTGAAGGACTTTACACGGTACACTTCAAATGCAAACATTTCTAGAAAACTATTACGCTGCTTTTTGAGATGCACTCATTATTTAGGTTTGAAACAATATACTCCAAGTCAAGTTAAAAGTCACAGTTGGCACGTAACTAAGTATTTTTACTCAAGTACTGTACTGAGGTAGCTTTCTTCAGTATCTGTATTTTACTTGAGCATCACAAATTCTGGTGACTTTTACTTCTTACATTTTTCAAGACATATCTGTTCTTTCTATTCCCTGCAATTTAAAAATAAGTTAGTCACTTTTTTAAGTTCAAAAAGACCTTTTAAGACCTGCTACTGCCGTGTACTAAAGATGTTTGAACAAATTAACAAGTGAAAATTCTCAAAGCTTTATGATTTCTAACAAAAAATACATATTTGTGACTATTTGTGAGTCAGAAATATCTTGCAACAATTAAAAGAAGCTGCCAGATTTCTAGTAATAGTAGTTTTAACCACGACTAGTTTTAACCAGTGTGATTGATTGTGCTTTTTACTTTTTGTACTTGAATAAACATACACACTTTTACTTTTATACTTTTACTCAAGTAAAGCAGTGTCAGCAGGACTTTGACTTTTACCAGAGTGTTTTTACACAAGTAACTGTGCTTTTACTTGAGTAGTGAACTTCAGTACTTTTGCCATCTCTGTTAAAAGTTGGAAACGATTGATCTATTTGTACAAAGATTGCCCACTGTAGTCTGATTGCATTTTCTTTTTTCTATGTTTCATTAGCTTTGCCTGGCATCCATTCTAATCTCCTAGTATTTATTTATCAATACTGTCGATTAGTCTGGAAGTGCCGCCAGGTGATTTCATTTCAAAAAGGCGGGACTAGCAAACGCCGAGTTAACCAATCAGAAGAATAGCGGACGTGACGACAGCATCGCGTAAAGGAGCGAAACATGAACGAAAACAGCCGAGAATGGAGTTACGCACGGTAATTTTAACGATATATCCAAGTCTTTTAAAGCCGAGGAGAGTGCAGCATGAAATAGTTTGTCTGATGCGGACGCCATATTGCTTGTTATGACCTGCCTCGGGCGGCGCACGGGATGTGACGTTTTCCCCAGAACGGCTCTGATTGGACCGTTTGCCTCAAAATCGTGGAAGGAGGTGGCTATCAGGATTTGCCCATACCCACTTTCTTTCAAAATCGAAAGAAGTGCGGGAATGGCTGGCCAGGCAATCATTAGCTAGACATAAAGCTTAAATTCAAATTAAACACATTTTTCTTTAAGTTATTCTCCTTTCATAGCTATTGCTTTGTCTAGATTGTCACCCATTAAATCTGCTTGTGAGCAGGCATCACCCAGTGCTAGGATGCAATGGGCCTCCAGTGTCCCAGGACTGATGTCATGCTGAGGCCCTGTGATGGAGAACTCACTCCTAGAGCTATATCAGTAATCACGTCACACAGGATAGATAACAGACGGACAGTCAGACTGTCCAATCAAAGACATTTCGTTCATATCCCATGTCAGAAGATAACTTTCAGTCCCAGTGAAGCTAATCTCAAACTTGCTGTGCTCAATGTCAGATCTTTATGTAACAAATAATTTTTAATGAATCATTTTATATCTTCTTATAATCTTGATTTTATGTTGTTAACAGAAACATGGCTTGACAAAAACACAGGAAATGCAGTTCTAGTGGAATCAGCGCCACCAAACTATAAATTTGAATCTGAAGAAAGAGAAGGCAAAAAGGGTGGGGGTGTGTGTGCACTGTTTAGAGATAACATTGTGACCCATAGGTTGTCATTTGGAGTGTTTTCATCATTTGAGTATCTGTCCTTTAAAATGGAGCTAAAGCAATCTCCCTCCATACTCTTCATAGTTCTGTACAAGCCTTCCCAACATTGCCAGAGTTTTATTGATGATTTTACTGAAATGCTTTCAGTCATATGCACAGACTTTGATGGTTTAGTTATTACAGGGGACATGAATGTTCATTTCGATAATGTTAATGACAGAAATACAAAAGAGCTCAATGCCATCTTTGAAACTTTTGGTCTGACTCAGCATGTGAGTGGCCCCACCCACAACAGAGGGCACACTCTGGACCTGCTCATTACAAAAGGAGTTAATGTTTCAAATGTCAGTGTAGTCGATGTTGCGCTGTCTGATCATTTCTGTGTTTTCTTTGACCTGCATGTTGCTCCTAAACCACCGCCTGGTCCCTCAGTTGTTCAGAGAAGACACATAAATGAAAGCACAAGTGCACAGTTTATGGAAATGATTAACTTTGAAAATATCTCATGTTCTAATGTTGATGGTTTGTTAAACTCTGTTACTTCTAATGTTTTGAATGTTTTGGACACCATTGCACCAATGAAGGTCAAAGTTGTGAAAAATAAGCAGAAAGCGCCTTGGAGGAATGTTGATTCGGTCAGAGCACAGAAAAGGGAGTGCCGCAGAGCCGAGCGAAAATGGCGTAAGTCAGAACTCCGAGTTCATTATGAAACTTATGAAGGAGAGTTATACACTTACAACCAAGTCTTATGCAGAACAAGGGAAAGATATTTTTCTGAAATAATTAGTAATTGCAGTAACAACTCACGTGTCCTATTTCAAACTGTAAACAGATTAACAAACCCTCCAGCTCAGTTACCGTTAGAACTTGTTTCTACATCTAAGTGTAATGAGTTTGCAAAGTTCTTTAATGACAAGGTTCAGGGCATTAAAAATGCCATCAACTCCACAACGCAAATAACTACCTTACAACCACCTAGTCACCTACAACTGACTGACTTTGCACCTGTAACTGACACAACTGTCCAAGAAATCATCACCAGTCTCAGTTCATCTACATGCTGCCTTGATGTTTTACCCACTAGATTTCTAAAGTCTGTGCTGAGTAGTTTGTCAGCACCTGTCACTCAAATAGTGAACATGTCGGTTCAATCTGGAATATTCCCAAGTGCTCTAAAAACTGCCTTCATTAAGCCTCTCCTGAAGAAGAGCAGTCTTGATGCTACAGTACTGAACAATTATCGACCCATCTCAAATTTGCCATTTTTAGGGAAAGTTCTTGAAAAAGTAGTTTACCAACAACTTACTGACTTTCTCCTAACAAACAACACATTTGATATTTTCCAGTCAGGTTTTAGACCCCACCATAGCACAGAAACTGCTCTTATCAAAGTAACAAATGACATTCGCCTGAACACTGACGCTGGCAAAGTCTCTGTCCTAATCCTGCTGGATCTGAGTGCTGCTTTTGACACTGTCGATCATGACATTCTTTCACACAGACTAGAGGACTGGGTGGGCATCTCTGGTTCTGCCCTGAAGTGGTTTAAGTCCTATCTAGAAGACAGGAAGTATTTTGTTGAAATTGGTAATTGCGTGTCTGAGCACATGGCCTTGACCTGTAGTGTGCCCCAGGGGTCAATCTTGGGACCCCTTCTGTACAATCTTTACATGCTGCCATTAGGTCAGTTAATACGCAATAATAATGGGAGCTATCACAACTATGCAGACGACACTCAGCTCTATGTGTCACTAACAGCAGGTGAGTATGGGCCAGTGGATTCACTCTGTCACTGCATCCAACAGATCAGTGTGTGGATGCAAAACAACTTTCTCCAGCTAAACTCAGACAAGACTGAGGTTATCATCTTTGGCCCACAGAAACAAAGAGAAAGTGTCAGTAGTCAACTTCAGTCTGTCTCTCTAAAACCTTCAAGTCAAGTTGAAAATCTGGGGGTAATAATGGACTCAGACTTGAACTTTAACAGCCACATTAAGTCAATAACATCAGCAGCTTTCTACCATCTAAAAAACATTGCCAAAATCAAAAGTATAGTGTCAAAGCCCGACTTGGAGAGACTTATCCATGCATTTGTCTCCAGTAGGTTAGACTATTGTAACGGCCTTCTCACCGGCCTATCCAAACGAGCTGTAAAACAGCTGCAGTACATCCAGAACGCTGCTGCTCGAGTCCTGACCAGAACCAGGAAGTACGATCACATTAGTCCTGTGCTTAGGTCTTTGCACTGGCTTCCAGTGGCTCAGAGAATAGACTTTAAAACAGCTCTGCTTGTGTTTAAGTCTCCCATGGACGAGAACCAGAGTACATCTCTGACATGTTAGTGCGTTATGAACCATCTCGGACTCTGAGGACCTCAGGGATCGGCCTCCTGCTGGTGCCCAGAGTCAGGACTAAACGTGGGGAATCAGCGTTTCAGTTTTATGCAGCTAAGACCTGAAGATGTAAGACAGGCCTCCACTGTGACAATGTTTAAATCTAGGCTCAAAACATTTCTTTTTATCTGTGCATATGACTGAAATACTTTGTCTGCACTCTTTATTTCTTTACTTCTTTTAGAGTAAATTTTATGCTGATTATTTATATTTTTAATAATGCTGTATTGTAATTTTGATGCATTTTCCTGCCTTGTAAAGCACTTTGAATTGCTTTGTGTATGAATTGTGCTATACAAATAAATTTGCCTTGCCTTGCCTTGCCTAGTAGTTGCTTGCTTTTCTCTGTTGACCTGACTTAGCTTGGCCTTGTAGCGCCTCATTCTCAGCTCCATTTAACGCCATACAAAGACTCTATCCATATATAATCATTCATCATCATAATTCTATTTTATCCTTAAATGAAACTGTTTTTTCCACATCTGCATATGCTGAAAGAGTACATATTTTTTCTCCCTGTTGTGTCTTGCCTTTCTGTACATAAATCATGTGCATATAGAAAGTATACCACTGTTATTGTAAACAAGAACATTGAGAACGGAAATAGCCCCAATGCATGAGCCTGTCTATATAATGGTAAATGGAAGAAGCGTGTTTTCTGCGTTATTTTCATGAGACTCGACACAAGTCCATCAAATGAATATTAATATCAATCTTTCTAGAGCTTTACATATTCAATCGTCGCAGATATTGAAATCATTGTCCCATTTACTGTCTTGTTAAGAAATAAACCAACCATTGAAAACGCCTGACTGTTCTTGATGGCTCTCTGTGGGAATCACTGTGGGGAAGCAGAGGCATTCTCACAAAACAGTTGGAGAAGATGCACTCTGTTGATTTGTTATCTTAGCACAGTGAGAATAGATGGGGATGGATGGGAATACTATTTGTATTTTTGACCTTTGCGCTCGCTCTATAAGACACTCAACACGTGTACAAGTGAGTGAGCCCTAGCTTCAGGCTGATGACGGTCACTGGAACACATTGTGCATACTTCATTTCCTCTATGTGCTATGCTCAACATAAACTTTTCTCCACTGTATCTGACCGGAGCAGTAAGCACGAGAATGTGACTTCAGGAGATCTTCTGGCTCTTGGTATGACTTTGTACTGAGAAGTCATGAGGTTGTTTAAGAGTATACAACGATATCTATTGGTGTGTATTTGGTGTATAATATTAGTGTATTATAGGATATACTAACACTTGGACAAACTGCATCAACTGCGTAAAGTTCTATGTTGCAATGGTTAATGTGTAATGACAAAGTTTTTTTACATGAATTGTCAATCTAGTGCTGAAAAAGTATCAAGGTTTATGAATCTTTGATGGTCTCACATGCCAATTCAGCTTACACTTTAAGATCATCTATCTTATCGGGCCCACAACTAATTTTCCAACTTTTGAGAAAGGTTTCGCTTTAATGAACCATGGCCAATAGTAAGAATATTTCAGATAAAAACTGAAGGTAAAATAGACGCAGTCATTGTGAATCAACTCAGATTCAAAGAAATACACTATAATAATACTTTCATGTAGCCTACAGTGCGTGCTTGAAGTAAATGGAGGATATTGTGCTGCAATGCTTTTGAAAGACATGGGGGGGTCAACTTTTATTAATTATAACATGTTTAAACAAATTGGCCAATTAATCGAAAATTGAGGTCTTTAAATCTGTATCGGTATCGGCCCTCATATGGAATCGGTCGGGCCCTAGACAGTATTGATACTGAATGACTCTCGATGACAGCATTGATACTGGTAATTATCTGTTTATAAGTACTCTCTTTTCTGCTGGTAGAATTGACCAATTCTGGTCTACTCTAAACAGTGAAATAAGCAGAAATTCAGGAACACATGATGTGTGAAAAAAAAAAAAAAGTCTGATCGTGTCAAAGTAATACGATCAGGACTCGTAGTGTTACAATATTTTGGTGAATCAATTTTTAACAACTCGGAGGCCCATTCATGCGGCATTTGAAATTTTGTCCCGTGCTATTTCTTATAGACTTGTTGTTTTCAGGTCTGTCATACTTGGTTGCATGACTATTGTTACGTGCCATTTGGTGGAAGGCCACTCTAGGGTTTGGCACAACAACTAAAGATGTAGAAAACGGGAGCGTGGAGAGTTGAAAAGAAAATGATAACAAAATTTATTGTACAAAAATAATAACTTAATAGAAAAATGAACCAAAGCAAATAACTCAAAGAGCTGCAGCGTAGATGACCCAACTGCCGAGTTGATTGTGTCGACTCTGGCCTTAAAAAGCCTGCCCAAGTGCGAGCCTCAGGTGTGGGTGATGAGCTGGGAGGAGCTGAGAGAGGAGAGGCAAGGCCAAATATACAGACCATTGAAGAATTAGGCCTAGTCCGTAAATTATTATTATTATTATTTTTTTTAAGACTTACCTTTATGATGTAGGTGGGTTTTAGAGATAAAACTTTACACAAAGGTGCATTTGGTAACTTTTTGCATCAGGAGTTTTATCTGACATGTTAGAGTTATCACTGAAAACTTATCTATGTTTTTTTTTTTTTTTTTTCAATTACAGCTATGTTTATCTAATTAACTTACGAAACCTGAACACTTGAATCTAATCAAAGTCAGTGTGATATAAGCTATCAACAACAACGTTCTTCTTTGCCATTGCTACTACAGTTGCAAATAGGTTTTGTGACTTTGTGATCTTTCCAATTCTTTTTTTCTCACATCACATCAACACTACTTATTGCAAACTACATGTGTTACAATTGCCTACCATAAACGTTAATGTTGTTGGTGTACAATTCATTTATACAGCTTAGAGGTTCGTTTGACAGCATAGGCACAATTAGCTAAAATGTCAGCCTCCTTATTCAAGATCCATTGAAGTGTTATACAGTAAGGGAACTTCTTCATTGTATTTTTGCTCCAGTCTCTTGACCTCTGGGCTTCACGAGCGAACCACATCACACACAAGCTGCCATAGTAACAAGCATCACCTCCTCCATATGCAGCCCCCAGGACCAAAATAGAAACACATGAGGATGGCTTTTGAAAGAAGAGGATGGAGTTAGAGGGGAAATTTTAATGAGAAACTTCTAATTACCACATTTGTTTGAGAAGGGGGATTTTGGATCTAATGAAAGTGAATATAGCAAATAATGCAGAAATAGCGTCAAAACACAAGGGATAGAGCAGTGATGTATATGAGTAGTTAGGGGTTTGCAAGATTGATCATTTGAATTCAAAGGTGAATAGCTGCAACCATCAACTACATTTGTAATTACTGTAGGTAATGTAATGTTAACAACATTTAAAGATGTTGTTTTTGTTTGATTTTACTGCTTAACCCCACAATGTTCAACAAATCTGATTTGCATTAACAATCAAGCGTGAAGAAATCCAGTTCAAAATAACTTTCTGACTGATAAAGTAAGATTTACTTTATTGAATTTATTGATTGGAATATTGCTGGTGTACGGCGCTCCATAGTACTCACGAAAAAAAAAATATTTATCTCGTAATTACGAGATAAGATCTCGTAATTACGAGATAACTTTCTCGTAATTACGAGATAGTTTTCTTGACTGTTGACAGTCAGTCTCACTTATCCTTAGAAATGTGCGGCAGTTTTTCTGTGGCTCCAGCGTCTGGTTTTCAATTTATTTGGCCAAAAAGAAGAGAAATGCTGCACATTTGCTACACTTCCGCATGGATCACCCAGAGTGGGTGGGTAATGCAAAAATGCCCGTATGTTGCAAGTCTGTTGCAGCACTTCTCTCCTTTATGGCCAAATAGATTGAAAACCAGACGCTGGAGCCAAAGAAAGACTGCCGCTCATTTCTAAGGATGAGTGAGACTGACTGTCAACAGTCAAGAAGATCGAGTTTTATTTAAAAAAACTGCCGATTACCACTAGCTTCTTTCTGGTGGGTGAACAGCTCCACACACTGGCTGTCTTTATAATAGCATGCTAACTGTAGCGTGAGTTGACAGTCACGTTATTAGCTATTTTCATACTTTTTGTCGACCGTAAACATTGCAGTGAAAACCACAGGCACTTAATTTAACATAACGAAATCCACAAGTACATCTTAGCTATTTAGAAACATCAAGCTAGCACAGAAAAGACTACTCGTTGTGGATAAAGTCACTAGCTTAGCCTATACGAAGCGTGTGGGTATACAGAATGTGGGAAAAGCCATTTAAATTATCTCGTAATTACGAGAAAATTATCTCGTAATTACGAGAAAACTATGTCGTAATTACGAGAAAGTTATCTCGTAATTACGAGATAAAAATATTTTTTTCGTGAGTACTATGGAGCGCCGTACTGGTGCACTCTAATGTGAAAATAAGATATAGGCATGAATTTCTAACCATTTCTTATGGATATTAATGAAGGTGACTTGAAAATGTGTTTTACGATCATGGGTGATTTGCATGACGTCTGCAGACTAGAGTTTAGATAGAGCCGACAAAAATCCAACTCAACCCAACAACTAAGCAAGAAATGTGGGCCTGGCCCCGCCCGAAAATCAGATCAGACCTACACCGGGCTCCGGTCCAGAATCTAAACTCTACTGCAGACAACCAGCTACAGCTTAGGCTGTTTGCAAAAAAACAAAAAAGCCAAAGCTGGCACAAACAGCTCAAAATGCCTCCCATGTCTGTCCAAATTACCACTAATTGTTTTCAGTGCATTTCAGAATAAATACGGATTCATAAACACATATCTCATTGTCATTTAAAAGAGAAGTCAATCTGACATTAAAACTCGTTTCTATTCAAAGTGCTTCTAAGACATATTCTGAAAAACAACAGTCCATGCACTGTCAAAGAAGATGCACATTGAAACTTTTCTGGTGAAGAATGCACAAATTATATTTTTACACAGTGATGGTTTTGCTCTATAGAATGTTTCCCAACATGGCATAAAGTGTAGGTGTCAAAAATTGATTTGAGTGTCCACTGGTGAAGATGCTTCCTTATGTGATTCTAGTGTTTGCTATTATTAAAAGCTAATTTGTCCACATTTCCTCTGTCAGGTTAGCTTAGAATTTGTATAACAAGTGCAAAATGACATTTTTTTCATGAGTTTTTTAGACTTTCTTACTAGCCATAGAAAAGTTTAAGAACTACACATCAAATTCATTGCAGCGGTTTTCATATAACTTAAAAATAAATGTTGACAATGATGCATTATACTATTTTTATCAATAGATCTGACATGAAATTTGGCCTTGGCACCACCTGTTTGTCGTCAGGACAATCAATAGGTTCAACACCATCTTGTGGAACATTCTAGGCAAAGCAATAACTCCTCAGAAGAATTGTTGAGCCCTGGTGTATAGACCATGTACACTATGTTCAAGTCATCCTCTTGCAGGCACAAGTAATTATATAAAGTATATTTCTGAAATCAATGAAAGGCCAATAACAAGAGTAAAAGCAAAACTCAATTGAATCTAAACCAGAGTGTAAAGGAATGGTGCAGCAAAATTGAAATCATCAATGACCGTCAGACCGGACAGAGAATAGTGAGATGAAAACACAAGGACCTTGGTCTGTGGTATCGACAGAGCTGTATGTGTCTAACTGTGATGCACTGTGGTTGTGGATATAAGCAGTTTATCCACACAAGTGCATTTATTCTGTTCTTTTCTTATAATTGTGTTGATGCTTGTTTGTTCTGAATAACCTTGCAGGGAAAGCTATGTATAGATTAAACCTAAATAAATACTTTCTTTGCAATGATGTACTTTCTCAAGTGTTCAATTGTAAAGGCTTCAAAAAGTATCTGAAAGGGTTTGGAGTTGAAAAACGTGTATCCTTTCATCCAAGAGTCTTTGTACATTTAGATCTGACAAAGCTGATGCTCTGATTCACTTCTCAAACTCCCTGAAATGACTTTTTTTTCTTCTTGCTTTCAGTACTTTGATGAGAAATGTTGTTATGCTGATGGCTTATCATTTGCTTTTTTGATTGGGACAGATGAAGATACATTTGTTTGCCTCTGCTTATTTCAATATTAAAGGTAATTTAAGACAAAAATCCCTGTTGACAACTACGTTTCAAATAAAGCAGTTAAGGTGAGGAGTGCTGGAGGACTAAAGGAGAGAGAGAGAGAGAGAGAGAGAGAGAGAAAGAGAGAGGTAGAAAATGTAGGTAGGAGGTAAAACACCAGACGTACAGTTTTTAGCAACCAGATAAACAAAGTTGATTTAACGTTTAATTTCACTTAAATTTAACGGTATTGGCCTCTTCCTCAAAACCCCAAAGCAGCCTTATCTACGTTAAACAGTGAATAAAATAGTGCATTACAAAGTTGTGATCGATGCCAGTGCCTACCACCTAGCATAACAATCTTACAAAACTCTTTTGTAAGATTGATCTGGACCAAACAGAAGACAGAAAATGTCATAAAAAACAAGGTTACAAATACAATTACACTATAGAGCAAATTCATTGTAGAAATCACACCAGTATAGATTTAACACTAGAACCGCCAGCCACGGTCAAAATGACCGTTTCATATTTACATCATTGATTACTATTAATTAAACAAAATGTATCCCCCTAAAGCTTTGTGACTTTTAATTTCAAAGTGTTTTTTATAATTTACGACGTTTGTTTAGTTCAATAAAAGCATACACACTGTTTTATGACGTTCTTTTACACCTCCGTCCTCTGCCTGCGCTGCCTCCGCCGTAGGTTACAGTGTTCCTTTGGCGCGAATGCGGTCCTCTCGCTTACGTCATTTCGCGGGGTTTCCTCCCGCCACTAAATGTATCTTTTTAGTTGCTATTGGAAACATCAAACTATTGAGGTAAGTGTGTGTTTATTTGTGAGTGTGAGGAGACAAAGGAGAGAGAGAATCGTCATTACCAGCCATTCAAACAAGCGTGATTCAGAATGAAACGAACCAGGGAAACGCAACCTTACCGCTGGCGTTTGACTTTATTTTACGAAATAAATGAGGTAGAGTCCGATGGAGGTGAGTTCTCTGATTTTAATGTGGGTTCAAGTGATGAAAATAACCCACTGGATAAAGAGCCGGGGAGTAGGCAGGGCGCGGAGGTCCCGAGATGCGCGAGATGTTTTTTTTTTTTCTAGCTATTATTGCCCCTATAAAAACTAATAATAATAATAGGCTAATAATAATAATAATAATAATAATAATAATAATGATAATAATAATAATAATAATAATAATAGTAATAATAATAATAATAATAATAATAATGATAATTTAATATACTTTTTATTTTTATTATTTGTTTGTTATTGGCTATTTATATATATATAGCCTATATATATATATATATTTACTATTATTATTATTATTATTAGGCTATTATTAGACAATAGTCTACTGCTAGGAGTTTAGAAAAAGCAGACAACGAATGTATTTTGAGAGAGACAGTGCGTACTCTTTTGGTCAATTATTTCTCATTGATTGAACTCAGATTTTGTAGGCTATTACAGCCTACAAACATAGGCCTACTTACTTTCCTGGATAAAATAAGATGTAGGCCTATTAATTTAAACCTACAAGTAAATATGAGCTGCAGATTCCTAAGAAGCCCCGACGCGCGTCTGGTAAAACACGTGCGTCTCAAAAAGAGCGCTCTACCCGGTCCGTGGACTTGCCTCTCCCAGTGTCAGAGCATGACGATAGTGGCCTATGCGAACGACAGAGCTGTGCAAAGCGAGAAAACAGTGGTCTGGTGCGCATCAGACCACCGCCAGACAGAGCGCGTGTCTTATAAACGCCTGGGCTATGCGTAAATTTAATCCCAGGCCTGACATAACGAATTCTTAGGCCTCAATTGAAATAACTCACTGACAATGTTTGTAGTCTTTCTAAGGTTTATGAAGCATGTTTATAATGAATTACAAATCTGCAATAATCTAATCAAGACGAAAAGGCCTATAATTTCAGGATCTAACAAACTATAACGAGTCCAGATGTTGACGCGCGTCAGTCATAAAAATGACCGATAGCCTCTGTTTGCATCACTAGGCTACAAGATATTTTAGATTATAGCCTACAGTCTAAGTAATTTACTAATTAATAATTGATTTAGCCTAAAGATTTGTTAAGGTTTCAAAAAGGCTTAATTTAGGCTATTTCTGTGAAGTTGAGCACGAGTTTGGAGTGCTCCGCCTCTTATCAACGCCCGCGCTGTGGTCTAATGGTCTAAATGAATAAACAGGCCTGCTATTTTACAAAGTTGCAAATAAAATGTGTAAAGACGTTGTTTCTCACAAATACAGCCTACAGAATAGCTGAAGGATTTTATTTATCAGCGGCAATGCAATAATGCGACGTGACAACATTTTTGAAACTGCAGCGCGTTTGAGTTTATAAATGATTTGTGGACAATAACTGCATTTTGCTAGCATTTATAATTAGTAATAACGTTAATTATAGAATGTTTGTTGATTTCAGAACAGTTAATTAATAAAATATATACACAATTATACATAAATGTGCGTGATATTGAAATTAGCATATGACGGTCATTATGACCGCTGCCTGGCGGTTGTAGGGAAGTTTAGAACGCGGCGGTCCTAGTGTTAAACGAGGGCTTGCACAAAGTCCTTTGAGGAAACAGCGTACAAACTTTCTATTCAGTTAGGACATTGTAGATTTCTTTTCGTTTCTTATTTCTTTATACTTACACTCACTTATCATGTCTTGTCCAAGTGGTAAGATCAGTCTTACAAACTTATCTAGCATACCACCTCCATGCACTATTTTCTTCAGGGGCGGCTTTGAGCATAGGCAACTAGGTGTTTTCCTAGGGCGCCATCTGGTGGGGTGGGCTCTAAATTGTAACCATTAAAAAAATGATTAAAAAGCTATTAGCCAGGTTACATTTCATGTCAATAGGACACATAACCATTGAGTTATGACCACAAATTTCTTTGAGTTACGACCACAAATAGCTAATCAAATACATCTGCATTTTTAATCGGTCAAACTAATAACACATGAGGCTATTAGTCCTGACAAAAAAATTCAAGTTCACTATTTCTGTTCATAAAATCCTGTACGAAAATGCAGCTCATGATGTGTATTCCACACTGGACAGTTGACAGGGGAGAGGTGGAAGCAGAGCACAGGGCCCCACTGCAATTTGAATCTTGGTGAGGATATATTTACCACATATAATAGTACAAAACTATGCATAAGTTAACACTTAAAAGATGTTTTTATTGGTCTAAAATACTCCAGAATATGAAACTGGTTTTATTTTCTTCTTAAATTCAAAAATTGCCCTACCTACAATGCAATTAGGGTTGATGGAATTAAATATTGTCTCAAAATGATTAGGCACTTATTTTCATATTTAGTGTAAATTAAGAGTAATTTTATGATGTCATAAATGTCTAGTTTACCAGCATATTACAGAAATCATACTATGGGCAATAATATATAATTTTCTTGCTTACCAAATCAATTGAATATCCACAAAAGCAACAAACGTAACTTGCAGAAAAATCTATTTCGAAGTGTAAAGGAATGCTGCTGAAAAATTGAAATGATCGGTGAGAAGGCTGGAGTGTGGCTATCAGGGCCTTATCTACACATCTGCCACACACACCGCAGACACTGGAAGCACTCCCAGACCCTGTAAGTGAGAAAGTCTGAGGCAAGCTGCAAAACAAGCCTCTAATCCATTATCACCACCACTTCCCCACCAGATAGACTCCCTTTCTAAGACCAAGGCTTTGCCACACAAAGACAAAACGTTGATAATTATAAAAAAAACTAATTGCATAAACATGGAGCGGTTTTGAGATTTGTCAGTGTCCACACGAATCAGTAAACCAGCCTGAAGCCGGTGTAATGCCTGTAACTGACCTCTAAAGCTCTAATGCTCTAATGTAATTCCATTGTTACCGTAACAATGACAATAAAGTATTGAATCTTGAGTGTGGTGCTGTGACACAAGAGAAGGACTTGACACTGAGCATGTGCGGAAAAGTTGCTGAATGTAAACAGAAAATTAACGGATAATTCTTTCAAATTTAGCAAACATGAATGAACAATGTTGATCTAAAACCTATAGAAGAGACAGAGAAAGTGGATTTATGCTTCACAATGTCTTTGGAATATTTTGATAATGCTTCAAAAAGATTTAATGGAGAATGTAGTGAATTTATTATTTTTTCCCTTTCGTCTGTGGTTTACGGAGCAATAAGAGAGCAGATTTTTGTAGAGATCAAATAAAGGTCAGTACATTTGAGACGGGACTCTATAGGGCAGTGAAAAAAGTTGTGGATACAGCCTAACTTCAGAGTCGCTAAACCAGAGATTTGGAATCTTTTCACTCTAGGACTTGGCTTCAGAAATATTTGTTTTCAGTGTCCTGAAACTGCTGCTTTGTGTGATGTGGGGTTTGGGTCAAATATATGTTCTGAAACACCTGAACTTGGCTTTATGTGGACAAGGCCCAAAATATAGCCAAAGCACACTCTAAACTATAGTTTGTGTACTATTGTGGTTATACATTGAATTTCTGTTGTGTTCCTGTTTTTATCTGCATTTCTACAACTACTTGTCAAGCTGTAGCTGTTTTTAAACCATTTTAGATGTTTTGATGTTCTCGTGTTTTGAGCTCTCCCAGTATAAAATGTTTTTTCTTACCATTGGCTTTCATGCATTTTTTCCACACACTTCTGACATTTAGAATGCTGTGATGTCATTTGCAAACCAACTGGAGGGAAAGCAAATAAATGACACAAACTGATTGCTGCAAGTAAGTAATAACAGTAAATATATTTCTGATTAATAATCACAATAAGTGTGTATGGTGCAGACTCAGTGAGAAGTGCTTCCACAATCAATCTCCTTTCCAAGTGCACAGATTATCATGCAACAATGCACCGCAATGTTCTTTACAAAAGACAGATGGGAGCAGATTGATTCAGAAAACGGGCTGATGGTAAACTGCACGTCTCATTGATTGACACAAATGCATGCCATGTTTTTGGATAGATCTAATATAATAGAAGATTTGGATTCTGCACACACCACAAAGAATTGGTTCCACTTTTTGAGATGCAAAGCAAAATGTTGGCAATAAAATAAGATGACAGCAAACAACAGCAAAGCGTCATAAGCAGCATGTTACTTCAAGTGGTTTATTTCTGTGACAATCTCTCACAATTGTAAATTCTTTTGAATAAAAGTAAGCTATTACATGGTCTATAGAGCTCTAAGATATAGCTGCTGTTGCCACAGCCGCAAGCCCAGTGTTCTGATTAAAAAGTTGGTTTGGAACCATATCTTCGTCTCACAATTTTTGATTGACAGTTGGAAAGGGTAGTCAGAGAAACTAAGTAAAATGTCAAAATAAAAAACAAATGGGGTACAACCATAAAAATATTGCCTGTATCTTAATGGGGACCAAAAGAGACCTGAGAAAAACTACATATTTCTACAATCAAAAAGTAATTCTAATTTATGCAAATCTGAGGTAAAAGAAATGACTTCCAACAGAAGACAGTTGTTAATTACAACTTACATGAAGCTCATTGATCATTTGACAAGTTAGAATTAAGTAAGCTTATGTAAGACAATGAATTCACAAAATTTTGGACAAGAACTTCCCCCAAATCTAATACCAACATCACTCAAAACTACTGAGAAGAAGTAATTTTTCTATTGAATTCACTTTTTCCTCCAGCGTGTAATGCTCAGAGTGGAGCAGGCTTCATAAACCTCTCCAGCAGATTTACAAAATGGAGGCTGTTGTGCAGATGTTGTAAAGGTAAGTACAGTCTGGCGAAAGTGCCGAACATGTATCAAACATGAAGTGTGGCCGAGCACCCGGTGTTATCCACCACATCTGCTCCTCCATGTGAACACTTTGATGTTTTATTTATTGTCTCTCGAGCCCGTACATGGCATCCAGCAAACAAGCATGTGACAGAGCGAGATGTACTGTCACTCTCAATATTGCTCTGATCTTCTATCTGGGCTGGCTTATAAACAGAGCAAATTGAGAGTTAGTAACATAGCATCTCAACAATTGCATGTTATCTCTAACTGAACTAAGACAAAGAAAGTCCAAGTACTAAATTAAGTAGACAACACTGCTGAAGTGAATGCAAAAACACAAGGGTGTGGCTTCGGTAAGTTGTAACACCAGTGACTTTGTTCAGTTGTGGTGCACTATTGATTGAGTTTTTTTTTTTTTGTAAGCAAAAATAAAATTCTTTCTCAAGTTTATAATGAGACACACAAACATGCTGTTGGCTTAAAAGTGGGGGCAGCTGACTGGAGGTGTCCCAGGCTAAACTAGGTCCTGGTGTTCATCTCACTTGTAAACTTGACTTGATCCATAAACAGAGACATAGTGTAAGTGACCTCTTTATCTCTCCACAGTGATGACCTGCAGTAGCCTCAAGGCCAAGCCTCTGAGCTGTGCCCACGGTCATCATTCAGTGCAGGGATCATTTCTCTTAAGATCAGGCCCACAGTTTGTCCAACCTAAATTCTGTGTTGCACAAAACAAAAACAAGGTGAATTAAATAAAAGAACCAAGCTCCCAAGATTGCATTTAGGTTTTTTTTTTTTTTTTTTTTTCTAATTTTGGGATCAAACTGAAAATCTAGTTCGAATGTAATTTGTCTTGTGAATCAAATTCAAAAGTTAAAAGGGGTGTCAAATTTTCCCTTTTTTGTTTTTGTTCTGAAATTGAAAATCAATTTAACAAATACACTGATTCAAGAAAGTCCCGTTAAGATCAGCTCAATTGTTCTCAATCAAACATAGAAGAATTCATTCAACTTTGGAATGAACCTGAAACAAGATTTATTTTTTCACTCCAAAGTTCTTTATCAGATGAAAATGAGAGAGAACTGGGCAGGAGACCAACAGTACCTGAGCTCCACACAGTCTGTGACCAGATGGGACAAACATCACTGCAGCGCTAAAATGTTTCACAACAGATTGACTTTAACATTCAAATTCAGGTTTACTGCGAGCTGAGAGGCACATTTGGACATTTAGTTTGGGATTTAAGCATTTCTTTTACACACGTTTATCAGAAATACCAGAACAGTGTATTCTTTAGTAGCTGAATCCCCTCTGCAGACAAGCTTTGAGGAGGAGATCCGCACATTCCCAATGCACTCCTGCTCAACTTCTGCATTCAGGCCATTCCTCTCTAATGGATCACTTTGGCTGCAGAACCAGCTCTTGGTTAAGTTTGTTGCAATGGGGAATTAAATGCTTAGAGAGCCTGTAAGCTTACAAATCAGGACAAATCAGTGGAAAATAACACAGATGACCCCAGAAGAAGGTGCAATACAAGAACGACCCCACCACAATAATGATCTTTACTAATGAATGAATTTGAAGTGAACAGAATCACGATGGGGGCTCTGTCTCAGGGGTTCGATTCGACTGATTTGCAACCTCCTTTTTTCTATAGGGTGTTGTATTTTGGAAAAGATAAAGATAGAGTTGTCAAAAAAGGCCTGTCCTGTGTTGTTATAGAGAGAGAGAATTACAATTCTTTGTTGGTACCACTTTATATTAACTACACCTTATTTGGCCTTAGTAAACCATGAATAAAGCATAAATAAAGCCTTAATTATTCATGAACTAATGGTGAATTACTGAATGAAAAAGTTTATTAATGCTTAGTAACTACTTAACTAAGGAGCTAAGGTTAGGATTTAGGGTTAGGGGGCAGGATTCGGATTAATTAAGTAGTTACTAAGCATTAATAAGCTTTTTTATTTATTCATTAATTATTTGTTCATATTGAATTAAGTCTTTATTAAGGTGTTATTAATGATTTATTAAGTCTAATTATTATGTAGTTATTCTAAAGTGTTACCTTTTTGTCTCACTTATACCTGTATTAGGACTAGGGATACACGACCCAGTGTAGGGACTGAAAATTCTTTTATTTCTCTCACAACACAGTCATTACCATGAGTAATGGATCGAATAGTGCTATTAAACTGTAAATTACCCTCCAAGCAATGACTGAACAACTGTGCGAATACAAACAGTCCTATTGCAGCCAATTGATGTCCAACCAGGATATCGGATGAATTGATATTTTGGGACCGAAACCCATTGCAACAAATGTCAGGGATTGGTGCCCACATTCAATCCCAGCATTGAATCCTGAATTTGCCATGATTCTGGAACGCACAATTTGAGAATTACCAATTAAAATGTTGATGAATTGGAAATCCAAATTGAGGAAATGATGGGGAAATCCAAAACTCAATTTGACAAAAAGAATAATGTTATTGAAAAGCAGGAGAATGAGATACAGCTTTACATAGATTTTATATGACCAATGTATTCAATTATTTATAGTTTGTCAGTGGCCCCAACTTTTTGCACTTGACTTTGCTACATTTGCACAAACGAGACAGCTATGACATACCCTGGGTTTTCCAAAGATATATTTGACTCATAAATGCTAAATCTAGCGCGCTAAATATAGAAGCTGCAGAGCTAGTCAAAATAAGTGTGCGCGCGCTTGCTGTGTGTTGTTGGAGTCACTTCTCGGTTCATTCCCATTCGCGCCTCTCATGGAAATAGATGTTTGGCTGTCTGCTGATGAGCGTGGCACTGAGCGGTAATTAGAGGGCCATGTTTAGCATATTCACAAAGAAAGGATGGGAGAGTGGGCAAAAAGGACATGCAGTTAAACATGGGGAGATAAGTATAGACTAGAGTGAAAAGGGGTGCGTTTGAAGGATGGGAGAGGTGAAGGAGAGGAGGCTAGTTTGAGAGATGGGACCGGGGTGAGAGGCGATGCTGATGGCCTGTCTGGGAGAATGAGGAGTGTGCTGTGAGGACTGTAGAGCTATTAATGAAAAGAGCAGCAGCAGCAGCAGCCATCATTAGCCCACATTAGGCGCCTGTTTGTGGGGCCGCACAGTTCTGAGGAGTCCAGACAAAGGAGAGGCTGTGTTTACTTAGAAAACAGCCACAGCACAAACAAACGAAATGTAAAAGACTGGTTTGACTTTGCATAAGAAAAGTTCAAGTTCAGTGATTAGAGTCAGTTCTTTCAAACATTATTTCTCAAATTTAGAAAACAAAACAAAAAAATACTTAGGCAATGGCTAGCATTTTGTCAAAATATCACCTTATTCTGCCATACTGACTTTTCTTGGCAGCGTACACCAGTGTGGTGTCGATATTGGACTCCCGTTGAGATTGGACCACCTCACTAGCTTTTCTGACTGTTCGTGACGTACCAAAATTCCTGCGGTAATGCTTTACAATTAATTTGGCTTAGTTTAGGCATAATTTGAAGGCTAGGTTTAGGATTGGGGCTTGGGTGAGGGTTAGTGAAAGTAATTTGAAAAAAAAAAAAATCAGATTTTCTAGCATATATAGTGTTGATATAGTGTATAGTTTGGATGTTCTTCCCATGTCAGTGTTGGTTCATTCTATTTCTTCTAATACAACATGAACTAAAATGCTATTTCACATTTCATAAGACACTAAATACAACCGTGGTTTAGACGTAAGCTGATAAATGCTTTAATGATTCTGTTTCTCTTGGTTTCACAGTAAATCCAATGTGTGGCTAAAAAGAGCCCTGACTGTAGCATATGGCTGGCTCTCTTTTACACTACATAAATAAAGTCTATGAGACACCCTACAGTAGTGTGACTAATTATCTGCTGAAACACTGTATTAGTTGCATGATTACCAAGCTCCTCTATAGCTAATTACATAGGCTGCTCTTGGCTGACCTCTGCCAGCATGATGCATTGGCTCTGCTCTTCCATCTACTCCTTTGTCCCGACTCCCATCCCGGAATTTTTAAATCTTTTTTAAAAGTTCACTTCCACTCTCTTTGGGGAGAGTGACCTTTTTATACCTTATCTTAACTACCCATAAAATATGGCCGTAAAACATGCTATAAGAGAACATTTTAGCATTGATGTCAAAATCAGCATAACCCGCTGGTCGCTGTAATTAAATGAACTATGTATCGCAGGAGCAGTGGCGACCTTGCTGTCTCATAACTGTATTTTACCAACAGCATCGCACAGGCATTTACTATTTCTGTAGCTTTCGACTATTATCTAAAATTTGTTCACTTTTCTATTCAAAGATGTGTGTTAGCTTATTTTAATCATAAAAGGTACAAGCAATTACCTTGGACTTTGAATGAGTCGTCTTAAAATCTAAATTATGTGCTTAGAACTTGGGCAATTTGAGTGAGTGAGTGTAAAATCTGTGTGTGCTGCGGGCTAAAATACGCACTTATAATTTAAATTAATTGTTCTGTGATTTCAATTTCTTTTAAGACAAAACAAATCAATTTGTCCAAACCAAAATAATAATTATAATATGATTACTAGCTGTATTTTCTTCTGGTAAAATGTGACAATGTTTGTTCACACCGTGTTCCCAGAAAGATAAAACATCACTGTATTTATTTTGTTCATGCCAAGTGTTTTCAATGTGCTAATTGCTTTGTGTGCTTGAATATGAGCTTGAATAAGTAATAATGGGATTTGTATTAAATGGAATGGAAAAAATAAATAAATAACGATCACTTTTCCATGGGAGTAATGACAAAAATTATGTTTTGTGTTGATTATCATTTCAAAATGTCATCATCTTTACCAGTACATCTCTTTGCTGGATTCAGATTCACACATAAAGAGTAAATGGCTGTTACGTGTGCGCTATACCTTTCACATCGCCTCATCTGGTAAGTGGTCTCATACTGTTTTGGCTGGCTTCCATACGTCGTACAGTATATGTAATTCTGTGAAAATGATCATACCTTTCAGCAGACAAGCTCTTAAAGTGCATCATCATGTTGGCTATCTATCTGACCATTTACAGAGCTTTAACAATCTGAAAATGTACACACCAATCTCAGAGGGAAAAGAAAAGTATCGCATAAGCTTTGGAAGAAGCAGCAATGTCAAAAAAGGATTACATCAAAGGGGAAAAAATAATAAAGGATGAGGCAATCAAAAAATAAAAATGTAAAAAAATAAACATAACATTTGAATATATTTTGTCACTACCATTTTCCTACATTACAACAGCTTTGATTTACCATTATTATTTGTCTCGCTTACCTTTGCAAAAGTTCACTAATGATCTTAAGAGATAAGATTGCAACACCATCTTGATAAAAGTCAGCTGTGTTTTTGACAAAACAGCAAAGAATAAAACATGCCGTCCCAATCGGCGCAACGATTTGATCATCGGTGTGTGCTGCTTAAAATGCATGACTCCTCGCTCATAATAATTACAGTAGACTGCTCTGTTCTGACCGCGTGATCACTAGAATGTCCTGTGCCGAAAAGTCTTTTTAATTGTTTTTAATTTTTATAAAGAAAGATGCATCAACTAAAACAGCTCTGACTAAATCTGCAGATGTTAAAGACTCTTGTGGTAGGGGAGGTGATGGTGGTAAATATTGGAATATGCGTAAACAGTGATGACTAAATATGGGCCAAAACCAAAGCTATAGGATGTAAAACCCTGCAGCTTAACATGTAGTTGATTGAAAATAATGCTCAATTGTATCATATTTTAATAGCTATATGCTTGCTCCTCTATTTTAGCCTGAAGCTGGAAATTATCACAATATCAAAAGAAATCAATACATCTAAAACTATGCATAAATTCCTTCCTTTTTCATATTCATATACTGTAAACACTAACAGAGTTACTTCAGCCTTGTCACCGTTCTTGGTTGCAAATGCCCAAATGAGCTCCAATTTAAACTGAATATATTTTAAACTCCTTGGGGAATAAACAAATTGCTGGATTCTTGGTGAAGCTGAGACTTTGTATTGAATGTCTGATTAACTCTCCGCACAAAAGACTTATCAGATTTTAAAGTCTGCCTACATGCTGAAAATAAAGGGCAGCTTAGATGCAGTGTCTAGCTTTAACCAGATTGACACATTGTAGGGTTTGACATTTTCTATTCGAGCTATTTTCACAAAAATTGAGTTTTAGGGACTTGTACTAAAATAAAAAGTCCAGAGAGAGCTAATATAAAAGTGACAGATTTATCCCCAGAATGGTTGATTTCTTTGAAAGTAAGATGAGTACAAATTCACTTTTATCTTTGACATGTAAAAACTAAAGGTTTGAATTTATTTTTGATCAGATGGAATCAACTTTTTTTGTAGAGCATGATCAAATTAAGAATATATTATCATTCATGTGCATAGGCTTTACTAGACAGTGTAAAGTGAAGTGGGAGTCAGAGCAGAAAGGACATTTAACATAAAGTCAAAGATATTCAGTAGCACATCAGTGTGTATGAAGCTAAACTCCATGTGCGCATTATGATAAAAAGTAATTTAAAAAATGCAAAAAAAGTTTTGTATAATGTATCATATTAATAACCCTGAACTCTTTTTAAGGAGACACTAAATTTGACTGTTCCAACATCTTGCCAGTGTTTCGTCTTCATTATGGCCATGTCAGCACACTGGTGGTGAGAGCTGATGTGATTGGCTGTGATTGATGCCAGCCCACATTGCACTTAGCTCAACCCTCTCTTAAGTTAAATCTACATATAGCTATATACTTGACTAAAGTACGTTTTCTAATGTGACATGCCAACTTTTTACTATACCTTCTCTTGCTCTTATACAACCCACAGCCATATTAATAATTCATTAACCAATAATTACTAATTTGATTTCATTGTGTAGGTCAATAAATAACATGTTTTACAGGTCGTTATTCTTTTATTAGTCTATGTTTTGGATTAACTTGCATTAACATTAGACTAACCACTACTGTGTACTGTAAAGTAGTAACTCACCCGTGGGTCATTTTCTTTACTATTCAAAAGTCTGCATTGATAGTTAAAGACTTACTTCAAACAATACAGCATATAGATCTGTTACTGAGTACACAACCACAAGTGTGTCTTTCCACATCTTATGCACAATAAAAGTCTAATTGGACTAGTTTTGTTGGACAGTAAAGAATGGCTCATTAGTGCTAATACAATTGGATCTCACTTACACTGTGACTTCATTTGTTCCATCGTCCATTACTGCAGCAGGCGACTTCCAAGACACTGCTTTTTTATTTATTCAGTCTCTTTTCTGCCAATCTTCGTCTGCCCTAAATCTCTTACTTCCTGCGAGAGCTTAGTGGTTTCCAGTGCAGTCACAACTGTGAGCGATTGTATCTCAAGATGACTCCCTTCCAACCTGTAACAAGGTGAGGGCTACACTGCAGACAGATTCTAAAGTGGCTACATAAGCAAGCAAATGGATGCTGAAATTAAGTGTACAAGTCTAAAAAGAAGAGTGCACAGATGCTCACAAGCTCTCTGGGAGGAGTTTGCATGTTCTCCCCGCTGTGTTGCTTTAGGTTCTCTTCCTGTACTTCGTCTTCCTCCCACCTCCAAAAAACGCATGTAGGTCAATATTGCCTGGGTATTGACCTACTCTTCAGCAAATAGTGGGTCTGGTCACCTTTTCACCTACCCGTGTTTCAGACTCTACTACTATACAACAAACCGGGCAAACAGCTTAGTTTATTTGCATGAAACAAAGGAACTGATTGACCACCTGTCATTTAAACAAAAGTTTTTCAGTCGTAAGCAGGTATGTTGGCTTTCATACAGGAGACGATGCGTGTTCCTGATTGGCTAATTAATCTGTCAATCACACACACACACTGAATTTTGAAAGAGGGACCACGGCCTGGAATTTACAGGTCAAAAGGCATTACAGTTATATTCACTGGTGAATTCAATATGATGGCAAACATGCAATGATTGTCTCGATGTGTTAGCCCTGTGCCAAGTTGTCCACTGTTCAGGGTGTTCCCCCGCCTAAGGCTCAAAGTCATAAGGATAAGTCTCCGGCAACCCACCAAACCCAAACTCTAGGGGGAAAAAAATAATGAAATGTTTTCTGAAAAGGTGTTGATATTTTAAATAGCGAGAAGTTATTATGATGGGTAATAACAGTTATCAGTCGTAAAAAAAAAAAAAAAAAAAAAAAATCAAAGCTATAATAATCTGGACAATCAAAGCATTTTTGACTTTTTTGAAAGTCATTTTTAAAGTTGAACCATTTTCACCACAAAGGCTTACTTTCCAAGGAATAAAGCAGTGGTTCCCAATTATTAGTAGAAAAAAAAAAAAAAAAAAAAGATTACATGACAGATTGTTAGTAATCATTTGATCATTAAATACATTTGAGGTGGCCACATATAAGGAGTCCTTGCACTACAACAAAGTGAGGTAAGAGAAAAAAGCATCTACTCAGACAGGAAAAGAAATGTAAAGGGTATAGATGATGTCAACTGGAACAAATAAATTCAAATTGGGGGGGAAAAAAATCCATTATTTGAAAATGCAGGCTACAGTAAATTTGGAAGCACAATTAGCATTCTGTCTAGTGTAAGTGGTCACGGACAACAAGCCCTAAGACAAAGAGTTTGGAGGAAATGCCAAATCCCTCCAGGTGTGCATAAAGCCACCAGGGAGAGTAGCCTGGAGGAACAGGGATAAAACATAGGGTGATTGACATTCACTTTAAGCCACGACTCACCGCATGCCATCCAATTTTTACACCTGAAATGCAAGAGAAAAAAACGTGGCAACATCGTAGCAGGCACAGGGATGAAAGTGGGCAACGGGGAGTAGAGCATAAATGACACAGAGTTACTTGCGGCTTCCAAGTGGATCAAGGTCTGAAGCAAACAGCAAGAGAGTAACTGTTAAATGTGCATCAGTGTTTGGAAGATGAGAGATCTAAGTCTAGAGCAACACCAGGCAGCCAGCAGAAAACACAGCTACAAAAAGACAGGTCTCAAATGAGGGACTGAAAAAAAGAAAAGGGTGGTTTCTGTGGAGCCAAGCATTCAAGGCGAGTCTATTGTGCACAGTAATTATCCGGGTGCTAATGATGCAAATGCTATCTGTGAAATTCCATTGTTTCATTTAGAACAATAATGTGTCATGCTGATGCTAATTGAGCCACTTCAACAGTGGGGAGACCATTGAGGTTAAGTCTGGTCATGTATGTTCCGTAACGTGGAAACATGATGTAATATACCATTGCAACACAGTCTCACAAGAAAGCGTACATTTGCCACAATGCAAAAACAGCGTATTATGAGCACGATTTCACGCCTTTTTTGTTACGTCATACATTTTCAACGATATGAAAAAGTGTAAAATTGACACTGAGATTTCACAGCATAAAAATACACAAGTTTTGGTTGAAGCCACATGGGGACATTTTCTTTAGGTGAATAAATTAATTCATGTTACGTAACGATTTGCTATTTTAATGAAATTGTCATATGATTCTCCATTTCTCCATTTAATGCAGCCGTCTTTTAGTCTGATGCATCAACTGGTTTCATTTCACTGCTTGCTCCATGGTTGGCAATTGCTGCCATTTCTACACTTACAAATGAAAGTAAATATTCAACATAAGGTCAAAGGAGGAGAATGTATACAGAACAAATGTTAATTAGATGCTTGACAACTACAAGGGCTTAAACCACAGGATAATTGATGCAAAATTATGATAAAAAACAAAAAACAATGGGACAGTGCAATCTGAGAATAAAAAACTTGGCAAAGTGCATATCTGTTCCAAAGCACTGGTGAAATTTGCAAAAATCTTGTTAGGACTGGGCCCATTAAAAGCTCACCAACTTTTACTAGTCTTCTTAAGGTTGCAATGACTGACAAAATTACTAGCAATGGAAAATACCAATGAGTTTTTTTTTTTTTTTAATTTAACCTGATACCAAGTTATATCATTGTGTTGATATAACTACAATATAACAGTATTTACCTTGGCTAATGGCTAAATGGCTAATCATCATTTTCTCTCCTCTACAACATGAAAAAAGAGAGAAAAAAATAATACAAAAGAATGAAGTATCAATAATGTTAGATACTGGAATGACATTGTTTAGACATGATTACAATTTTGTTTTAGAATGTATTTTGGTCATGTCATTATTTTAGACTTTGATTACTTGACACAAAGTACTCAGTCCATCCAGTAAGCAGAAAGTACAATCCAAGTTTGCTGTTTTCAATATTTTATAAACACAAATATTATTTTAGCGAGGCATGAGAGAAACTAAGTGCACTCTGTCCGCTTGGCTTTCCACTGTCTCCTACATTTACCTGATTGATAAATTGCCGATGCGCTGCACTTCACAAGTTTCCGGGCTTTTGACTTCAGTTATTATGTAGACAAACAACACAGGGGACTACACTTGACAGGCAATATCACTAATGGTAGCCTCAGGTATTTCATGAATGTTTCAGCTTAACTTGCACATATATATCCTCACATATGGCGTATATAACAATCTATTTTTTATACAAGTCTTGCCCTTGTCTTCTCTCCAATACTTCAGCTATCCTTTATTTAAGAGCTGAAAGTTTGAGACGTAACCTGTAAAGTAATAGGTGACTCTCTACTTTAAAGGGGTCAGGGGTCATTTTGGGCTCAACGCCTTCCTGTTTGTCATTCTTCTTAAGGCTTTTAGTTGCCTCTAATTAGCCAAACAGCAGCATTGAAGGATTCTTGTATTCCCTTGAGCGAAACGTGTGAGTATTTTACAGCTCGAACACGTCTGCTTTATCACAGACTCACTCTTCTCGCTGTGACCCTTGTTGCGGATGCTTTTTCTCTAATTAAAAAAGAACCAGAGCTGCCAAGCGACTGTGGTGGAGTCTGCAGACCAATGAGTCGTCTTTCTGCTCAACTATGCAGGCTGTATGGAGCAGTGACACCCACAAACAAATGTGTGCGCAAGATGACACCCTGAAAAATCGCCTCACCCGTCAGGTCCCATACTCCATGCACCGTGTGGCGTCTGCAGGATGACAGAGATAAGATTTGAATTCCATCTCTCCCTCGCCTCGGGCTGCGTATCCATGGTGAAGTTTGATCAAGTTCAAAACTTGCTGCTGTAGCTCTATTCAAACGGAATATAAACTGCAAGATCTGAACACAAAAACTGATGTCCATATTGCCACAACTGATAAAAGCCTACATTTGACTTGAGTAAAAACGTACAATTTTGTGAGAGATGAGAGATATGACCAAAATAAATAAATAAAATCATGTCCTGAATCATGTCTAATTTCAAGTTCATCACAATTTATGTGCACTTAATATCAAAATATTCCCATTTTCACGACTTTAGATGACCAATGGGATATGCTAGTTATGTTTTTGAATGTAACTAAATATTTAGGGTATTTCTATTCAAGCTAAGGTTTTAAAAATGACATAATTTATGCAAAAAGGAGAAAATGCAGCTCTAACAGTTTGTATATGTGATTGTTTTTTCTATATCCTAATAAATGTTCAAATCTAAAGATGTATTTTTCCACTGTAAATTGAATATAATAAATTGCAAATGCATCCAGAAGACCTGATTGACCAGAAATGCAATACACACCAATAACATGCATGTTATAGAACACTTGGTGTTGGTTAGAGGTGGCGGCGCCAGGTGTTCAGGCAGATCGCCTCTGCAAAGCTGTCCCAGGAAAGCTTGCCATCGCTGAGTGGGGAGGGGAGGTTCATTAATTAATTCACTCATTCATTCAAAATCATTAAAATCCTTCATTCATTCAAAACCATTTATTCATTAATTCATTCAAATCATTAATTAATTCACTACATTTTATTGCAAGTATTTACTATTCGGCAACTAAATAACTTTTCAAAGTATTTTTCACAGCAAGACCTTTTGAAGAGCTATAGCTTTTTTTTTATTGTGTGGAGGCAGTGGTGGCGTCACAGTGTTGGATGAGATGCAGCCTCTTGATCTTCTTGATTATGACAATGCGCTGAGCTGCTGTCGAGTGACATGTGAAGAAAGAGGGTCCTGATTAAGAGCTGAATTATTTAAGAGATATACTTAAAGGAAAGGAAGTGAATACAAAAGAGAAATCAGACAGACAGACAGACAGACAGAGAAGTAGGTATGCTTGTTCCCTAAATGCACAGAGGAGATTTTTAAACATGCTTTACTCCACTTTAGAAACCTCAGAGGATCTACATACAAAGAGTAATCATTTGTATCGACATGCTTTGAAATTAGTCTACGTCTAGTGGTTCTCAGCTTTTCTTAGTTGTGACTACAAAAAAAACACCATAGGCATTTGCGACCCCCATACACATAATGTAGGCTACTCTACAAGTGATAATGTAGTCTTTAGTCTTATGTTTGGTTTAATCTCTCCTCTTTCTGCAACCATTTACATCCTGCACCACCATGTAACCAGTGAGCCTGATCTCACTGAAATGTTCATGTATATCACGCAAATTCAAGCATAAAAATATACATATATCACATAAGTAGTCATATTTTGTGTATGTATGTTGCTGCCCTGGCTAATTTCATTGACATAAAAATGTGTTTTTATTTATGAATATTGATGAAATCCTCATCCTAATTTTAACCATGCCGCAGACTCAAACGTATCAATTTTTGTAAATTCAGACTTAACGTAGCCTTTAAAACCAAAACAGGTGTCTAAAGGGTTTTTCACACCAACCCAATCCCCAGTCACTGTCGGTTGGGTGGAAGCGACGTAGCATCTGTTCTAGTCTCTTTGGGGTGCACCAATGTATATATAAAAAAAAAAAACATAAATACGAGCCAAACAGCTACCAGTTGCCCAATAAATGCAGAGTGGGCATACGCGTGACGTAATGCTTGATGAAAATGACAAAACATAAGTTGTGCGTAAGTAGTTGTCATACTGTGACGGAGAACAGATGTTTATAATCTTACCTCATGGTTTAAGCTCAACTTCTATTTCTCGCAACTTGCACTCGTTTTTTTTTTTTTTTTCGGTAAGCGTTATTTTCCGCACAATTTCCCTGCGCACTGATTCGCTGGTTCACTATCAGCCACGGGCCAATCAAACATCTGGCGACTGCTTGCGACGGAGACTCTTCAAGCAAGTCTTCGAAACCCTGCCTCTACGACTTGCTCCTCCTCTGATCGCCTTGTGTATAGCAGAGGCAAACTTGTAATATGTCACAGCTGCAGAAAAATTGAAATCGATCACTCTAAACTAAACTGAACCAAACAGCTTACAGAGGCCGAGATAGTGGATAGGAAAGGTGTCAGTCAACTCATCAACACCAATGTAGATAAGCTGACCCTAACCCTAACTCTTTTTAAGTAAAATCTACACAAAGCCCTTTATCAAATCAAATTAAATGGCATGACGTGAAAAGAATTGGGCTGCCATGTCAACAGTGGCATTGGTTTAAAAATAAAAACTAAAAATCTAGACAGCCTTTTTCCAGCCTCTCACACTCTAATCCCAATAAATCTTATCAAGGCTATGTGAGAAACTCCACCATATGTGCTGGAGATTAGCCAGTGAGTTCTGGCCCTCTCTTGATTTTCTCCCTTCAGATAACAGAGGTGTCTTGACACACAGACACGAGCACAATCACTATCCGCATTTGATTTTCCAAGTTTTAGCTTTGAAGGGTAGCACCCCAAATCTTTATCCATCGGAAAAGCATTGAACTGGCCCAGAATTCAATGAATTCTCAGGCGCAGATATTTCCAACTCCTCCCAATTTTTCCAGTTTCCCACATGAGATAGTCCCAGTTTGGATGCCTTTTTCCGGCTTATACGTGTCATCCCATTTTACCCCCAAATGCCAAAACAGAATCCAATCTACTCAAGTCTTTTGAAGTATAGAAATGAGAACTGGGCCTCTATACAAAGAGACAAGGCAAAGAATGAAAAGTAGAAGAATAGAAACTAAAAGTGCGAGAAAATAGTGGAGGAGATGCATGGACTCTGCAACAAATGAGACAAAAAGCAGAAAGGATTACGGATGCTCGGGATTGGGTTATTCCATCGCCAACATTACCGCAGTTCAGTTTTCTATTCATCTTTTTGGCACAGTGGGAGCGCACCAGGCAAATCGGGTTTTAGGATGTGGCCAGTGGGCAAAGAGGAGGGCTATTAAAGGATCATTACCATCTCCTGCTATTATGGCACCGGTGCCGTTCGGGAGGAATTACCACTGTAATGAGACAAACCTGCAAGTGCCTGCTAACGGTGGATCCGACATATATTAGCGGCTAACAGAGGAGCACAAAGGCAGAGGTGGAGAAGGAGAAAGTTTTTGTGGTTTTAGTTTGATCTATGTTAACAGGATTTCATTTGGCTACCTTATCTTGTCATCTATCTGACCGGTGGGAGTCACATCTCATATCTGTGCAGAAGTGAGAGAAAAAGCCAAATAGAATATTATTTCTCAAGTAGAGGTGCTAAGTAGGGGTCCAAGAAATTACTCAAGATGAAAAAGAAAAAAGTGTTTGAAAAAACTGAAATTTAGTAACTTACTAGATTACAAGTTAATGACACAAGCTAATAAACACAAAAAACGGAATAAAATATTTATTGTCAAAATAAAGTTAAAAAGAACTATGATTTTTATTGATAATGTTCCTTGTCTTAAAACATTTTAAACTATTTAAATGGAGACAACACCACAAGTCCAGATTACAGATCAAATCTGTAGAGCGGCGAGCCCTCTCACAAGAATGCATGTTTTTCAAAATATGTTTGTTCTTATGCAATATTAACAAACTTAATTTAAAAATCAATATTTAAACGACCACGCCAAACAAAATGGAGACCATGGAGGGTCAAACCACCACCACAGCCATTCTATAAGGGGAGAATCACCAAAATGTTAAACTATAGGACATGTTGTAGTTTATATATAAAATAGAATATAACAATTTAAAAGAGAATATATCCAAATGTCAGCATGTGAAAGCCACGTTTCTCACAAATTCTACAAGTATTGACTAATGATTACTTGGTCAGGTGAATTTATAGGAACTGGACGACTCATATGGGACACGGCACACCTGTTTGTCTGAAAACAACTTTGAGAAGTACATTTTTATTATTAATGTTCTTGTGTAAATGTGTACTATATGATTATGTCCCATAGCATCTATAACTTTTACATTTAGATAAGGTTGGGCTCTTACTATATGGGAGTCATTTAAATATTCAAAAGTTGTTTTTTTGTTTGTTTTGTTTTTGATTTATTAATTAATCTTTTTTTTTTTCATAATAGCTTGGGTTGTGCATAACATGGCCAGTCAGTCACTGAGGATGCTGGTTTATTCATGATTTAGCTCCATATCTGATTTTTTACAGTGTGCTGTAAGTCAATAGTTGAATCTAATCATACGTAGCTGTATACTGGTAGAAGTACTAACGATGGCACTTATCAATAGTCTGTATGTACAAATCTCCTCACCAGCACAACATACTGTCAGAGTGAGTGATAGAGCTACAGCCTTCACCCCTCCCTCAAATATAGCTGTATACTGTGCGGAGGTGTCTCAATTAATCCTAGTGACAGTAATGTGTTTGTTTGCTCCTCATCTGTAGGAGACACTTGTTCTGCACTTACCCTCTCTTAGTGCTCGGGCCGCTTGCCTCACATTGCTTTATCTTGAAATGAAATGTTGTGGGAACATAATTACAAGCATTACGCATCTTAAAATACCCCAAGAAAAGAACAAAAGAATATAATGCTAAGTTAAAAAGAGACACCTTATTCTAAGACAAAAGACTATGGCCACAACACATTTTCTCTAACTAGTGGGTATAAAACTCAGGCATTCTGGACATGGCATGAGAGTAAGTATCATGGGAGTTGATGACAAGGTTTTGGGCAGTTGTTTGCTATAGTATTGTGATTAAAGTTGAAGTACTTTGTATTGTCCTCTTATGTTCCAATGTCACTAGCATCCCCTGCGCCGACCCATAGCATAGGCAGTATGAACATGCCCCTCATTAACAGCATTTAGCACTAAATCATAGGCTGTTTGGAATAAATCACGTTCTACCTTTCATAAGCCAGACTATTTCCTGTCAGTAGGACACACATTCACTGAGTTGCTGAAAATGTTAATTACCACGGCGTGAGACGTATAACTCTACTGTTCAGCTTAGTTATTTTAAAAGTTGCATGAGGCTATTTGTTTTGACAAAGTTTCTCCTGTATAGTATTTCTGTTCACAAAGTCTAGCAGGGGAGTTCAAAGGGCTCCACTGGGAAACTAATTTTATCTTGAGCAGTGAGACGTGCAATCATATACTATTAGCAGATAAAATGACACATAAATATACTATTGTAAAGATGCAGTTATTGGTCTCAAAAACACTGAATTATAGAAAATTGCATCGGTTTTTATTGGTGGCGAAAAACTGGCGTGACCGGAGAAAACCCACCTACGGATAAACATGCAAACTCCACACAGAACAGCGTGTGCCGCAGGAGAGTCAAACACTTTCTTTTCAGATTGCCCTTTCTTTTATACTGGCTTTCATGTAGACACAATATGCAATGTCCAAACAGCTCCTAAAGAGGTTTATTCTTATGTGTCTATAGATTTCTTGTGGGTATTGTAGCTTCAAAGGCAGTTTTCTTAAAATGTGTTTTTCTT